>CM035207.1:19698841-19717659 GCA_020233015.1 Callinectes sapidus | reverse complement strand
AACGTGAGACTCTTGAGGCTGACAAGGAATGCATTGGGGAGCGTCCGAGGTCACGGAGTGGCTTCACCTCGGTAGAGACGCTGGAAAGTATTGAGGACAGCCGCGCTGCCAGACTTGCTGGGGACCATGACCAGTACAGGGCTCTGTCACGTAGGACTAGAACTCTTCTGAGAAGAGACAAGGAGAGGTACGTCAGGGGTCTCGCTGAGGATGTCGAGTGTCTTTTAAATGCTAATGACCTCAGACCTGCCTATCGAGCTCTGAAGAAACTCCGCTCCAAGTCTACTTCTCAGGTGAGTGCTATCCGAACAGCAGATGGTTGCCTCGTATCGGACGCAGATGGGCAGATGGCTCGTTGGGCTGAGTACTTTGAGCAGTTGTTCACGTTGGATCCTCCAAGTGGACAGCTCCGGACTGCAGGATTGCAGACGCTGGATGTTGATCCACCCATTCACGAAACCGCACCCTCCATTGGCGATGTCAAGGAGGCTGTGGCAAAGTTGAGGGGTGGAAAGGCAGCTGGCATCTGCAATATCAGTGCGGAGCTGCTCAAAGCTGGAGGTGAAGCCATGATCCGTGGGTTGCATGCTGTCTTGACTGCTGTATGGCATTCAGGTACCATTCCCCCTGACTGGAAGAAGGGGTTGGTCGTCCCTATCTGGAAGGGGAAAGGGGACCGTCAAGACTGCAGCAACTACTGTGGAATAACGCTGCTCAGCGTACTACGCAAAGTGCTTGCTCATTTGCTGTTGATGCGGATCTGCACTCACTGCTGAAGCACCAGAGACCGGAACAGTCAGGGTTCACGCCCAGTTAGTCAACAACTGACCATATCCTAGTGCATCGCGTACTGGTGGAGCGCCGACGTGAGTTTCGACAAGGAATGCTTGCAGCCTATGTCGATCTCAAGAAGGTGTTTGACTCAGTGCATCGAGAGACACTCTGGGATCTTCTGCGTCTCCGTGGGATTCCTGCAAGGATTATTGGTGTATCAACTGGCCTGTACTCCGGGACTGTAAGTGCTGTGAAGTGTGGAGGAGGCATGTCCAGCTTCTTCCCTGTGAATACAGGTGTGAGGCAGGGCTGTGTGCTTGCTCCATCACTTTTCAACACATGCATGGATTGGGTACTAGGCAGAGTTGTGGAACAAAGTCATTGTGGAGCATCTGTCGGCAACACCCAGATTACAGATCTTGTTTTTGCTGATGATGCAGCAATCTTCGCTGAGTCACTGGAGGTTCTGGTAATGGCTCTAGAGGCACTGCACGAGGAGGTGAAGCCCTTGGGACTTAAGGTTTCCTGGGCCAAGACCAAGGTCCAGGTGTTTGGAGGCGTGCTGGATGAAACAGTACAGTCTGTCCATGCGTGTGGCGAGGACATTGAGATCTTGAAAAGTTTCACATACGTTGGTAGTGTAGTACATAACGATGGTGGGTCGAGCCAAGAAGTCACACGGCGGATTGGCCTGGCCCATGGCATTATGGATTCGCTCAACACGAGTATTTGGCGTTGTCGATACCTGTGTAGACGAACAAAGATTCGGATCTTCAAGTCGCTGGTGATCCCTGTCTTACTGTATGGTTGTGAGACATGGACACTGAACACTGACCTGAAGAGGCGAATTGATGTCTTTGGTACTAGATGCCTTCGCAGGATCATGGGATACCGCTGGTATGACTTTGTGTCAAATCAGCGATTGTTCCACGAGACCGATTCGAGGCCTATTAAATTATTAGAAATAATTTTTTGGGGTGAAAAATGCTCAGAAATATGGTAGCTGGCAGGAAACTCACGCGTTGTCTGTGTCCTCTGCCATGAGAGCTACATACCGGTCAGTTGTCACTCTCCAGACAAACACAGCCGCATCGGACAATCGTCCGAACCCAGGACATTGCCTGATGAATTGAATTCCGAAGAAACAATGGCTGACTGCATATATATATATATATATATATATATATATATATATATATATATATATATATATATATATATATTCTCTTTTAAACTTGTGAGGTCAAAAGCAAGAGCAACTTCAGCGTTGTTCAATTTTTAAAAATTATTTTCAATTTGTCTAATCAAGTTTTTTTTTTTAGGGTGTTTAGTGCTCCTAAGAGCTGTCCAAAATTTAAGTCGTTGCGACATTTCGTTCCAATCTGTGGAACATCTTCAGGTGAAGGGTAAGGGTAGAATGACTCGTGTTGGTAGAGGTGGTCTATATGTACACCTCCCGTGCAACAGGTAAGGTGAGGGAGCGCAATGATACTCTGTCCAGGATGAAGTTGATGGTGCGGTCGACTGGGACGTTTCTTTCTACATCAAGTGAGGCGATAATGTGGTTGTCGGCTGCTCAGGAATTCCCCAGAAGCCGACGACCACATTATCGCCTCACTTGATGTAGAAAGCCTCTTCACAAACATCCCAGTCGACCGCACCATCAACTTCATCCTGGACAGAGTATATAGATGTGAAGAGACTCCTACCCTCAACATCCCAGAAGAGAAGCTCAAGATGCTCCTAGAAATCTGCACTAAACAAGCCCCCTTCACCTGCCCACGCGGGAAGATGTACTGCCAAGTCGACGGTGTAGCAATGGGTAGCCCACTTGGGGTACTCTTTGCTAACTTCTTCATGGGTACAATAGAAGCTACAGCACTGCAACGAAATCGCCCCTCCATCTACTGCCGCTACATAGATGATATCTTCGTGAGAGTCAGGAACTTGGATGAACTGCAAGCCCTCAAGAAACGACTCACAGATGCATCAGGCCTCAACTTTACCTATGAAGAGTCCAGAGACGGCAGCCTGTCCTTTCTAGACATCCTAGTTACCGCACGTGATGTAGGATTTACCACAACCGTCTACATCAAACAAACAAACCAAGGACTCTGCTTGAATGGAGACAGCGAGTGCCCTCAGCGCTACCTCCGCTCAACTATCAACGCGTATGTGCGTCGTGCCCTTTCCCACTGTACACCATGGGAAAGCACACACAAGGAATTAGAAAGGCTGACTCAAGTCCTCGTCAACAATGGATACAAGAACAGTGACGTACAAGAAGCCATCAACACCGCCATCAACAAGGAACACACCGACAAGCAACAACTCCAAGAGGACAACGAGAGGATAAAGATATTTTACAAAAGCCACATGTCTACACAACACACAATAGAAGACAAAGCCATCAGAAACATAATTCACCATAACGTCAAACCCACAAACCCCAAACAAATCATCAACCTCGTCATCTACTACAAGACCAAGAAAACCTCACAACTCATCATGAGAAACAAGACTACAAAGAAACCGGCGCCTACACAGGAAGCAAATGTCATCTACCAACACAACTGCACTGCTGAGGACTGTGGACCTTACTCTTACATTGGGATGACGAGAACTACACTGTCTAGACGCCTGACATGCCACCTGCAAAATGGGTCTATTAGAGACCACTACCACATAAAACACCAAACCAAACTGACCCGGCAACAACTTGAAGAAAATACCACAATTATAGACAGAGAAACAGACCCAAGATGGCTGATGTTCCTGGAAGCCATCTGTATAGAAGACATGAAACCTACCATCAACCAACAAACGAGGGACTTGCAAATTCTCCCGACAAGGAGACTGAGAACGCAGAACACTCAGACAAGCCTCAGCCAATAACAGCGTGCCACACTGCTGCCCGCGCTACCAGCCAATCATTGCGCTCCCTCACCTTACCTGTTCCACGGGAGGTGTATAATATATAGACCGCCTTTACCAATGCGAGTCATTCTACCCTTACCCTTCGCCTGAAGATGTTCCATAGATTGGAACGAAACGTCACAAATGACATAAATTTTGGACAGCTCTTAGGAGCACTAAACACCGTAAAAAAAGACTTGATTAGACAAATTGAAAATAACTTTTAAAAATTGAACAATGCTGAAGTTGCTCTTGCTTTTAATCTCACATGTTTAAAAGAGAATATCCTTCCTGGCTACACAAGCATATATGTGTATATATATATATATATATACACACACACACACACACACACATATGCATATAGGTATACACACACATACGTACACACATCATGTCCTCTTTATACCATGTTCCTGAAGACCTTATTGCAAATAGAAATTACTGTATGTCAAGCCCATTATAACAAGTAACAATAGGGAATGTGTTCCAGCATGTCAAAAGTCACCCCTACAGACATTGAAATACATGAAAATAGTTATATAAAAAATGTAAAGTGTGCATTGTGATAATAATATCCTTCGCTGTAAGGATTTTACTTGTGTTCAGTGGGGAAATGCGGGAAGAGACTGATGTATAGTGTAAATATAATTGTTCTTCATTTTTCATCACATGCTTCCACATATTTCCCTTGTAAAAACGAGAAATATGAGTGAAAACACTTATTCCACGTGTTAATATGCTATTTCTTACTCACTAATCTGCTGCTCCAACTCCCAAACAGTTTCTTGATTCCCAAACAATTTGTGTATAGGTTTATTATGACAAATATTACTGCTCTGATGTCTATGAAGTGTATTGAAATAGAAATTCAGTGAATAAGCCAGATTAGTGAGTGAGAAATAGTATATGTAATATCATGTAGATGTTTTTATAATTACTTTTTTTTTACAAGGGAAATATATAGAAGCATGTGATGGAAAAGGAAGAAGAACAATTGTATTTTTAGTTGCAGTGTTTGAACAACAATTTTATTGCTCGTGCATGCAGAATAATTCCAAAAAAGTCACTGGGGGCATTTTTCAAGGGAAGACATTTTCCTTGACACAGTCAAACCTTTTTGATACTTGAACAATCATTTGGAATGGATTATATTTGAATATTGAGTTTCCACTGTACTATATTCATTTAAGGAAGGAAGCAAACACACACATTAACTCACACACTTTTAGATGTTGTGGTGCTGCTCTGCCAGACTATCAGATCATGTTGGATGTGAGGGTAAAACACACACACACACTAACTCACCCACCTTTCGATGCTGTGGTGCTGCACTGCCACATTACCACACTGTCAGACCATGTAGAATGTGAGAGACACACACACACACACACACACACACACACAGTTCTAGGGTATGCAGCCTGAGTAAGTAAGCATTTCTATAATATTCAATGCTGCAAGCTTTGTGATCTTTGGGTTTGTTATACCTTCAAAAGAAAGTAATTATGAAACTTTATTAGGTATTGTAGTATCATGAAGTTAGCAATATGCCTTCAAAAGAAAGCAATCATGAAACTTGATTGCGTACTGTAATATGAAATTAGACCTGTCAAAATCATGCTTTTCTGTGACAGGGCTGTCATGTTAATTCTCTTAACTTAGAATCAGGAGTAGATAAATTACATGGGTGATATGAATATATGTAAAATTATTTATGTGGCTAGTATTTCATATGTGAGAATAATATGTACATGAAATTTGAAAAAAAAAAAAAAATAATAATAATAATAATAACTTCTTGTCAAAATCTAAGATTGACTGTGCAATGCTCAGACATATTAATCATGGAACTTGTTGATTCATTTCATGAAACTTTCATTTCTATGGAACTCAATCATTATCATTATTTGTGGGTGCAGGTATAAGTTGAAGCTGCATTCTATACATGCTTCTTAATATTGATTTACATTTGTAGGAAAAGCAAGTTACAGAAAAGATGGTATTAGTGTGATTTATAGTATGTTACATGGTAATGCAGAATATCCAAACCACTTGAATTCTTTGCAGGTAATGAGTTGTCCATCTACAACCCAAATCTTTTGGACTTGGCTAGCAGTATGGAGGAAGAAAGTGAAGATGATCCCTTTTCTTTCCTGAATGATAATTTTGCTTCAACCTCTACAATCTCACAAACATCAACATCATCACCACCACCACCACCATCATCGTCATCATCATCATCATCAGCAGCAGCAGCACCACCACCACCACCACCACTACCATCATCATCATCATCATCATCATCATCGTCACTCACCACTCCTGCCTCTTCTTCCACCTCTGTGCCCTCAAACAAGTCCACTCGGCCTCCTCCATCAAAGCATTTGAAAGTGATGATCAAGAAAGAACCAGGAGTAGACAGCTCTCTTGAGACTCCTGTTGTATCACCTGTGAACTCGACTTACTTATTTAGAGGAAAAAGACAAGCTAATTAAGCTCCCATCATTCATAACTGGAGGAATGAAATTATTGTAGCCACACGTACTATAGGCAATTTGGGACTTTTGAAAAAAGAGTGTCAATCATTCTCTTTCACGAGTTATATACAGTAATATAGCAATAGCTACATTATATTCCACTCAGTACCTAAGATGACTGTACATTACTGCAACTTTTGTGAATATTCAGTCACATGTATTACATTAAAAGAAATGGTGGTAATAGTTGTATGTACCTGGTATATAAAGGAACATGAAGTACTAGTTCAGTATACATAACCCTTGCATACAGCATGGTGATATTATTGATTCTTATTAGAGGAATAGTCTTTTGTTTTACAAGGAAATGTGCTATATTACTAACATATGTTAAGGGAAGAATTGTCTAATACACATACGGGAAAAATAATTTCATGAGAAGTTACTACATAACACCATTTCCACTGGCTATCACCCTGTCATCATCCCAAGCACTGCAGTAAGGCTTTACACCATACCACACTCCATAAAATTGGTTGAACTCTTATCAGATGACAAATATTTAAAAGTCTTGATAAACATCAGATAGGAGATAAAGGAATCAAATAGAAAGCAGATGGGGTAGTGACAGGTAGAGGCAGCATTATGCAATAACCACTTGTAGCCTTGCATCAGCTCTTATCCACACACTTGCAGGCTGCAATCATGTAATAAATCTCCTTTGTCTATTAAGTAGTAGATGGTGATGATATGGCTAGTACAATTGATGAGTTTGTAGAAAAGTAATGAGATTGGATGGAGCAGATGGGTCACTTCACAGTGGGCAGATAGCACCATTGTTTAGTGGAACCTGTGCCTGGATGTTAACATGTTTCATCCATTACATCCCATGAAGTAAAGGATGAAGACTAAGAAATTAATCCATGAGCTCATTTTTATTTTATTTCCTGATACCTGATAGTCAATGCATATTGTCATCAATGTAGATGATGTGTACCTGAAAAGGATCTTGGTATACAGTGGGTGAAATTGATACATTTTTTGTATCAGAATACATGAAAAGATTAATTGAGGATTTTTAGGGAATGCAGTTGTCAAATCAGCCAGGCATGTGCTTTTATTAAGCAATTTCATGCAGTAGATATTCTCCTGGATTTGAGGCACTTTTAAAGTTGATACCATACAATGTCTCCCATGTTTACATAATGAGGGAAAGAGAAAGAAATAGGGTGGAACAATTCATCCCATACATTGTTCCAGAGCATGTTGTATGTGAGGGTACTGTATTATGAATATATAATTTTCTTAAAAGAATAAATGCTAATAATACTTTGCTGCCTCTATGTATATATGTAACACCAAATACAGAACACATACATTTATTTTTTTTTCTATTTGAGGTTATAATAGTTCTTTCATGATATAATAGATACTATTTATAGTGTCTGAAGTACTATGCTTCAGCACTCAAAATTTCAAGATGTTCTTTTGTTTGTTGGTAACTTTCGTTAAAAAGAAGAACAAAAATCCATTGAAGAAAATGGTGGCTAATGGCTGATAAAATTCTTCAAACAGCAATTCTTTGAAAACTAAAGACTAAAGAGTAACATCTGAACTTGATTAGATGTAAAGTGCAAATGTTTATTTCTTCAAAATTTATACGTATATACATATTTTTATATGCATATGTAGAAATATCTAATTAATACTGTTAAAAGATAGCTTGCATAATATGGTTGTAAATTAAATGACTCCTACACTCACTTTATTGAATAGCATTGCTAATTTACAGGTAAAAATGGAAAAAAATTGCAAGTGAAGTTTCATACTGTGGTGAATGGAGAGGTAGTGCCTGAATTGCCCCCTTGACCAAGCTATCAGTAGACTATTGGATCCAGTAATATTCATTCCTCATTCATAAGATAATACTTTTCTTATCATAACTTTGATTACATGCATACATGATTTATTGTACTGATATGTATGCAAGATGAGTATGCTTCATACAATATAGCTGAAGGTAATATATATATATATATATATATATATATATATATATATATATATATATATATATATATATATATATATATATATATATATATATTTACACACACATATAATATAATTTGATTTAAGTGATACAGTGTAATACATAATATCAATTTCAATTTACTAATATGATAAAATTATGCATTTGCATCTGCTTTGCAATATCAGAGATGTGAGTCAGACTTTCAATTGTGAAAAAGTAGACAGATATACATCTCTAATAGTATATAGTGTGATGCACTGTCTATTTTCTCTCCATCTTTTGACACCGAAACAAAATTATATCAACAGCTACACCGGGGAAACAGTAAAAGATGACTGTAACATTTATTTATTTATTTTCCTTTTTAGAAAATAAATATATATTCATACCATGTGTCTGTTAATATCTTTTGATTGCAATATACTATGTGCACAAGTCAAACCATTTCTCAAAAATGTAAACTAGGTATACTTTGTTACCCTTCCAAGTAGTGATTTCAAGAAATTGGATGTGCTAGGAGTAAGGGAATGTAATAGGAGAGGAGAAAGGAAAATTATTTTATTTGTATGATGAGATGGAAAAGTAATGAGCTGTGAAAGAAGTACTATGTCCTATGATCAGCTAGCAATAGTAATGAAATATGTGTCCATGAATGTCAAGAAGTTAAAGGAATATGAAAAAGAGACTGGGAGTGTGTTTAGATTGTGATAAGAGTAAAACCAATGAAGGGGGAGGGAGTGGTCAGGTGAGAGAGGAGCAAGAACAAGAGAATGTTGTAAAGTAAAAATACAGTGCCATCAAGGTGAGTTGAAATGGAACTGTCAAAACTGATGTGAAAGAAAAATTACTATGAGAAGTGTCTACTTATGAGTGGTATTTAGAAACAGATCCAAATGTTTAACAAGTTTAATTTCTGTGGTGTGCTTATCAAAAATTCAAATGGATTATGATTTATTTATGAGATCAGTAACATACACTCACCTTAACTTTTTTTTACATTCTTTTTACCTTTCCCTATCATAAAGCTTATCTAGTGTTTCCTCAGACACCATCTCTGTTATAATTTTTCATGGATATTTTTTGGTATCTTTCAAGTTTTTGGCCTTCTCATATCTGGTGACCACACCAGACTTGGACACCACTACTTCTCATTCACGTCAAGCACAAGATAGATGCTTTCAGGTTAGTCACCAGTTTTTTGTTACTGGATTGCATTGGTATTTATGTATGCATTAGTCATGTTTGTATTGGTTGGTTCCTAAAGACTTCCCCATGATGAAAGAAAGCAAATGTCTATTCTATTTTATTTAATACATATACATCATTTATGTGTTGCCATTCCAACAGTAAAAATACACTTTTTACAAGCACTGAGAAGGGTCTTGACAGCTCAGGACATATCCACCTTTGGATCTGTAAGGAAATTAAAATATATTTTAAAAACAACATATTAGGTAGCCATTCTCACAGACTAGGTATTCTCACAGATATGGTAGCTAAGAGCCATAAATGTGTGTGTATATAGCTAATCAATACAATACAAATAAGCAATTGCCAATATGAGATTTAACAAATACTAGATATACAACTCAAACACACCTAGGAGAGTGACATCACTCCCAAATTAATAAACTAACAAATATGGTTGGTTTAATCAAAAGTGCAATATTATAAATGGTCTGGGCTAAAGTGTGTTAATTAAGAACTCTGGAAAAATATGCTGACCTTCAAATTTGAAATCAGGGAACTTGGTCATATCAACTCCTTCTCCACCTCCGTACTGCCGGGCCACTTTGTCCAATTCCTGCTGCATCTGTTTCTCAATGGCAGGTGTGGCATCCACCAGCTTCCCCCCAGCAGTCCTGTAAGAATGTCTACAATTAATGATCTCTTAACAGATATATTATGTAATGAACACTTAATGAGATTGTTGGTATGCACTGGAAAGGCAATCCAGCAAACATGAAAGCTTTAGCTCAAAATTTCACTGAGTTTTTTGTTTTTGTTTTCTTACTTGCACATGAATGTATTCAAAAGTATCAAATATCTAAATGATCAAAATTACCAATGCCTTTAAAACCAATCAACTTTATCATAGCCAGGAGGCTGGGTAGCTGCGATACAGTTTGCCTCTAGTCTGTGGTAATTTCATGTACTTCTTTCTTATCCATAGCAAAGGTATATTGTGTTATCTACTTAATTAGATGAATTCTAAAATTTTAGTCTCAATCATAAAACCAAAATTGTTCTCAAAACCATCAACAGTTTAAAATATCATCTCTTCTTTTTGATATATGAAAATACTAAAATTTATTTCACAAGTGTACTGGTTTCAAGTTTTACTAAAAGAAATGTTAATGAATTATAGAATGCCAGCACTCAAAAAATTATAGATTTGCATGTTTCCAAATTTCAGAACTCAGGCAAAAATTTTCTCATCCTACTCCCTTTAATGAATAATACCCTTTACATTACTTTATAAAGTAAATATACAGAGCATCACACATCTAAACAGGAATACAGTGGTGCCTCTTGATTCAAATTTAACTCATTCTTTTAGGCTGTTTGAACTGCGAAAATTTGAATTAGGAAGCAATTTTTACCATTGAAATTATTGTAAACACATTTAATCCACTCTAGTTTATTTTAAATAAAAAATACTACACTCAGCCCCCAGCTATTGTGAGAAACTGGTCCCTTAACATCGCCACAATAGGTAAAAATGAAATAACCATTGTTAAGAAGTAATGGGAAAAAATATAATTGGTCCTGGCCCACCAGAGTGGCAACATGATTTAACATATTGGCACCTTGTTTTCCCCTCATCTCATCATAATTCATAGATATCGTTCACATTTTGAGAGTATAAAGTAAACACAGACATGAAATGCATAAAAAAAAAAAACAGGCATAACAAAAGACATATTTACTTCGGTGTGAAACTCCTAAGTCCCGATGAAGACTAAACAGGCCTCCCCCGGATCCCCGCCTCCCTCTCATCCACTAAATACGAGAACAGATCGTATCGTGTTTCCCCCCCTCCCCCCTCACTCTGTCCCTATCAGCTCCCATTCGATACACAAACAGTAAGCCACTCTCCCCCACTCACCCCCTTCTCCAGCCACTCACCATCCTCCCCCTCCCCCCCCCTCTCTCTTTTATCAAGTAGAATATATTCTCGCAGCATCATTTCGAACCGGAATGATTTTAAGGAATGTATGAATTATTGTACAATACTGCAAATTATTGTATTATTGTAGTTTGTGCAAATGACAATGATATTTAACAATTCATTCTTCATTGGTTGTTTAAAGTATTAAATATATCTTCATTATTAAATAAGTTTGCCAGTGACCAGAGTAGAAGGCCGCATTGACTGGGGTGGTAGGTAGGAAGTGACCAGGGTTGGGGGCCAGAGTATCCGAGGCAATTAGGGGCCAGAGTGATTTGAAAGCCGTTCATGAGTCGCAATGGAGAAGTGCAAGCAAGACCGGCTGACTGGCGGGTAGGCAACATTGGCCGCCATGTGCGTTTGTGTTCAAATTGAGAGGCTGTATTCGAATTGGAGGTCAAAATTTGTTTGCCAAATGTGTTCAGATTGGAAAGTGTTCGAGTCAAAGGGAGTCCGAATCAAGAGGTACCACTGAAATTCAGTACATACTTGCTCTTCTGGTTGTATTCATGAATTTTGTCAACAAAGAGCTGTTGGATGGGGTCTGCCACCTTCTTCATCAGGATGGTTGACACTCCATAGTTGCGGTGGAGGACTGTCTGTAGGGTCCGGGCTTCGGGAATAATCCTCGTCACAAGCATCCTAGGAAAAGGAAAAAGGACAAAATAAACATATACATATAGTATGTCAATGAGATACAGATTAAGAAAATTACATATAACCAATAACAGTATAGAGGCAATAAAAGACATAACCCAAAGAAAACACAGACAGTGAAAGATAGAGCCAAAGGACAAAACAGTATACAAGCAACCATGTGTAGGGCAAGAATACAATATATGTAGAAGCAACAATTCTGAGATGAGACAAAAGGATACACAGTGGAGACTCAGTACCCGAATGTCTCAACAGTTGAACTTTTTAATACTCAAACACAAAAGTTTGATTTAATACTAAAAAAGATCTAGTAGTCAAACGTCTGCGCATGTGGTTGTAAACCTTCCTCCCTACTGCTGCTGCTGCCCATCCCTGGTATCCACAGAGATTTATGCCTTCTAGTGACCGTTATTCTTGGCGATCAGCACACAAGAATTTGCTTCCTTATCTTTTGGTGTATTTTTGGTATTTCATTCAAAACTTCACTTTTTTGCATTACAAAACCATGATGTTTTGGAGGTGAAGCTTGTAAAAGATCGGCAAGTCGCTTCTTATGACCGTTACTCTTTGCGGTTGGCACAGATGAATTTGCCTCTTCATATTCTACTGTATTTTCAGTATTCTCTGCAAAACTTCACTTTTTGCATTACAAAACCATGCTTTCTTGGAGGTAAAGAGGTGGGTAAAGTTTTGCGACTTAGGTAATGAAAACATGGAGTCTTTTCTTTAAAACATAGATCCAATAGGCATTACTTCCCTCACTTAACACACAGCTTTTTCTCAGGAAGAAGTCCATGTTTCACAAAAAGCTTCACAGGCCTCATAATAAGTTACTACAAAATCCCCAATGGACATATCACAGCCTTCACAAACTCTTGGTAAATATTCTAATGTCCTTTCTCTATGACTGCCATGCTAATAAATGTCAGTGAACCTACACCATAGAGATTGACGTGCCCCCAAAACAAAAGAAAATGATGACTGAAATGCTGTGGAAAGTGGACGTTTGTCGCTCCGTGACTGGCGTCGTGAGTGTACTCACTTGATTGGTGGAACAGTTCTGAAGATGCCATGACATGACATCCTGCTACCCCAAAATCCCAATTATAAAACCAAGGAATAATTTTGGTGTTTGCTTTTGCCTGGTGCACAACTTGCTGGACTTGAAAAAGTTGAATTTCTGCCACACTTCAAACTGGTATTACAAACATACTATACACTTGCTAGGACATTCCTTTTGTTTATGGCAAAGTCACAGACCCTTCTACATGATATGTTAATAGTGTGCTTGTATCTGTTGTGGAAGTATTATAAAGATTAACCCCAAAAGATTTAGGAGTAAGAGTTAGTTCTGATCTTAGTCTGAGAAAATAATGCATTGAGGCTAGAAATACAGCAATAAGGGTACTAGGTTACATCTTTAGGAGTGTTGAAAGCAGAAGTCTTGAAGTTATAGGTGTTTTCAGTGGCACTTGCAGAAGGTGTACGGTTAAAAACTGTACACCTATAGAGCAGTGTGAGTCCACTGAAAATGATAGTAACCACTGCCAGATGACTCCAGCTCATTGCCAGCTGGACTGTTCTACTCTTCATTTTTGTTGGATCATGTCGTGCTGAAACATCCTCATTTCACTACACCATTAATGCACATTATGCCAGAAAAGGTGTTACACCACTAGTGATTGCTTTCTATTCAGTATCTACATTAGCTGAGACATTTCTGCCATGTTGTTCCTTGAACTGGGAGCATTGGAACAGCAGAGAGAGCAGTCAGGACTGTGAGGCTGTGTGTTCGTTCGCCCAAAGTTTTCAGAGCACCACCATTAAAAAATAAAACCAAATCGTCCGCAATACTGTTACAGCCATATGTCATTAGCAAGCAACACTGCAAATATCCTGTCATCTTTATATTTTACAAGTACTTTACTTAAATAACCCGTAAACTACAAAAGGTTCACACAACTGAAAGTTGAAGTCAGTCACAAGCTTTGAAAAAAGTAGAGTGAGGAAGCTTAAGTCTAACTGCACCTGAGAATGTAGTCCCAATGTCATGCACTTAATCCAAGCCGCACGGAGAATTCCTCTGAATTTCAGTATCAGAAAAGTTACTACACTTATTTTCCTTTTATAATACTACTTATCATATCTTCATGCACCTCAGAATAGAAGTTTTTATGAATTTAAAACTTGAAAAGCTGGCCACTCTTGCAGCCAATCAGCATCTTTGTTTGGGTCTGAGGTGATATAGACCCGAACACAGGCGGATGCCCACCAGGAAGGCGTTCAGGTGAAGGGGCAAACAAAAAATGCCACTGAAAACGCCTTAAATTACAGCTATATTTGGTGCTGGTCAGACCACATTTAGACTATTTGGTACAGTTCTGGTTCCTATGTTGTAAGAAGGAAATAGATTTACTGGAATCAGTGCAAAGGAGGAAGTCTAAAAGGATACAAGGATTGAGAAATATTCCATATGAAGTGAGATTAAAGGTACTGAATTTACACTCTTTAGAGCAGTGGTTCCCAACCTTTTTGTGATCGAGTATGCTTGGAGATCCCGTACAGTCGCCGCATACCACCTGGTTCCAGAGAAACTAAATTCGACCAGACATCACTTTATTTCCATAATTGTACAAGTAGAACACGCAAATCAACTAAGAAAACAACAACTCAATGTGAGGGCTGTATCTGCTTGTGTTAGGCAGTAAACATTTTTGTGAAGTAAAAAATAACTCACTAAAAATCATTCATGACCCCGAAAGTGTTTGCGTACCACCTGGAAGGACCTCACGTACCACAGGTTGGGAACCTTTCCCTTAGAGACATAGGTTGAGAGGACTTGATACGAGTATTTAAGTGGTAAAGGGGTTACAATAAAGGTGACATTAGCTAGGTTCTTAGGGTCAATAATCAGGATAAAATCAGAAATAATGAGTTCAAGCTGGAGAAATTTACATTTATGAGAGAAATAGGAAGGAACTAGTTTTTAAATAGGATAGTTGATGAGTGGAACATACTCAATCATCATATTGTTGGTGCTCAGACAACAGGGAGTTTTAAAAGAATACCAGACAAGTTCATGGATGAGGATAATAGATGGAATAAGGCAGAGGTGTTCATGCAGGGACTGCCATGAATAGGCAGCGGGTTGAGTCCCATCTATAATGAGCCAAGTCTCCCTTCAGCCCCTCAATATTGTTATCAAAATATATTAATAGAATTTATGCATAGCCATGTACTATCAATATTTTGGTATTATTGCAGTATCAGACAATACATACAACAGCACAGTAAACTACCGAACCATTTGTCACACTGTTAGGAGCATTTTGAACCCCATATTACCTGTCACAAATTCATAATAATGCTAGGGAAATTTCCCTGGATTTTTAATTCCATATATCACTCATATGAGTCTCCCCCACCCAAAATCCCGATTCCCCATATGCCCCCAAGCTACATTTAGGGAATTTCATTAGGTTAGGTCAGGTTAGGATATTAGAAGCGGGCTAGAAGCACGAGTCCAGGGGGGTACAGCCCCTGTCTAGTATGAGTGTCTGGCTCTGGCTACATTTAGGGAATTTAATTTAGTTAGGTTAGGTCAGGTTAGGATAATTAGAAGGGGGATCCAGGGAGGCACAGCCCCCTGCTAGAATAGGTTTGTACTAGCAGAGAAGGGTTTGAATAGTTATGTAATTGTTTGTTTGCTTCATTTGGGTAATTTTCTTGATTCCTACAGAAATTTCCCTAGATTTTTAACTCCATATATCACTTATATAATGTCTCCCACACCCAAAACCCCCGATTCCCCACATGCCCCCAAGCTTGTTTGAGGGGATTGGGAGTGGGGGTAGAGATATGGAGTATTGGCTGAAAGAACAAATTTACCAATATTACTCTCTGATGACATTTTATGAAGCCCCTCAACATTCTACCGCAGCCCCACGTCAGCCCTCACAATAAAATTTTCCTGGCGCCGCTAATGCTACGGACAATAACACGGAGAGAAATTTAAGGGCTATGGGCCATATACAACCTAATCATATACAGAACAAGACAACGATATACAAATCAAGACCACAGACACACAACATCACACAGAACAAAAGCACACAAAGAAGAAACCAAGATACACAAAAACATCAATAACTCGATAAAATATATCCATGTACCTATACATGTATCAGCTGATCAGATTGCATTTAAATTCCAAGCTCCCGGAAACCCAAGCTAAATCTAATATACTCAAGGCAAATACCGTAGGACAATGATTACCTTGGGTTTGCATTTGCTATTATTTACATCGACGATGGGATGGAAATACCTTACTTTGCTGAGAGGAGATGCTGGGAAGGTAGCCGGCGAGAGTGAGAGTGTTGGTGCTGCCCTCTGCTGGCAGCTGGCTCTGCTATCACTCTATATGTAATGTAAAATAATTGTATAAAGTAATGATAGGTTTTGTGACGAGAGTAAAAAGAAAGAAAATAATGAATAATGCAATATAATAGGTTAAGTTAGAGTAATGTGGGTGAGATCTATGTACATGTCTTGCTTTATCAAATACCGCGTGTTTCGAAAATGTCATTGCAATAAAAAAAAGAAGAAAAAAAGAAAAAAAAAAAAAAAAAGAATTTTATAGCTACTCGTTCATTGCCCTTTTCTCAAGAGTGTGAATATGTGTACATAATACATATGTGTGGTTTTGTGTGGGACATCTCGTATAGCCCAATTGCCAGTCTGGTATAAATAGACTGTAGTGGTGAATTATATCGGACTAGGATTAGAAGGAGGAACCAGCATTCACAGGTTCATCAAACACATGACGGAATTCAAACAAATAAGATATAACGTAAACTCGGATGTTGTAATAGAAGAAACACGTAGTGCACCATATGAAAATTTCACATTGCATTAACTATTACAAATGTGTTGCATTATTCTTAATGTAGATGATATACGTGGACAGCGACCCCTTGCATGATGGTCAGTTAGCATTAATCATTGATAGATCTACTATATTTGCATGTAGGTATGTAACAGATTCATGTTAGTGGTGGCCTCGCTTTCAAGTTGCATGCAAAGAACAACATTGTTATGTCAATATTATGATAACCCGAAAAACGTCACACTTTCAAGCTTCATGGGGAGGGGAGTAGTGATAACTAATCATCCTGTCAGGCAACATCAAGGCAACACCGTCTTTAATAAAAACAAATAAATAATAAATAAAAAAACATTGTAATTTAGTCTTTTAAGTAAGACAAAACTCCTTGGGTGACATCCAGGATCATTAAATGTCAGCGGTTCAATATGTCCTGGTGGTTTGGATCCATAAAGCACATTTCCACTGTTTTCCAAATTATGTTGCCAAATTACTCTCACTTTAGACAGCTTTTATTTTTCGCATTGTAACGAAAAAAGTCCCAAAAGGATCGTTATTAACCATCTCTCTCTCAATGATTATACCAGTTTTTCATCACTCATAATCTTTTGAAAGTGTTTGAGCGATTGCTTCCCCAAACGCCTGTTTTCTATTTTTTAATAACCATAACTTGTTGCTATCTCTTCAGATTAGTTTTAGGAAAAGCTGTAACATATGTGATACACTCAAAATCTTGGTGCATCATGAATTTAAGCCTCTGGTCAGAGACGATTTCTTTATCTGCACATCTATAAAACATTTTCCTGGCCGAGCGCGGTTTAATCAAATGGGCATACTTCTCAACATTTTTTTTTCACTTACATTTATATATGATTGGACTTTATTGTGGAATTTACATCCTGATGACATTGTTTCTGAAGCTGCTTTAAAGAAAAGTTAATACGTTTCTGTTAACTTACCACATATTTTTATCTTTTTCTTTTACTTTACCTTTTCTTTCCTTAATTTTTCATATCCATGTTCGTTCATCGAGGCCACCCTGCTTGGCTCTGTATCAGTGTTATGATGTTCCCTTAAGTCCTTACTGGGGGTTTCATAATGGTAGTAGTAGTAGTAGTAGTAGTAGTAGTAGTAGTAGTAGTAGTAGTAGTAGTAGTAGTACTACTAGTAGTAGTAGTAGTAGTAGTAGTAATGTTGATGATAATAATAATAACAATAATGATAATAATTATGATCATGATCATGATCATCATCATTATAATTATCATTGTTATTCTATATTATTATTATTATTATTATTATTATTATTATTATTATTGTTACTGTCACCATCATCATCATCATCATTATGATTATCATAATCATTCTATTATCATATTACTATTATCATTATCATTGTTATTATTGTTATTATTATTATCATTATTATTATTATTATTATTATTATTATTATTATTATTAGTAGTAGTAGTAGTAGTAGTACTATTATTATCATTATTATTATCATTATTGTTATTATTATTAACATCATTACTACTACTACTACTACTACTACTACTACTACTACTACTACTACTACTTCTATGTACTACTACTACTACTACTACTACTACTACTACTACTACTACTACTACTACTATGTACTACTACTACTATGTACTACTACTACTATTACTACTACCATTATGAAAACCCCAAATAATAATAATGATAATAATAATAATAACAATAATAATAATAATAATAATAATAATAATAATAATAATAATAATATAGAATAACAATGATAATTATAATGATGGTGATGATGATGATGATGATGATGACAGTAACAACAACAACAATAATAATAATAATAATAATAATAATAATAATAATAATAATAATAATAATAATAATAAT
>CM035207.1:19658585-19694075 GCA_020233015.1 Callinectes sapidus | reverse complement strand
TATATATATATATATATATTATATACAGTGTGTGTGTGTGTGTGTGTGTGTGTGGTGTGTGTGTGTGTGTGTATGTGTGTGTGTGTGTGTGTGTGTGTGTGTGTAATTTGGTATATCAACTATATAGATCATTTTAATATATTTCACATATTTCTTCAGTTGTAATCATTCTTGCTCTATCAATCATTTTGTTATGTGAATGCAATAATTATTCTTGTCACAACATTGCAAGTATGAAATTCAATGCTTAGGAGGCATTAAAATTCTGTTTACAGTTTCAGAATTAATCTAGTCATTATGGCTATTGACTTTATGTAACCGATATTACACAATAAAATATATTAATATGTATATGTATCAACGTATCTATGAATGAGTGAATATATGATTAAATATATAAGAAAAGGAGGGCGAAAAGTTAAGTAAAAAGCCAGTTCCGTCAGTAGCCACTATGGCGTCACGATCTTTCCTCCAAGGTATAATTCACGGCCTGGTATCCCACTGGTGCCCTTCACCTTCGTGGTCTTCATGTCGAGCTTCATGTCCTTGAAGGAGCGTCGGAGGGTGCCCTTGGGTCCCTTGACAATGACCACCCGCTTGGCCACCTTGACCAAGGATATTCGACACTTTCTTGGGAATGGTGATGGACTGGGAGGTGATGATAGTCTTCATGGTGTAACCGCTCTGTAGCAGCGCCTGAGGATAAGGCTCTTGTACAGAGTTAAGGGAGTGTTGGAGGCGAAAAATCGAAAAAATCTGGTACATTAACGTTTTTCAAGAAAACATGTGGCTAGCGTCACCATGTAGGTGACTTCATTCTCACCAAGTGTTACAACTGGGAAGAGTTTATTTTTTCCTACAAAAATTATAATAGATAAAATATTGGTGATATCTGGCAACCCTTTAAATCCCCACTCCTTGTTTACATCGCAAAAAAAAACAAAATGAATCCAATTTTTTTTTTTTTTTTTTTTTTTTTTTTTTTTTTCCTGATAAACTATGTGTGTGGAGGTTGCTGACATCTCCTACCACCAGACAGCCACACATGAGCCAATGAGCCTTACATACTCTCAGTGCCCACCAGACAGTTAGAGGGTGAGCATGTTAGTCAGTCCAGGTGATCGCAGTTATCACAGATTTCTGTCTCTCATTCTGAATGCCACAATGCCAGCATGGAAGATTGAACGGCAGAGAGGCCAGTGAAGGAAGGAAAAAGGAGGCAGAAGAGAAAAAGGCAAGAAATAACATTTCTGTAGCTGACACACATGCGCATGCTTCTACCAGTCATGTCCACCTTACACACAAATTCAGCAGTCTACCCTTGTGAGAATGGACAAAGTACGTGAGAAGGAGTTAAAGGCCAAAGAAAACAGAGATAAAGAGAAAGATAGGGAGGACTACGAGGCCGGGGCGTTTAAAAATGGCGTGCGGAAACTTTAAATCGCCTGTCCTGTAAATTTCAAGTTTTTATTATATTTTTGTGAACTACTTTTTTTTATTTATGGACCGTTTTTGTTCATTTTGGTCTTGTTTACAAGAGTAAAGGTTACTCTTTAATATTACAAGAGGAATTTTTATTTCGCTAAATATGAAATTAATTAGAATTTTTTTATTACTATAAGTTGCCAGATTTTTGTTGTTTGCATAAATAGTTGATAAGAAAATTTATATAAAATCACAGGAGCATTTCATTGCAAATCGCTGTAGTACTTTTGTTTCCCAGACTTTAAACTTTCATTTACTGCACAGTAGAGCCTTTAAAATTAAATTCCCATACAGAAGTATATCTTTAAGATTATATCAATTTACTAACTAAAAAAATCCACTACGCTTAATACATACCTAGGAAAAACAAGATGACTTCTGGAATTAAAGTATTATGTAATAGGTAATAATCCATGAAATTACCAATGAGAATGGAAAAGTATCAAAAACCTTCACTCTTGTAAACCTCCTACACCCCCTTAAAGTAGTTGAGTTATAGTAGTTGAGAGAGTGAGAAAAACTGGCGGAGACGCCTCAGAACGCTTAACTTCATACAAGCTGTTTTAGCAAGAGATAAGATATGAAGTTTCGTTATTATTGCAGTTTCAGACAATACATACCACGGCACAGTAAATTGCATAACCGTCTAAGTCACACTGTTAGAAGCATATTGAGCTCCATTTTACCTGGCGCAAATTCATAATAACTAGAAGGGGGGGGGGGGAGGCTAGAATTAGGGTCTGGCTCTGGCTACATTTAGGGAATTCCATTAGGTTAGGTTAGGTTAGGTCAGGTTAAAATAATTAGAGGGGGTTCCAGGGGGGGCGCAGCCCCCCGGCTAGAGGGGAGTCTAGGGGGCGCAGCCCCCAGCTAGTATGAGGGAATTTCATTAGGTTAGGTCAGGTTAGGATAATTAGAAGGGGGTTCCAGGGCGGCACATCCCCCTTGCTATTATAGGTTTGTACTAGTGGGGAGGGGTTTGAATAGGTACATATTTGTTTGTTTCCTTCATTTGGGGAATTTCCTTGATTTCTAGGGAAATTTCCCTTGATTTTCAACTTCATGTGTCTCATATAATTATATCTCCCCCACCCAAAACCCCAATTCCTCACATGCCCCCAAGCTTGTTTGAGAGGATGGGCGGGGGAGGGGGGGGTAGAGATAAGGAGTATTGGCTGAAACTGCAAATTTACCGAAGTTTCCAGTAAAGGAGAGACCGATGATTTTCATTGTATAAGAAGGGAAAGCTGGGTGTCATTAAAGAAGAGAGGATAGATAGTTGACTAGAAGGTTGTATCGAGTTCATATATGGAGAAATTGATTTTTGTGTGTGTGTGTGTGTGTGTGTGTGTGTGTGTGTGTGTGTGTGTGTGTGTGTGTGTGGTATTGAACACTACCAAGTATTTTCTGCCCCAATAAAAAGTCTTAGAGAAATCAGAAGTACTTCTGATATCTTAAGATTTCTGATTGGGGCAGAAAAAAAAACTTAATTTAATAGTGTTAAATGCCTCAAAAACTAAAATGCTCCATGTATCAACTCGACACAACCTTCAGACGACTATCCCCTCTTCTTTAATTAATGACATCCAGCTTTCCCCTTATACAATGAAATCTCCTCGGTCTCTCCCAAGGGATTCTCTTATAATATCCTTGGTCTCTCCTTTACTCATTATCTAAACTGGTAACTTCATATTTCATCTCTTTTCTAAAACAGCTTCTATGAAGTTATGCGTTCTGAGGCTTCTCCACCAGATTTCTCATCCTCTCAACTGCTCTGTACAAGGGCCTTATCTGTACATGTATGGAGTACTCTCCGCATGTATGGGGGCGGGGGCGGGGCTCCACTCACACAGGTCTGTTAGATAGGGGATAGGGTGGAATCAAAAGCTTTTCCTCTCATCAACTCTCCTATGACTTTACTGGATTGAACATCTCTCTCTCTCTCTCAGTCGAAATGTTGAATCTCCTATCATCCTCTCGCTATATTCATGCTAACTGCCCTATTGATCTTGTTAACATCATGCCTCCAGTGCTCCTGCGGCCTCGCTGCTCAAAACTTTCTTCCACCCACCCATATACTGTCCAACTCTCTTATGCAAGAGTTAACCAGTACTTCCAGTCATTCATTCTTTTCTCTGGTAAACTCTGGAACTTCCTACCTGCCTCTGTAATTCAACTTCCTATGACAACTCTATTTAAGAAGGAGGTTTCAGGACATTTCGGCTTTTATTGTTTCAGGAGACTGGTAATATTAGTGTGCTTTTTTTTCATTGTTTTTGTTGCCCTTGGCCGGCTTCCGCCTCTTACATAAAAAAAGCCTCTTTATATTGGTCTGCTCTCGTTATGTCATTTCAATAGGAATAGATTATATAACACCTATGTGTTGTCTCTATTGCTATTGGTAGAGGAGTGGGAGTGACACACCAACCTGCTGTGATTGGTGCTGTGGGGAGCGAGAGGCGGATCTATCTTCTAGTTCCCTCCCAGCATAGCCACAAAATTGACATGCGTGGACGTGACTGAGACCATGCTACAAGTCATTCGTTCGTCTGCCGAGCTGAGACGTTTGTTGACAGGAAGCAGGATGGCGTTATTCAATGAGGAGAAGATTGTTGCGAATGTTGTTAAACCGATGTCCATAGACATAGGAGGTGAGTACCTAGTCGCTGCATTTGGCCTTCGGCGTTAGGGAGTGATGTAACTTCGCGCGAGTGTGCGGCAAACCGTATAGAAAAGAATGCCCCTTGCATAACAAATATCCTCAGTAATAGGTTCATATACTGATTCATTAGTTCTATGTCAATCATCTTTAAGTTTCCAGTGAACACTGTCTTTCCAGTTTTCCGTGATATTAATATTCCTTACCGCATTATAGTATGAACCATACATTATAACATCTTGGTATAGGGAAAGACAAAACTGCAGTTGTATACAAGATTTCGGTATTTTATTATTTCTTACTCAGTGCAGTCTTAATGTATAGGCAGGATAGTTGGAGTTAAGCATGGAAGAGGCAAATATTATTTAATACTATCTTAGGCCTAAGAGGCTGAAGCAGGCATCTCCATCTCTGGACTTCCTCAATCATACTAATTGTCATATATCTGTGTCTTAGCCCCATGATAGTGGGTTTGCAAGATAAATCTAACAGCAATTTCATACAGTATATCTATTTCTTTTTACATAGTAAACTTGGAGTATAATGGGAAAAGAAACTGCAAGGTGGGGCAAGCAGATATCTACTTCCTAACAGTGACCCACAAAATATACTTTAACTGCTTTATGCGAGTTTTTTGTGGCTACGTGACAATAAGGGACATTTTATAACTAAATCGAATCAGGTATTTGAACTTTAGATTATATGAATTATAAGTAGAAGCTGCTAACTTATGTATTTATTCTTTATGGTATGAAAAGCAAATTTTCACATCTTTATGTTTCAGGTATGCGCAAACCATACAAGGGCAAAAATGAAACATTCAATGAAGAAGATCTGGTGGTAAAAGAACCTATTGGTCAGTTCAAGGAATGGTTTGAAGAGGCCTGCAACACCCCTGGGATTATTGAAGCAAATGCCATGTGCCTGGCCACTGCAACGAAGTCAGTTTAGGGAGAATCCACTATGAAATTATATTAGTTTGTAAGTTTAATAGTATGACTTCATACATTGCTATAGTTTTATTTATTCACCTTCTGTTTTATTTTCTTAGTATATAATATACTATTTTCTTCAGGGAGGGTAAACCATCAGCTCGCATGGTACTCCTGAAGGGCTATGGAAAGGAAGGCTTTCGCTTCTTCACAAACTATACGAGCAGAAAGGGCCAAGAGCTGGTGAGTTACAGATTCTGGTGTAGTAACTTGGTATAGTATGATCTTTAATGTCTGGAAAATACACTATGAAATGATAACTATTTGCTATACAATAAAGATTTTAGTTAATGTTACTCTACAAATATGTTCTAAACTTGTTTTGATTTGTTTCTCCACCAAAATATATTAAATGCTTTCATGATGTGGAAGGTGATAAGTTTTCTTTACATTGTTACCACATTTATCAAAGTTAAGATTTGATTTATTTTGTATATACATTAATTTTTGTAATTCTGTTTTCTTTGTGGGATTTCCATGAACTTAATAGAAGGTGCTTTATGTAGGTTCAAGAACTACCTTGTGTAGGTCAACTGACATTCGGAGCCTCATTTTATATTTTTTTCAGGTTAAACTTGTTTCAACCTCAGACTTTCAGATTTTTCCATAATGTTTAACTCAGTACTGAGACACATTTTTATTATGAGTTTTGGGTATGATTAGATTGTTTTATTAACATTGGAAGAGTCTATTGAAGTCAGAAGACTAATGGCCAGAGTCTGTACTATTTTAATCCCCACACAAGTTTCTGAAGCTGTATAAAATCTCCCAGTAGTAACCAGAATGAATATGAAAATGTGTCACTGTGCTGAAGGGGTTAAGTTTGTTATTTCTTATGTGTGTTTTTATACCACAAACATACCTGTCAAGTTCTTTTCATAGTTTAAGGATGATTTTTCTTTATGTGGTTTCTTTGATTTCAGACAGAAAATCTGCATGCCAGTGTAGTTTTCTATTGGTCGTACAATGGAGAGGATAGATCATGGTCAAGGCAGGTAATAGTTGGCAGTGATACCAACACAAAGGGCTGTAAACTCCTGTTGTGTCAAGAACATATTTTCTGATCATAATATATTGGTTGCCTTTATGGATTTATCATGGCACATTAGACAAGTATTAAAAAATTAAATTATTCTTGAATATACCAACCCTCTCATCAGTTAAATACACATAACAGTGCATCATGGTCCAAATAGTATTTGTCATAATTTCTCAACTTTAGAGATGATTTAACAAATACTATTCATAAGGTATTTTAAGAGAATCTTGCAATCATTAACAGGTGCTTACAACTTTTTGTGTTCATTACTTCTAGGCTTTAAGGTGCTCAGTAAAGTAATGGAATGAAGATCAAGGATAAATTTGGTTTTGTATGTATTACACAACTCTCACATGCATAGGTGGGTGCTTTCATGATAATGATATCAATTCATCAATATTGCTAATTATTTTTTTTCTTTTTTAACATGGACATGCTGAAGATTTTTATTCAAAATATCATTTTCATTAGTATTGAAATTTTTGGATTTATTGATTTATTGTTTGATTGTCAGATGATAAATTTATTGCCAGTTATCGATTTTTGGTTACTGCTGATAAGATAATCATTATTGATTTATTGGTTATCGTAATTAATGTTCTTGTTATTGCATCCAGCTATGCTCATGTAATTGAACTTCAAAAATGATCATTTGGTGAACATCACTCCTTTGCTTTAGCAGAGCACCAACATTTATAATTTGTAGTGCAGTAATGCTAATGTATATTTTCTTACAGGATGAAAATCCTCAGGCTTCCCTTTGCTTTTACTGGGAGCCTCTCATGAGATCTGTAAGTTGGAGGGATATTTGAACTATATTGATATAAAATTCTTGAATAGATTTCAGTGTTGATGAAACGCACAATATGTACATGATTTTAATACAGAATTTTTTGTCCTTTGATGGCTTTTGAGTGCTAGTATGTATAATATTAGAGAGGATAGAGGAAGTTGACACAGAAAAGTTTCTTTAAAGATAAGGTGAGGGATAGAGGTACTCAAGGGGTATTGTAATTGATAGCTTCAACAACAAGAAATATTTAATATTTATGATACAAATTTGAAAAAAAGGTGGCAAGACTTGAAGAAAGCAAACATGTTAAGTATTTGTGTATGTATATTTCATCATCATTGTATAATCATAGTTCATGGGGACATGTTCTTAATTTCTATGTGTCAATGTATGTGATCCAGTGACAACCCAGTAAGACACTATTATTCTATCACTATATTCTATTTTCTGTTTGAAAGAAATTTAACATGTTCAATCCACTCATTCTCCTTCATTTTATATGGTCAATCTGTTTCTTAGATTTTGTCAATCCTAAACCTACTTATTAATTTCTCACTGGTGTAGTTGCCTCATGGTAACTTAGCATTCTTATGGCACTCTCTGCTCTGCTCTTCAGTATAGTCCAACCCCTACATATAATCTTTAATGAACTAAGTTTCATTACCATAAAGTATTGCAGTTTTTACAGTGTGATGAGGTAATCATCTATATGATATTGATTTAAATGGAAAATGATAAAATAGGTCAGTTGAAAGGAGACAATCTAATGTAGATATCAAAATTGTCTCCATCTAATCTAGAATTCAAATCGGAACTTCTCAGTCATAAACCAAGTATGTATCCTAATTGTTACATCATTAAGTAACACTTACAAATGCTGCATTTCACTAAAGAAAGATTTAAGCTGATTTTGTTTATTTTTTCAGGGTTGAAGTTATTTTTATTATGTTTTTTTTTTTTTTTTTTTTTTGAGCAGGTGCGTGTGGAGGGCCGAGTGGAAAAAATTGGAGAAGAGAAATCAACAGAATACTTCCACTCCAGGCCTCGTAGTAGCCAGATAGGTGCTTGTGTCAGCCCCCAGAGTCAAGTGAGCATATTTTTCACTTTGAGTAAGGGAGATAAATGAGTAAACAAAAGTAACTAACTTAAAACATACTTATTTGATTATTTAGAATTATGTTCATATGTCAATTATTGGTACTTATTTAGCATTAGGAGTGCTGTAGATTATACATATTTAGGGTTACTTCACACATTATTTTCTCCATACAACATTTTATTTCTAGAATTCTCAGAAGAAATTAACCAAAGCAATGAATTATTTAATGTTCAGAATAATCATGGAAGAACATTTTTGCAGGTGATAGCAGGCCGTCACATTTTGTTAGCAAAAGACAAGGAGTTGCAAGAAGAATATAAAGATGTACAAAGTGTCATACCCAAACCAGAATCTTGGTGAGTAAATGTTTTTTTTTTATAAGAGGTGTTGAGCAGTTCGGATAAAATTTTGAAAAGTAAGTTGAATAATGAAAAAAATTACTCTCAAAGTATCTATGTATCATGATTGTTAGTAATTGCTAAATTCTTACTTTTCAGGGGAGGATTCCTGATTGTACCTGACAGCATAGAGTTCTGGCAGGGACAGACAAATAGGATACATGACAGGATTAGGTTTAGAAAACTTGGAGAGGATGAAACTTTTAATGAAACTTTGACAAAGAAAGGAGAAGATGGATGGGTATATGAACGTCTTGCTCCTTAATTAGCCTGTAAGCAGCAACAAACACCTGTCTTCCTAGCATCATGGTGTGGCCAGTATTGTGAATCTTGTAAAACATCACTTGTATGTATGTTTAAATATGAAGAAATGGTGTTGTATCTGTGCATATGGTGCAGTAAATATTATTACTGAAATCACCTTTGCAGGTAACAAGTAATGAAAATCTGACTGCTGGGTATTCATTTTATTGTGCATTATTATATTTCCAGGACATTTATCTGTTCTTTAACAATTCCTGTTTCTATTTTATTAACAAAACAATGTTATTTAGTTATAATTCTATTGAATTTTCTCTGTGATTTAAAATGTGCTTTTTCACGTGTTTAATGAAACATCTTTCCCATGAATTTAACTGATTTAACTTGAAAGCCTCACTCATGTGAAGTATGTTTTGGCACATTAGCACCACATCAGAGGTACAGTATGTGATGACACTCAAGCTAAATGGTTATTGAAGCAAACCCTGCATCATAATTTTCATTCAGTTAATCAGTCAATCTGACTGGCCATTTACCTGATATTTGTTTTCAGTCTGCTACAACTCTGGATAGTCATGCACAAGAGATTTCATGTTCTATAATCACAAAGCAAAATACCAATACAGTTACATTATATCAATGATGAAACAAAACATAAACACTAGCTCAGGCACAAAATGTTTTCTCTCTATCAGCCAGGTATACACCCATGGTATGAGGTCAAAAACTACTTTTCACACTAAATATATAAAAAATAGATATGCCTGCAACATATGACCTTACATAGAGAGAACAATTCAAGTTACTTTGTGTATGAGCAGCTGGCCTGCATGGTGTGTGAGTGGCTGAAGCAGGGCGTGTCAGCTGCTTTGTGTTGATGGTATGGTTGTACCTGGGTGATGACCGTCAGTATCAGTGTTGTACTTACTGACACTAGTACACTATCATTATTAATTTTGTTTTATGTGGGATCTTTAATATTGTTCTGGAAATTATGTATTGTTATCTCCATGCTAACCTGATATGGAAAAAAAGAAAAGGATAAAAAAACCTGTTTAACAATAATAAAATACTAGTTGGTGTGTTACCTGTCTGGTTCTATGGTGAATACCTTATAGTGACTGTGTTGCCATTGCAGCACTATGCCAGTGTAATAATAAAACTGTTCATACTAAAAACATTGAATCATAGGTGTGCTAAGAACTTGCTTATCTTCTTGAATATGAGCATTTTATCAACTGGGATTACTATCAGACATTTGTTGTGTGTCTAGGTTGTGGTTTGATTTTATTCACTGTTGGATTTTACATTGCTTTGATATTCATATCCTATGTGGGTAGCTAGAAATGATGAATGCACTGGCAATGGTAATACCAAGCCAGGTGGAATCATATTTTTATTGTGATGGTTTCCAGTGATGAATTTTTAATGTGTTGGTTGAATTTGGTGATTCAGCTATTACTGATTAAGTGCCAATTTCAAGAGCTTTATTGGAAGGCAAGCACTTGTGTGCAGTGGTTCTCAGATACAGGGTAATGTATCAGGAGTCTTCCAAGTACTGTAGTAAAGTTTATAAATGGATTTATTATTTTTATTGGGTTATTTCACCACTATACATTATTCACTTATTTTCTTATTTTTTATAATTAACAATTCCTTTGCATAGGTAAATAGGAAGACAATGCACTATCTTGTGAACTTTAGTGTTACAAATTGACTTGAACACTTTGTTTTTTACTAATTATTGACTAGATAACAATTTTAGGTTTTGGTAAGTAGTAGGAAGCAGACAAGAATATGAAATTTTACCTATTGGTGGAAGTAGATAATAATTTCAGATTTTACTGATTGGTAGTAGGTAGGTTTTTATCTATTCATTTATTTTTTTCTATGATGAAGGCAAAAAGTATATTGATTAAGGAAAGCCACTTGCCTAATTTTTTTGAGTATGGACTGATTACTACATCCTTTTTTTATTTTGTAGACTGAGGTTTGTTATGTTTATCTTCTGTGAGTCAATCTTGATGAAGCAGCTTCAGGATGAAGGCATCACATTTATTATTCATGTGGCTTATAATATGAGACATTGATCTTTGGTACCTTTTCCTTTGCATTTGGGTTTACTTTTACAAGTGTAGAACTAATATATTTATATGGACAAGGAGCTGTGAATGTGAAAGTCAGGTACAGGTTACTATTGTGAGGTTATATGGCAAGGTAGATTGAATGAGTGTGAATTCTCTCCTCTCCTTTATATTGGAAAGCACTTTGCTAGTAATCTAAAATGAACTGCCAAAAAAATCATCACTCCAGTTCACATGATTTGTTTCATGTTCATGTGAGAAAATTGAATATATGATTTTTTCCCATTATTGTTTAAGTTTGAAATTCATATGAAGTATTTCCCTTTTAACCCCTGGAAAAAAGAAAAAAAATATGAGAGAAAAGAACAGTATAGATATAAAACAATACTGAACTAGAATAAACTAAAGCTTCATGAAGGATTTAAATACAATATGGCAGTGATAACATATATTTCTCAATATGACATTTATAGTTGAAAGTTAACAGGTAAACATGTTACTCACCCAAGTTGTTTGATGTGATAGACTGAATCTGAAGTTGATCTTGAGCCTTTACAAGGTCTACAAATTGTTGTGTTCCTCCACCAACACCAAAGTAGTGCGTCTTTGCTGCCAATAATCTACTTCATGATTAAAGAAATTGCAATAATCCATGAGGAAAAATTTCTAGATGACATTATATGACAGTTAAAAGTGATCAATACCATGTAATAATATCTATCAGAAAATTGATTCACTTATGGTTTGAGATGAAAATTATAAATAAGAAATGGAGTGGCCAAGAGAGAGAGAGAGAGAGAGAGAGAGAGAGAGAGAGAGAGAGAGAGAGAGAGAGAGAGAAAACTATGCAAAATGCTTCAAACCTGAATCTTTGAATTACAACAAAAGAACTTTATTTATAATAGTAAAATAAAATCAATCTTAGGCAATCTTAGAAATTTGATAAGAAAGGAATTTAATGCACTCCCTGAAGTCTTCCAATTCAATGTCAGAACAATTAAGTGATTTTTGACACCTTTATGCCCAAATCTTTCATTTTCTTTATTTTTTCTATTTTATAGTATCTTTATTTTCACTACAAAATGATTTTTAGATGCTATCTTTGACTATTACACGTACACACACACACTGCGTAGTGTAGTGGTTAGCACGCTCAGCTCACAACCAAGAAGGTTCGAGTCTGGGGCATGGTGAAGCAAATGGGCAAGCCTCTTAATGTGTATCTAGCCCCTATTCATCTAGCAACAAGTAGGTACGGGATGTAACTCAAGGCGTTGTAGCCTAGCTGTCCCAGTACTTATTGTGTGATGTGGTTTCAGCCCTACCCAAAGATTAGTCTATGAGCTCTGAACATGTTCCCTTGGCAAAAGCCAGGCTGTGTGACTGGGTAACTGTGACAGTGAATACACACACACATGCACATAGTAATGATATATAAAAGGATACATGATTCCATCCTGCTTCAGATGAGTAGTCATAAGGTCAAGCAACTTCCTGTGACAGCTGGGGTTGTAAATTGTTTCTGAGGTCAGAATTAAATCAAATTTTTTTCCTTCATCATTTGCATTATCTATATTTTCTTGACTGCTCTCATATGTTTGCTGGTTTAATAATTGATTAACAGCAGCCCAGTCTCCAGAATAGAATGTAGCCTTTGAAGCTACAGGCAGAGAAGGATGCACATCTATGGAAGTGGCAGCTTCTTCTGTTGTGGTGTTGTGAAGGTTCACTGCAACATTGGGTATGGTGATGAAATTGATAACCTCTTCATTCTGTTAAAAAAAAAAAAAATTCAAAGTTGTTTCATGCAATAAATGTAGCAAGTAAGCAATTAAAAACAATAGATAATGGCTAATCACTTCAAGAACCATAGGAAAAGTTTATGACAATTAGCCACAACTTTTGCACATAATATTAAGTTACATTTGGATCCTCATTAGCTACCTTAGCTTGTCTCACTAACCTTTGAATAATGTTGCAATTTCAGCCAAAACTCATGTTATCTCAATTTTTCCCTCTCAATCTACATGTATATTGTTCTTTCTATTATCACAAACTTTGACTTTGACTGACTTATTTGTCCTTAATGGTTTTTATTTAAGATTTTGTCATAACAGTCCACTCAGTCTCATCACACATTTTTCCAAAACCCATTTCTTATTCTAGGAATATATAAAAATGAATTTCATTCTTTTTAATATATGCTAATTAGTTCCCTGTGTGGTAATAGCTTGACATCATTGATAAGACTAGTGTCTGCTTGATCATCCTGGAATCATGCAAGACATAGCTGGCTCACAACTGAGAAGGGCTGGTTTGAGGCTCGGGTGTGGTGAGGCAAAGGGTGAGTCTCTTAATGTGTAGACCCTGTTCACCTAGCATTAAGAAATGAGAGATGTTCTCAATCCTACTCAAAATTTGGTTCTGAGCTCTTTCCATTGGGGAATGGCTGGCTGGGTGACCAGTACACAACTGTAGGTGAATGACAGGTCTATCCTGAGACTGCTTTCCAGTAACAGTGTCAAATACAGTGGAGACTCAATACTTGAATGGCTCAATAGTAAAACTTTTTCAATACTCAAATGCAAAAGTTTGATCTAATACTTGAAAAAAAATTATCTAGTACTCAGTGTCAGCACATGACTTCCTCCCGGCTGCTGCCACCGTCTGGCCCCAGTATCCACAAAGATTTGTGGTGGTTGGTGAGTGAAGAATGCTAGCTCACCCAATTGTGTTCGCTGTTGTCACTATTGTGATGTCATGAGGAAACGCAGCCAATCATAAGGCAGCATCACTCCAGGGCTAAGGAAATCATATGAAATTGTTCGCAAACTTTGATACAGCATCGCATGCCCACAGCTACTACTCACCACAGTCAGCACTCCTCACAGTGCTTTCATCATGGCTAGTAAACCCCATATTATAACAAGAAGACAATGATTCCCCGATACCACCTTAACCCTGGTGGAGGTGGTGTAGGGTTGGAGTGATGATTTCAGGCAGAATATCACTAACATGGAATCAAGGTGATCTTCATGACAATATCATATATGAATACAAAGATGATATCAATTATAGAAGGTTGAAGAAGAGCAGAAACAAACAATGTAATGAAAGCAACACACATGAAAAGAATCATAGAGGCAATGAAATGATTTTTGGTGAATGTGTGGGACAAGTAACAAAGAACAATGAAATGAATACAAACTACAGTGTAGGAACACACTGATGCATAAGCAATATGAAGCTAAAGAAACCATGGTTTTGTGATGCAAAAAGTGAAGTTTTTATGGAACACCTAAAGTACAGCAGAAAATGAGGAGGCAAGTTTGTCCACTATGATTGCTGAGAACAGCAGCCTTTTCTTCTTGTAATCACTACTCTTGGTGATCAGGGAAAACAAATTTAGCTCATCTTCTGCTGTATTTTTGATATTCCATGCAAAACTTCACTTTTTGCTTAACAAAACCATCCTGCCTTCTCCTGCTTGTAAAGAGTTCATAAAAAATGTTAGTTTGTGAATATAAATGTACATGTAAGACAGTATTGTATTGCAAAATCTGTAGTAGCCATCATATTGAACAACAAGGTGACCATTAAGGGAGCTGATGTGGTGATGAATGTGAAGGAAGAACTTAAGCGATCCGCAGCAGTGGAAGAAATTGAAAAATTATAATAGAAAAAACATTGAAATTTTAGTAAACTTGAGGTTTTGCTAAGGTTAGAACAAATTACCTGATATAGGTATAAATAGTCAAACTTTATAATACTTGAACAGTCATTTGGAATGAATTAAAATCAAGTATTCAGTCTCCACTGCATTGTCTCTTGATTTTCAAAAGTCAACTATTACCAATTGTTAGATTCTTTATGTTGAATTGTGAGCACGGGCACTTTGTGCAAATGAACTAAACAAACTGTCCTTTGATTTCAAGTTGTTTCTGAAAAAAAGAAAAAAAAAGAATCATATTCACTGGGACTTTTCTTATGTAGTTTGGTACTGAGTTTACATAATTCATCAAAATTTTATAATGCTCCTTACATGCTTACTTCTGTCTGCCTTGTTCACCTAATACCTAATGGCTCTAGCAGCCTCTGCACTTAAGCCTAGATCTCTGAGATACGTGTAGACAATTTAATTTCAAGTTTTGTTGAGTATGTATTGGGTTTTCAAGAATTTAATATTTTGAAGTGACTAATTTTTCTGTGATCTGACCAACAATTCCATGACATTATGGAATAAAGAGGTTCTTTTCAAAGCAAGAAGTTACATAAAATGTTATACTATACATAACTATAAAGAGTGATTCCACCATTTGGACATGTGTTATAATATGCAGCAACCACAGTATAAAAATGACAAATCAGCTTTTATGAAAATGAAGGTAAATAAACAAATATTTCAAGAGTATACTCCAGAACTGTGGCACATATCTTACATAGTCCTGTACTGTAATGTGAGCCCCATGGAGAGCACAGTAGATAGCTGGTAGTGATGCTCCACAACCCAACTCCAATACCCTAAAAGATGGAAAGGTACATCAATATAGTGAACCTTTTAAATCAGTGGTTCTCAAACTTTTACAGGCTAACGCCCATTTGGCTAACAGGTGGATTCCTAGTGCCCCCCTCACACACACAGGCGAACACAAACTTACTATATATATATATATATATATTCTTTTTTTTTTCAAATTGAAAACACAGGCACAAAAGCAGTAGTCCGTGGAGAAGGATAAACGAAAACAACCTGTCAGGTCATGTATTATGTCATTTATGTTTTGTAAAAACAAACTTAAATATTAGCTGCTCCTGATGCCACCCTACCGCCCCCTTATGCCTCACTGCCCCCCAAGATCGTTTCACCACCCCCAGGGGGGCAGTACCGCCCACTTTGAGAACCACTGTTTTAAATCAAGCTTTGATATACAGAAAGTATAGAAAGATGAGCCTGATATTTCTGTAATCATCCATTACAATTCTTACGACAATTCTTATGAAAACAGAGATAAAAGCCTCATTATGATGTGGAATATCTTATATGGTTAATGACCAAAAGATGGTATCTCAGGAACTACTTGGTCACCTTTTGCCTTTAAAACAGATGTCCAGATCTGCCAAATGCTGCAGGAGGTCCCATGTGCACTCCCATATTGTCAGGCCTCCTGAAAATTTTGCAGAAATTACCTTTACTACTTCACTTTGGAAATTTGTTACTTTATCATTTAGTACTGAGAATGGTACAAAACTAAAATATTAATTCAATACAAAATAATAGATATACATAAGTGCTGTACAGTTTAAAAGCTTTAGGCATGAGGTCTTACAGTTAACCAACCTTCATAGATGGCAGGTACAAGGTCTGTGTGCTTCTGTAAAACTGAAGATACATTACAAGAATTTTCCTTCTCTTGCAGCTTTTTCAAGGCACAGGATTCAGCTAAATATTTGATCTGAAAAAGGTAAGAAGTGTTAATGTCATTTAGGTAATCTTAGTCTTTTTATAGATCCATTGCAGAAATTGGTCACTGTGACCTGTAAGATCTGAACTTAATTTGTGATGGCAATTTTTTTTTATGTTCATTTGAGAAAGCATTTACTCTTCTGGCTTGGCTCTGAAATTGCTTGCATCACTAATGTTTTGAGAACCTTTTTCTTTGCAATCTTATGCATCTTATAATTTCCACACATGAGGCTTTCCTTGACAATAAAGTCCATCATGGGCAATTATGTAAACAGCTTAAAGCAACAATATGACTGAGCTACACACACAAACCTTTTAAATATGGTGAATGAAATGGAAATTCATTTAATTAATAAATCACATTAGTGACTGCTCACTTTCTCATATCCTACAATATTATCAGATCCCTTGCAGTTTCTACAATTTTCATTGTTACCTACTGTTTCTCTAAACTTGCTATTCAAGGTAAAAACCTTCCCACAATACATGAATGTTTTCAATAACTAAATAAATCCAATAAGAATATCTGCATGTACAGTATGATTATGCACATACTTTTGTTGTACCAATTGTAACTTCTATAACATCAACGTCAGATGAAGAAGGGAGTTGGTGCTTGGTGACTTCATGTCTAAGTGCTGGAAGCCACTCAAGTGGAGGCTCAATTGTTTCAGCTTCAAAGCCTTCAGTGCCTGTGAAAGAAGTGCCTATAACAAGACTGGTACTGTAGTTCAAATTGCTAGTTAAATTGCTTTGCCATTAACGAATGATATTCATTCACCTAAGTGAACTTACAAGAAAGCTCGAGTGTAATGGAGCCAAATTCACAATAGGATGATGAACAGATTATGCAGGATTTAAAAAAAAATAAATGTCATCCTGTTCTTATATAGAATTACTCAAGAAAAGGAACTTTCATGTTTGTTGGTAAGCATTACTAAATATCATAAATTCATATGACCTTAAAGTATACCTTGGCAGTACACCCTGTGTTAGTGAAACCAAGAAAGGGGCTGGTGTGTTCACCAGTCTGATTTTTCATATTATAAAAACAAAAAACAAACAAACCCAGTTTATTCTACTTCTTTCTTTTATAGCTGTTGTTATTTATTTTCTTTAATTTACAGAATAATTTTTCTACAGGATCTGAGCTTATTTTAACATCCATTATCAGATAACCCAGCAATCAGCATCCCTCTGAGAAAAACACTTAACTAGTGTTGTGTGTGGCTCGCTTGTTGGGAGAAGAGGGCTATGGGCAGAGCAAGGGCTCCATCTTGCCCTCAGGAAAGGAAACAAAAGGATAGAGATGACAGTGGTCTGAACTAATGTTAATGAAATTATTACAGTAGAATATTGGAAGATGTATAGAGAAGAATATAAGAAAAGATCCACCACTTAATTAGATGAATTAATTCTAGTTCCAGTCTTTAGGTTTCTATTTTTCTGATGAAAGAAAGTTCTTAGTCATTTGAGCCTTGACCTCCACCAATACAATAAAAATAACTCACCACTTTCAGAGTCACAATCCACGTTTTCAGAGTCACAATCCACGTTGAAGTTGAACTTGAACATGATGAACACAGGTGCTGATGTATGAATGAATGTAAAAAAATACCCTCATTACATTTTGTATGATAATCATTTGTAGTGTAATGAGAGCCACCCAATTCTATGTTTACACTTTTACTACTAATAAACATGAAGTTGTATAAAAAAAATTACATTATTGGTAGAAAAAAGATCTTGTATTATTTTTGAAATGTTCCAAAGACTTGGGGGTCTTACCTTAGGCTACAAAATTCTCGAATTAAAAACCGTGGCGTCTTATCCTTGGATTTTCCTAATTAATGTCACTTCATGCTCCCTAAAATCCTACTTTCCCATCAAGTTCCCAAACTTGTATGGGATTAAGGAGTTAGTGACCTAAAAAGAATGGGACACGGTAGCGTGGGGTATAAGGTGGGCATTTCCTATATTATGTTAGTCGACTAACTGCCTGAGAACAGGCCTGTTAAGGTTTCTCAATGTGGCCTTCTACTCGAAAACTCCACCTAGATTCTTAGTTGGCCCTAATGCAATGATAACGTACACTTAAAAAAATAAGTCCACACCTAATAAATAAGGCTTCTCTACGTAAAAATAATAATTCATACAGCACACTGAGTTCAATGAGCAGCGGATAATAAATAGACACCTTTACGTTGTCCAGATAGCCCGCCACGTTGTTTTGTTATGAAGGATCAGCTGATTTTCGTTGGGTGATGGATGGGAGAAGTCGGCATGACGCCGGTATTATCATACTCTTTCCGATAGTCTCAACATGACTTTTATGTCATTGACGTAAACTTCTAGGATACGTAAATAATCTCTATATGAAGTATATTGAATACAAGATATGAAAATTTCATGGCTTTTTATTGTACAAAATTAGAATGATTAAGTAAAAGTAAGTTAGAATACACTATTATGCATAATAACTTGGGTAAAATCTTTGGGATTTTGACTTTATATGGTGTTTTGTCTCAGGTTCATCCCTGTATAACATCCAACAGCTAACATTCTTGCATTCCACGATTCTTTATATTGTTGTTCCATCGACGCAATATTTTGATGAAAGCGTTCCCCTTGCTCATCAGACATTGCTCCAAGGTTCTCTGGAAAAAAGTCCAGATGTGAATCGAGGAAATGGACTTAGTGACATCCGACAGCCCACTCCAGCCTAGGAGTCTATGTAGAAGATATTTCACTCCATTTCTAATCTCTAGAGATCTCTTGTTGCCTAGTGTTGTGAGGAAGTGGTTTTCCTTCAGAAGTTCTTTTACCTGCGGACTTATGAATACGCCCTCCGTCAGTTTTGCCTCGGTGATTTTTGGAAATTTGGCCTTCACATATTCATATTCAAAACCTTTTGAGCTTTTCCTGATAAATGTCTTCATGAACCATTTCATGAGGCCAAACTTTATGTGAAGGGGGAAGAACAATATCTGGGTTTGCAAGTGGCTTACTCCGAATGCTAGAAACTTCCAGTTCATTTAATTTTCGCAAAGTGGATGGTTGTTGCACGACTGTCCCATAGGCATAAAGAGCAGCAATATTTCGTGAACCCAGATTGCATCCCCATCAACATTCCAATCACCTTCAAGTCTCCACATATTTCCCAATTGTAGTTTGCATATTTTATGGCACTGAGGAGTACTTGCATGGTTTCATAACACTTCTCCATGTGCACTGAATGTTCTATGGGAATGGATTTTTTCTTATTGCTGTTATGTAGTAGTACTACCATGAGGCTTCTCTTAGGATTTCACACCAAAGTGGCACGTCGCATGTGGCAAGTGGCATGAGGCAAGTGGCAAGTGGCACGGTGCTTTCAGACCAGAGTTGCAAGTTTCTGTCCCAAGACTGTGCGGATACTGCCTCACTCACTGGGCGACTGAGGCGGTTATGTCAAATGTGTCGGGCGAAAATCTGTCTAGACGCTTCAAAACTTTTCTATGTATGCCATACATCCAAAAGTTTTCATTTTATTGTGTCTTTTGTTATTTGAATGTAATATTTTATATTATCTTGGTTAATGATAACCTTGGGTGTGAAAACTCCATTACAATTTGACACCACTGTCCGAGATGGCACGTCGCACGCTTGGAAAAAAAAAAAAAAAAAAAAAAAAAAAAAAACGGGCAAGTCCAATCCCCGAGTGGCATGCAAGTCGTTCGTGGCACATGCGACGTGCCCCGCCACTTCTGTATGAAAGGTTTCATATATTTCCGGATGTTCGTTGTTACGTGGTGTGCCACGTGGCATGCCACATGCGACGTGCCACTTTGGTGTGAAGGCCCCCTTAAGACTTACATGAATCAATGAATAAGCGCCATTCAGCTGGAACATGCTCTTAGAATCAAGGATATTATGATTAAGGATAAAGTGATCGAATGGGCTATTTATGAACCTCAGCCACCAGATGGCTCTACAAGTTAAGCGATAACCGAGCCAAAAATGACTTTATCCTTATCGTGATTTACCTACGGTTATAAAGCAGTTATGTGTCAAAGTGACTTCATGCACGAGTTGGGTGATTAAAAAGCTTAACAAGAAAATATAGCCTAAGAGAAAACATTTCTTTCCTTAATGTATTTTCATGAGATGTGAAGCCAAAGTTGACAAACTGGCACTCTCATCTCACCTTTTTTGGTGTCTATGAACAATAGAAATGCAAGATCGGCACTTCCAGGCCTATCTAGATATTTGATTTACATTAGAGTATGGAAAATAAATATAGGTTTTAAGTGTCAACTTCTCTTTTAGCGGATATTTAATGTTGATATCCGAGCTCAGAGACCGTCAGTCATCTGAGATCAGTTATGACTCATATTTGTTTTTATTTCATCCTAGGAGGACCTCATCACGGCGCTGTCTGCTGTCATTCCCACAGACCATCGATCACTTCATGCTTCAGTATCCCGGCTTCCACACACCCCGTGTGGTCCTGCGTTCCCAGCGCCCTCCCGCCCTCCAGCTTGAAACACGTCAACTTGCACCACACACCTTGCTGCTGGTGTTGGATTAGGGACAGTCTCCTGAATCTTAAGTGGCAAGATTTGCCTCACTTTGATATTCGTCAAAATAGAGACTGATACATTCTAAACGAGTACTTTTCTGTCTGAATAGTGCACACTGATTATGCTAAATGGGTGAACAACACAATATTAGTTTAATCTTATTCATAATCGTAAGAACAATGTGAAAAGGAATTGCCAGATGCTAAACATTCTGGCCCTGGTTTCAAGATACATCACGGTAAACGATTTCCAGTGTAATGCTATTATATTACTTCACTTGTACTTCACTTGTACATAATGAGATGATCCCACACAGCTGCTTGGTTAAGTACAGAAAAATCGCGATAGTTAATATCTTGCTTGGCTCAGCTATCTCTTAACCGGCCAGTGACATGTGGTGGCCGCCGATTTCATAAATAGCCCGATGGGCTATTTATGAAATCGGCGTTTTCAGGCAAGGAAAATCATGTGTGACGAACCTACTAAGTTTCTATGTTTATGCCGTCAGTTGACACTAGAGGGCAGCAGCAGTGAGAGTAATGAAGGGGAGGGGGATCCCCGGGCCTGGCCAGCTGTTGACGCCGCACAATAATGTCCCCACGTACATTAAGGGACAGTTCTTGCTGTTTTGTGGCAAAAAGTGAGCAACTTGTCCACGGATGTGCCTTCATCTGTTCCCTAGAGATACTAGAAGGTATGTAGTGATAGATAATGATAAGTCAATAAATATGACACATTTAAATAAATAGCCATTCTATATATCGGAGTATCTGCCTTACTGAGGAAATGTTAGGTAAATATCGTTAAAACATTTACAAATCTAGCCTAACCTTATCCAGATTGCTCTAAAGGTTGTGACATAGGGACTGGTTTTATTGTTGAGTTGAATTTTATTGGCACTGACAGACATTTCACTTGTAGACGAATGGAGTGGCTCCAACGCAAGCTGACTGGAAAGACCACCAACTTGTTACCATGGCTTAATAATGCAGTCCCACGTCTTACGGGTAAGATATATATATATATATATATATATATATATATATATATATATATATATATATATATATATATATATATATATATATATATAGTGTGTGTGTATGTGTGTGTGTGTGTGTGTGTGTGTGTGTGTGTGTGTGTGTGTGTGCGTGTGTGTGTAATTTGGTATATCAACTTAGTAGATAATTTTAACATGTTTCACATATTTCTTGGTTTGTCAATCATTTTATATGAATGCAATAATTATTCTTGTCACAACATTGCAAATATGAAATTCAATAGTTAGGAGGCATTAAAATTCTGTTTACAGTTTCAGAATTAATCTAGTCATTATGGCTATTGACTTTATGTAACCACTATTACACAATAAAATATATAAATTTATACGTATATGTATCAATGTACCTATGAATGAGTGAATATACGACCAAATATATAAGATAAGGAGGGTGAAAAATCAATGTACTTATGAATGAGTGAATATATGACTAAGTATATAAGAAAAGGAGGGCGAAAAATTAAGCAAAACAATATAACCAACACCTGTGAAACAAAGAAAATGGGTTCCATTTTCTATCTTTAGTTCCGTCAGTGGCCACTGTGGCACCACGATCTTTCCTCCAAGATATAATTCACGGCCTGGTATCCATCATAGAATCCTTGGTTTCTCCGCTACTGGCGACGATTTCTGCCCTAGAGGCGGCCGCAGTTCAAGGCATTACTAACTGCGTAAAATTGGTAGACGACGTCCTTATCTACGACGAAGAGTTCCTGCCACACCTACACCGAGTTAACAACGTCCTTGCTCCCTGCCGTACTCATGACTTTACTCTCAACGCAGAGAAGTTTGCCCTCGCCAGGCCTGCTGTTAAGTTCTGCGGATTCATGCTTTCCATGGACGGGATTGCTGCTGATCGTAATAAAGTAAGGGCCATCGCAGAATTCGCCACACCAGCTAATATCACCAACCTAAGATCCTTCATGGGGTTGGTAAATCAGCTGGCAGAGTTCTCCCCCCCAAATATCCACTGCAGCACACCCACTACGTCCCCTCATGAGTCCAAGATGAACTTCCACTTGGACTGTGGATCATGACACTGCTTTCCAAAGAGTTAAGGAAGCCCTGGCCAGCGCACCGGTTTTGGCCGTGTTTGATCCTCAGCTACCAACCATTCTCCAAACCGACGCATCTAGACTCTACGGCATTGGCTACGCCCTCCTCCAAGATCATGGTGGAGGCAATCTCCGACTCATTCATTTAGGCTTACGCTTCCTGATTGACACGGAAACACAATTGAGTTGGAGATGTTAGCTACAGTATGGGCCACGTTCAAGTGTGGATACTACCTTAAAGGTCTTCAAACATTCGAACATGTGACGGACCATTGCCCACTTATACCCATACTCAACTGCTCATTTACCACCAACACTCAGTAACGTGCCATCACAAGTGAAATCAAGATCTTCCAGTAATACTTTGGCTGCTCTCTCAGAGATCATGAAAAGAGTTGGGCCCCGCACATCATCTGCTCATATTGTTCAAATGGAGTGAGGGATTGGCTAAATAAGAGAAAGAAAGCAATGCTGTTAGCAACACCCATGATCTGGAGAGAGCCAAAGGATCATTTCATGGAATGTTACTTCTGCAAAGTAATGTATGTGGGTTTACTGTAAAGACCAGACATAAAATTGAGTATCCCAACTTGGAATTAGCAAGAAAACCAGTACCACACAACGATTCCTATTCCAATACCACCAGAAAATGGCCTTCAGATATCTGACGATGTTTTTTCCTGAAGAAAATACTACTGCTGTAGAGGACACCGAAGTTGATGCAGATTTCACGATTGAAAATGAAGACGTACCACGGAATTTTTCTCAAAGAGAGTCAGAGACTTGTCATTGTCGAAGAATAAAGCTGAATTATTAGCATCTTCCTTATAAGAAAAGTGCTTAAGAAAGATGTTTCTATTACTCATTTCAGGAAGCTTCATGCTTCTTTGTTGATGGGCCACTTTGTTTCAGTAATAACACTGATGAGTTATTTCGCTGTTTGTTCTAAGAGCATGTTCCAGCTGAATGGCGCTTATTCATTGATTCATTTAAGTCCTAAGAGAAGCCTCATGGTAGTACTACTACACAACGGCAATAAGAAAAAAATCAATTCCCATAGAACATTCAGTGCACATGGAGGAGTGTTATGAAAATATGCAAGTACTCCTCAGTGCCATAAAGTATGCAAACTACAATTGGGAAATATGTGGAGGCTTTAAGGTGATTGGAATGTTGATGGGGATGCAATCTGGGTTCACGAAATATTGCTGCTCTTTATGCCTATGGGACAGTCGTGCAACAACCATCCACTTTGCGAAAATTATATGAACTGGAAGTTTCTAGCATTCGGAGTAAGCCACTTGCAAACCCAGATATTGTTCTTCCCCCTCTTCACATAAAGTTTGGCCTCATGAAATAGTTCATGAAGACATTTATCAGGAAAAGCTCAAAAGGTTTTGAATATGAATATGTGAAGGCCAAATTTCCAAAAATCACCGAGGCAAAACTGACGGAGGGCGTATTCATAAGTCCGCAGGTAAAAGAACTTCTGAAGGAAAACCACTTCCTCACAACACTAGGCAACAAGAGATTAGAAATGGAGTGAAATATCTTCTACATAGACTCCTAGGCTGGAGTGGGCTGTCGGATGTCACTAAAGTCCATTTCCTCGATTCACATCTGGACTTTTTTCCAGAGAACCTTGGAGCAATGTCTGATGAACAAGGGGAACGCTTTCATCAAGATATTGCATCGATGGAACAACAATATAAAGAATCTTGGAATGCAAGAATGTTAGCTGTTGGATGTTATACAGGGATGAACCTGAAACAAAACACTATATAAAGTCAAAATCCCAAAGATTTTACCTAAGTTATTATGCATTATAGTGTATTCTAACTTACTTTTACACAATCATTCTAATTTTGTACAATAAAAAGCCATGAAATTTTCATATCTTGTATTCAATATACTTCATAAAGAGATGATTTACGTATCCTAGAAGTTAATGTCAATGACATAAAAATGTGACCTGATAGAGGAAATCGGATTTCAGATTCGTAAGTAGCATAAAAAATAAACCCAGAAAAGTCAATCTGCAACTCTGATGTTTGAAAAGCTCTATTTTGTTGACCCGTGTTATTATAATCATAGATGAATAAAAAATAAAACCCAAACATTGTAATCGTATGCTTGAGAAAATATCAGATAAAAAAAAGAAAAAAAAAAAAAAGAAAGGAAGAAAGAAAAAAATGGAAACAACCAACTAGCTCACAGAAAATGGCTCTCATTCTATCGTTGTTACAATAAGATATCATCCACCGCAGTATTCTTCAAATTACTTCTATCACGACCCAGTTTGATTTTCAATATTAATCTCACGACCCAGTATGTCCATTCTATCGTACCTTTCTCTTCACCCAATATTTGATACACACACACACACACACACACACACACACACACACACACACACACACACACACACACACATATATATATATATATATATATATATATATATATATATATATATATATATATATATATATATATATATATATATGACTATGATGAAAGTGTGCTATTGAGATTCACCTAAAATTTACAAAATATATAAAACTACTGTGTTAATCTGTAAACTGTTCAAATAATGCAAGGAATCATGGTTTGCACTTATTCAGAGTGATTGGCGTACCTGTTTATTCTTGGTTATATTATTTCAATCTGACTTACAGGAAGATAATGTCACAAGCATGAGTCGATTTCTTTCTTTGTGCTCCTTAATGATGAATCACTTTTAAGATGTAGAAGTTAATTTTCTTGATCAGGTGTGAAGTTCAGCCCTGCAATAGCCTCGGATCTTTCAAAAGCGAAAGGGTGTTTCTCTCAGTGCTTGTCTCTTATGTCTTCAGGAAAGTATTGTTAAAAACTCACCAACAAAGAATGAAGGTGCAGCTGTATATTATCACATTTGAGTTTCTTTAGGTTTCCTTCATTAGCGTCGTTTTCTTCAATACTCGTATGCTGCAAAAGTGTTGGAAACATGTAGTAAAGAGGCTGATCAGCTATAAGCCTTCCTTGCCATAGCACTATTGACTCCTTGAATGCTTCTACTTTCTCACTGTGTCGGAACACATCGTTTTCTCTCCCTTGCAGTTTCAGATTCAGTTAATTAAGTTTTGAAAAAAATGCTTGCTAGATATGAAACTTCTAAAATCCAAAGTCATCATTGGAAAAGAAGTCTGCTAAACTGGACCTTTCTTCCAGAAAGGGAATTTGAATTTCCATCCTTAGTTCATAAACTCTTGCTAGAATTCTGCCTCGGGAAAGTCACCAAACATCTATATGATGCAAAAGGTGTGAATGGTCAGCTCCCATTTCCAGGCACAAGAGTTTGTATCAGTTTATTATAAGAATACCCTCACACCTCACATGTGTGTTTTCTCTCTCTCTCTCTCTCTCTCTCTCTCTCTCTCTCTCTCTCTCTCTCTCTCTCTCTCTCTCTCTCTTGTCACACGTGTTCGTCTTACCTCTCTCTCTTCCTCTGATCTTCAAACACTTCCCTCTCAGGGGAGGCGCTAATGACTAAAATTTTTGCCGGTTTCCAGTCCCCTGGGAAACCTGACCCTTCCTGACCTCTCTGACCAAAACAGATTATTTCCAACTTTTCTCCTGATCACGCCTTCTTCTATAAGTCACGCCCACCGACATATTAAAAAGACATGTCCTCAGTCACCCAGTATCATTCACGTAAGATCCATAATTTCGTTCAGATATCATTCATTCAGGATACAGCATTCATGACTCAAGAGCATTCTCTCGGTACTCATATCTTCGTCATGTCTAATATCAAGCTGTATCAAGAGAGAATTAATACAAGTCCAAAAATCAACTTTTACTTTATCTCTTACCCCACTCTGAAAGATTACCACTTACGCATCCTATGCCACGTCTCCAGCCAGCCACTCGTCCACCCCGCTACCAAATTTACCAGATTGTTGCTGGGTTCTCATCAAAAGTGGAACAATATTTAGTTTTTTCCCGGTCTTGATGAGAACCCAGTAACAATTTGACAAATCTGGTGGCGGGATGGACCCAAAACACCTCCGAGACAGTCTGGGATACCTATGTCCGGTTCGTGGACACATGTGTGGTAGTGGACTGTATAGTTGATATTAACCAGCGGGATAAAGATACATAAACTTCTTTGGTGTCCTTTACTCACGTAGGTACGAGTGGTAAATAGAGAGGAGAGGAGAGGAGAGTTATGTATTCCTGTAAGGACAAGAAATACAAACAATAAGTAACTGGTCTAAAGGCTACATAGAACTCACAAACTATCACAAACACAAACATATACAAACGGTTAAAGAACTATGCTACATAAAGGAAGGGGTAAACTCTTACAATACCGCTGATAGACGTGAGTAAGGGTGGTGGGCGAGGTGGTGCATAGGGCGACGGAGGCCGGTAGGTGGTGGTGTGGTGGTGTGGAGGTGGCCGCTGTTCCCGGTAAAGTGTGCTGGTGGTCGGGGCGGCTAGTACGAGGTTAACTACACACACACATACACATCCGCGTGTCTACGTCATCACACGTCACGGCAAGGAAGGGCTTAACCCTACAAACAATCCTCCTCCTAGCTCGTGGTTAACGACTATAACCCTAGTTACAGCTTAAATGATTACATCCAACATACTCCCCACCTGAAATCTGCATGGATTTCACATACACTCCTAGGCGTTGCGGAGGGCGTACGTGACGACCGGCTCTCGTCCGTACTGCAGGTGGTGAAGGAGGTGGGTCTTGGGAAGTAGCTGTGTCGTTGTCCTCGTCCCCGTCGTCTGGTGACGCTTCCAGACGGTAGAGCTTGTTGATAGGGCGTCGGGTGATGCGTCCCTTTAGGCGTATCGTAGCGGCACGAGGGTGTCCGTCGCGTCCTGGGATAAGCGATACGACTCTTGCGAGGGGCCATTGGATCCTTTTAGTTTCTCTGTGTACCAAGACTACCTCTCCCACACGAGGCAGTCGGACAGGTCGACCTCGAGGGCTGGTGTTCCACGTCCTGAGGGTCTGCAAGTACTCTCCGGTCCATCTTCGGGTGAGGTGGTCTGATATGCGTCGCCTGCACAGTCCAAGGTGGCGGTCGGGTCCACGGCAGGCGAAACCACTCCTCCGATGGATGTGACACCTAGGAGAAAGTGAGCAGGGGTTAGTGCATTATCTCCATTTCTGGTAAGAGGACGAAGGTTAAGGTGAAAGGCGAGCTCGTAGAAGGTAGTGACAAGCTCGTCGTAAGTGAGACGGCATTGATGTAGGGTGATCTTCAGGGATTTCTTGACGCTTGCGACCAGTCGTTCCCAGAATCCTCCTCACCATGGCGAAGCTTCAGGGATGTATCGCCAACGGGTCGAGTGAGGAAGGAGGGCAGACAGCTTCTTGAACGACTTGGCGTTGTCGCTGTACAGGAGGGAAGGAGTCCCTCTCAGGGCAAGGAAGCGTCGCAGCGCCAGTTGACGGTCGTCCTGGTTCTGGGTCCTTACGGCTTCTAAATGAACGGCACGTGTGGTAGCACAGGTCAACAACAAGCCCCAGACTTTCGTCTCTCCAGGGTCCGCGTAGATCGGCCCGAAGTAGTCGAGTCCGACGGTAGAGAAGCTACGGGTTGGAGTGGTGCGAAAGTCTGGTAGCGATCCCTCTGCGGAGTTGAAGGATAGACCTCGGTAACGGCGACATCGACCGCAAGAGTTCACAATCCTCCACACCGTCCTTCTCCGAACTAGGTAATCAGCAGATACTAAAGCCAGGGTTGTAGGAATACCTTGATGGAAACACTGTCGATGATCCTCACCTACAATGAGGGTGGTGATGCAGGTGAGGTCTGGAAGGATGATCACTGAGGGCTCGTTGGTCCGTAGAGTCGCTCTCAGCAGCCCACCTTCACCGAGGTGTGGTCGAACCTTCTGGAGTGAAGACTGGGGTGGCAAGGGAGTGCCACATTGCAAAGTATCCATTTCCGCCGGGTAGGTCTCGTCCTGCGCTAAGCGGATCCAAAGGTGGAGGGCTTCGCTCCGCTCGTCCGGTGAGAGCGCGTCCATCTTGCGGTCCTCTGGTTGGCGACATAAGTTCCGACAGAAGCGCAGAATCCATGCTGTGCGGGTGACTGCCTGTTTGAGGGAAGAACAGTCGGTTAGAGCGAAGGGTCCGGTGGGAGGGTCTTGCGCGGTAGCGGCAGCGACCGTCCTTACGCATCTCAAAGGCCGAGGGTTGGGGTCCCTCAACTCTAACTTTGCAGTCGCGCTGAGCTCGAAGTCGTCGGCGTTGCCGGCAGGGGGTTGCGCAGCAGGTAGGTTCAGCAAGAAGTCTGGTCCTCTCCACCACAGATCACAGGAAAACAAGTCGCTCAGGGAAATGCCTCTAGTTCCAAGATCTGCCGGGTTGGCAGAGCCTCTGACGTGATGCCACTGGTCTGATCGTGACAACTGCCGGATGGAGGAGACCCGATTCTTAACGAAGAGCTTGAGTGGTTTGTCTGACTTATCCAGCAGAGAACGTCCATCGAGTCATTCCAGTACAGGATGTTCGGCTGGTGTAGATCAAGCGCCTGGGTGACAGTGTTCATGAGCCTCGCTCCGATAAGGGCAGCCATAAGTTCAAGGCGAGGGATGGTCAGCAATGGGGTAAGTGGTGCTAACCTGCTTTTGGCAAGTAGCAGGCGTGACTTTCCGTTGGTGACAGTACGATAGCAGCACAGTAGGCCCGCTGGGAAGCGTCGCTGAAGACACAGAAGGTGGTGGAAGGTGCTGCGAGTGTCCCAGCGTAGCGGGGAAGAGCCACCTCTCGTATGGTAAAGTCATCTCTCCACCACTTCTCCACTTCTTGAATGGCTGTAGAGAGTTCTGCGGTCCAGGTTAGGCTAGGGTGTTGCTTCCAGGTATCTTGAAAGATTACCTTCCCCCATATCAACCAAGGGGTCAGTACTCCCAGAGGGTCGAAGGGAGTCGATAACAGCGAGAGAAGTCCACTCTTAGTGTTGGGGTAGAGTGTCTTGCCGAGGGATGGTTACAGACAGCTGGTCGGTGGTGGTGTTCCATCCCATTCCGAGAATGCTGGAGTTGTCAGAAGGGGTTCCAGTCATCCGTCCCTTGTGTAGATCCATTCTAGCTGCAGCGAAGATGTTTCTAACTGTCCATTCCTGTCTCGGCTTCTGAAGGCGATGAAAAGCTGAGACACAAGTTGTCCATGTAGATTCCCCTGCGAATCAATCGGCAAAGGTGTGGATCGACTCCTGGGTGTTGGTGCAGGTGACAGGATATGGTATGCAGGAGCATAAAGGGCGAGCAGGTGAGACCGAAGGGGACTCTCTGAAACATCAGTTCCTTATCGTTCCACAGAAACTGTGCGAACTGACGATCTTCCTCTCGGATGACGATCTGGTGGAATGCTGCTCTGATATCGCTCTGGCAGCCAATGACATCTGCTCGAAAGGTTAGAAGAACTGATAGCAGACAGGAGAAAAGGTTCATTCCAGGGTCGAGGTAGGAGTTCAGGCTTTACCGTCGCCGTCTCTGGCATAGCCGTCGAATACCACCCTCAGCTTTTTGTATCGGTGTATTCCTCGGTGTGGTAGGAAGAAGGCTGAGGTGTCCTGGTAGTTCGGAGAGTATTCGATGACTGAGCTCTGGTACAGACTTGCTAGGTGTTGGTCGTACTCTTCGAAGTCTTTGGTGTCAAGACGACTCGTCATGCGGTCGGTTCTTGCTCTTGTAGATCGTAAGTTGTTCGCTGGACGGTCTTCTGAATTCCAGACGAGATTCATTTCATAGCGTTTTACTTCTTCGTTCCATTTTGGCTCTGGGTAGCTCTTGCAGTCTTTCACTTCCTGGTCTGTGATCCCTAGACTGTCCAGATCCCAAAGGGTGTCTACTTTCTGCCGATAGTTCGTATGGCGTCGCGGTAGTAGACTTGCAGCTTCAGCTCCTCCGTGGATGACGTAACCAAAGACTGTCTCGATGGCGCGAAGTCCTCTGGAGATCGGGATCTGGTTCCAGAGAATAACGTTGTAGATCTGGTCTGTCCCAATCAGTATGTCTATGGGTCCTGCACAGAAGTCGTCTGCTAGGTGAATTCCTTCTAAGGCTGTGAGAGAAGGAGGTTTTCTTGGTGGTAGAGGCCCACACAAGAGGTTGGTCTTCCAATGTTGAAACTCTACGGGAGGACCACTGTTCCGGCCTGTCAGTGTGATACGCACTTGGTCGTATTTCTGTGCTTTCTCTGCTTTTTCTTGAAATCCGATGCAGGGGAAGGTGTCAGATTCGATGACTGGGAGATGCATGTCATCAGCAACTGAGCCACGGATGTAAGAAGAGTCTGTCTGAGCCACCGTCCAGAAGAAGTCTCACTAAGCGTGTGTGGTAGCCGTGCACTGCAACTACCAGCGCGGTACAGCTGTACGAACATCCGCGTGTGGAGGTGTAGCGTTGTTCCGGTGGGTGTGAAACTGTCTCAGCTCGGTGATGATCCGGGATGGTCGAATCACCCTCTGCACCCTTAGTCCACCTCTTTTCACGGTCGGTGGGGGAAGAAGGATGCTGCACGAAGGAGTGAGATGGCTGGTATGAAGCGGCGTGAGGTGACAGTTGCTTCGGGGTCGGACAGACAAAGTTCAAAGCTTCTGACTTGTGGAGGGATGAGTGATGTGGCTTGTCACACAGCGGGCATTTCTTGCTCCTACAGGTGCGGTACGTATGTGGTCCCAAACACTGGAAACATAGGCCGGTTTTCCTTACTACTGCCCAACGATCATCCACGGACATGTTTCTGTACTGTTGGCACTTGAACAAACCGTGTTGAGTGCGGTTACAAGCCGTGCAGATCCAGTCTCTTCTCTTATCTGATGTAGGTTGTTGTCGTTGGAGACTGAGCACGCTGGTAACGCTCTTCTTAGGTGTTGAGGGCGTTGTTGATACAGTTGATCTTCCAACAGGCGGTTGGGTGGATTCTAGGCGGATAGACACTTCCGCGTCTAGAAAGTTAAGGAACGCTCCAAGGTCCGAATCCGAGACTGCTTTCGAATCCTTGTAGCGAGCCCACAGTAGTCTCCACGACTCAGGAATCCTACTCTTGAGTACTGGCAGGAGTAGTTGACTGTACTCATCCTTATTCACTCGAAGGACTTCCAGGGCTCTGACTTTGGCTGTAAGTTTGTCTACGAAGCCTCGCACAGTTCTCAGATCCTTGATGTCGGTGAAGCGAGGGGTGTTGAGTAGACTAGCCATCAGCGACTCTTTTTGCCGAGCTTCGTTTCTGAATCGCTGTTTCAGGATGTTAACTGCCACTTGGTAATTGTCGTTAGTGGTCGATAAGCCTTGCAAGCACGAACTTTTCCACTTGAGAATACTGCGGGTTGTCGTGAACTGCAACAGTAAAGAGATCCCAAAACTCGAGGCACATGAGTATGTCTCCTTTAAATGTAGGCACACACGATTCCAGCTTGCTCTTGGTAGAGGTGCAAAAGGGAGGAGGAGTAACCTTAGCTCCAGGTCCTCTCTCCGCCTTGTCCAGACGAACGAGCAAACGTTTGGACTTGAAGATAAACTCATCTAGGTCTTGGAGGTGACGAGTGTCATCGGAAACACCGTGTGCACTTAACTCGTCTTGAACTCCCTTCAGCACAATGAAGGGTTTTTATGCTGAGTTAATGGTGTATAGGCTAAGTCGTTCGAGTCTGCTTTTTCCTTCAGACTCCAGAGCACACTAAGGTCTTTCACTAGTTTTGTGGCTTTGGTTTGAGCCACGGTTCTCTGGGTTTTCAAATCGTCACAGTCTTGATCCATCTTGCTAAGGCGCGGGAGGTACAGGGAACACACTAAGTAGGGGGAGGTGCAGGGCACACACCTTTAGGTAACGAGTGAGAGGTGCAGGGCACACACCTAGGTAGGGGAAGGTGCAGGGCACACACCTCTAGGTAACGAGCGAGAGGTGCAGGGTACACACCTCTAGATACTTCCGGTACTTGTCTCTTGGTAGGTCCGATCAGCTGGTTCGTCGTTCGGCTTGTAGCAGGTATATCAGGTAGCAACCGGTTGGTTCTTTAATCAGCGTCCGCTAATCCGGTTCGAAGGACCATTATGTCCTGTTCGTGGACACAAGTGTGGTAGTGGACTGTATAGTTGATATTAACCAGCGGGATAAAGATACATAAACTTCCTTGGTGTCCTTTACTCACGTAGGTACGAGTGGTAAACAGAGAGGAGAGGAGAGGACAGTTATGTATTCCTGTAAGGACAAGAAATACAAACAATAAATAACTGGTCTAAAGGCTACATAGAACTCACAAACTATCACAAACACAAACATATACAAACGGTTAAAGAACTATGCTACATAAAGGAAGGGGTAAACTCTTACAATGCCGCTGATAGACGTGAGTAAGGATGGTGGGCGAGGTGGTGCACAGGGCGACGGAGGCGGTAGGTGGTGGTGTGGTGGTGGCCGCTGTTCCCGGTAAAGTGTGCTGGTGGTCGGGGCGGCTCGTACGAGGTTAACTACACACACACCTACACACCCGCGTGTCTACGTCATCACACGTCACGGCAAGGAAGTGCTTAACCCTACTAACAATCCTCCTCCTAGTTAGTGGTGAACGACTATTACCCTAGTTACAGCTTAAATGATGGTTATCTCTCTATTACATCCAACAACCTCTGGCAGTCACCACTTCACGGTGGATGAAGCAATGTTTCCATGTTATATCATTACCGGCTGCTTCTGATATTTTAGTCACAACCCCACTATTTTTCCCAGTCATGTTTGCTGCTACATCAATTGTAATTCCTTTGCAATTTGCCCAGTTCAGTTTATATTTTCTAACTACGCAGTCATTCAGCACTGTATATCTCTGATCCAGATCCACTATCACTCAGGACATCAGACAGTGAGGACCTACTTCCTTCACTCCTCCTGACCCCCCAGTTACGGCTGTAAACTGAACACCATACACCTCTAATACCCAGTTGTGGCTGCGCCGGGTGTGACAGTTTCTCCAAGTATAGATACAGCACCTAGAGTAGCTATGTCTTCTACAAGACGCACTGCAACAGCAAGCAAACAACATAGACGATCCATAGAACAACCGGCAAAACGAGACCCGAAGTCAACAGGGATTAATATGGATCTCGAAGCTCGAACCAAGACCTTAACAACTTGTTGGAGTCCCTGTCTGACGAATCCCAAACACTGGTGAAAATAATATCTGTCATAGTGTCCAAGAATTTCAAGTTAGAAATGGATATTCTGAAACAACAACTGGCAAATAAAGACAAAAAGCTTGAACAAATCGAGAAAGACATCATTATGCTAAAAGAAAAAATCCAAGACCTTGAAGGAAACCTTGACAACGTGGACCAATACGAGCGACGAGACACGGTGATCTTCAGTGGGCCAGTGTTACCAGACGAAACCCTCCAAGAAAATGCTACCTCACTCATCACCAACGTAGTGAAAGACCAGCTGAATTTCATTATACAAGAAAGTGACATAAATGTGGCACACCGTATGGGACCCAAAACATCACAAACAAAACGACCCATCATTGTGAAAAAGCTGAACAGGTCCCTTAAACACGATCTAATGTGAGCCTGCATCAAACTGAGACCTCAACTCTACATCAACGAGAGTCTCACCCTGACCCGACTTCAAATCTTCAAACAAATACTGAACATCAAAAAGGAGCACCGAGAAAAATTCCAACAGTGCTACACAAAAGACGGCAAGATAACTATCAAACTTAGGAACTCAACCATCAAGCACGTGATAGTTGACCAGCGCACCCTGAACCAGTTCCTGGATAAGTACCCGCTAATGAAAGACACCTACCTTTAGGCTACGACATCAGCATAAGCCGCTTGACACAGCAACACTTAAGTATAAAAATGTTGGACTTAAACTACAAGTTATGATGCTATTACTTATACTATTACTGTTACTATTACTGCTACTAGGACTACTATTACTACTACTACTACAAGTACTTCTGCTACTATTGTTCTGTTACCACAGCTACTACTACCTCTGTTACTACTACAACTACTACTACTACTACTACTACTACTACTACTACTACTACTAGTACTAGTACTACTACTACTACTACTACTACTACTACTACTACTACTACTACGACAACAACAACAACAACAACAACAACAGCAACAGCAATAACAACAACAACAACAACAACAACAACTACTACTACTACAACTACTATTACTACAACAACAACTACTACTACTAGTACTACTACTACTACTACTACTACTACTACTTCTACTAATTTCACTAATATTACTTCTTGTACCACGTCTTTTTACTATCTCCATATGATACTACGACTACTCATTATAATACCAATATTATGTTTTGTAGTGACTTGGTATTGCTTATGTGAATTGGTATTACTTATGTGTGTATATGTATGAATATGTATATGTATATGGTTTAAGTGTTTTCAGTTGTTAAATATCACACACACACACACACACACACACACACACACGTAGTATATTAATTCTCTCTCTCTCTCTCTCTCTCTCTCTCT
>CM035207.1:19654461-19657986 GCA_020233015.1 Callinectes sapidus | reverse complement strand
ATATATATATATATATATAATTCTTGTTTCACACCCGGCGCGGCTCGACCGTTTTATATACAGTTTTCTTTTTTCTTTTTCTCCTAGTATAGTTTTTCTTTTACTCCATTAACACAATGCCCCACCTCTATGACACTCTCTTTAAAGATGATGAACACAATCCTACCAACTCTAATGACATTTGTGTGGAAATAATTAATCAATTACATGGTCACATGGATTTTGAGACAGTATCAAAATACTATGACATCCTTTCTTACAATAAACTCATTAGATTTCAACAGTCAGAAAAAGTAAACATAATTCACTTAAATTCGCGATCATTACAAAAGAACTCTGACAACATTCAAGCTTTACTTAAATTTTTACATACTCAACCTGATATTTTGGCTATCACTGAAACCTGGCTCACAAACAATAACAAACACTTGCCTGAACTTACAGGATACCAATCATACCATATAACCAGAAAAACCAGGAGACAGGGTGGAGTAACAATATTTGTTTCTGACGCAATACACTCTCAGGAAATTAATGATCTTAGTGTTACAAACGAAAACATTGAAATAAATACAGTTAGGATAAAAACTAACCCAATAAATTTTCTTTTATGCGCAATCTACAGATCAAACAGCAAACATATCGGAGTGGATGAATTCTCACATACACTACATAATCTCTTACAGGACAAAGCTAAAAATAACAAAGTAGTTCTTATTGGTGACTTTAACATTAATTTGCTTGAACAAACCTCCCACATCTCAACAAACAATTTTCTCACAAATACTCAAGCATTAAATTTCACCCCTCTCATCACCAGACCAACTAGATTTCCCGACAACTCAAATTTAGGTGAACCATCCTTGTTGGATAATATCTACATAAATTTCCACGTTCAGATTAAATCAGGTATGCTACATTTTCCAGTATCTGATCAGCTTCCAATATTTTGAGTATTACAACACCAGTCACTAGTCACAAAGTCTATAAAAGTCAATTCAGATATATATCAAATATAGGTAAAGAGCGTTTTTCGAATAAACTCAACTTTCTAAATTGGCAAGACTATCTTTCATTACAAGATGTTAGTTCTAATTGTAGTTTATTCATTAACAAAATTAAAGACTTGTTCGATGAAAATTTTCCTATAAAAAGAAAATATATATCAGAGAAGAGACTAAATTGCCCTTGGATATCACATGCTGTCCTCAATTCTATAAAATTTAAAAATATTTTATACAAAGACTACAGAATGGGTGCTATATCAGAAGAATATGATAAGAAATATCGAAATATTCTAAATACAACTATTAAAATTGCTAAGAAAACATACTATATAAACTTATTTATAAACTTTAAGAATAACACAACAAAAATACATACATCAATTAAGAAACAATTACAAAGCAACTTATTTGAAATATATTCAATACAACAACAAAACGTTATCTACTCCTGCGGAAATAGCTGAAGCATTTAATGATTATTATGTTAACATTGCACCGCAGTTAGATAATAACATACCATCATCTGATATTGATCCTCTTAGTTTTCTAACTGGAAATTATTCTACATCTATGACAATTCCTTCCATTGTCCCTCAAGACGTAATTAATATAATTAACACCTTAAAAAAAAAAAAAAAAAAAAAGAGCCAACTTAAATGAAATACCGGTATCCATTATTAAAAACAACAAGGAGCAATTAGCCATCCCATTATCTATACTACTTAATCAATCTATTGCATGTGGTAGATTTCCTCAGTGTTTGAAACATGCAAGTGTAATTCCTATTTATAAAAAAGGGCCTAAGGACATCATAAGTAACTATAGACCTATTTCTCTACTAAATGTATACTAAAAAATATTTGAAAAATAATGAAATTTAATTTATTAAAATATCTTATCAGTAAATCAATCATAACACCCTATCAGTATGGATTTAGGCAAGGGATAAGTACTTATAATGCATTAACTAGATTCAGTGAAACTATCTACACCACACTAAATTCAAAGAATTCCTTATTAAGTATATATATATATATATATATATATATATATATATATATATATATATATATATATATATATATATATATATATATATATTTCCAAAAAGCATTTGATACTGTTCGACATGATATATTACTAAATAAACTACACCATTATGGCATCAGAGGAATCATCCATGACTGGTTCCGCGACTATCTAACAAACAGGGCTCAATCTACCAGACTATTAAATCACTCTTCTTCAACATGCTATACTAAGTATGGAATACCACAGGGCAGTGTTCTGGGCTCTATCTTATTTTTGTTTTATATCAATGACCTCCCACACATATTCAAAGACTGTAAAACCATATTATTTGCAGATGACTCTACTCTGTTCCTACCTGGCAGAGATCATAATAACATGATTTATAAAGCTAATGCAGAACTTGACATCTTTTATAAATGGTGTGTCAGCAATAGATTAACAGTAAATCATAATAAAACTTACTACATGCTATTCACAAACAAACCTATAAAAACACTTCCCCCGTTATTTCTCCACTACGATATAATTAAAAAAGTAACAACACATACACTTCTACGGATAATATTTGATGACTCATTATCATTCAAACCACACATTTCTCATTTATGCCTTAAACTATCTAGAGTAGTATCTCTTATCTACTATGTGAAGGATCTTGTGCCGCTAAATATCCTTAAAATGATGTACAATACCCATGTCCTTCCCATCCTAAACTATTGCATGCTTATTTGATATAACACCTACCCAACCCACCTATTAACCTTATTCAGATTACAAAAAAAAAAATAATAATAAGAAGTATTACTAATAGCGATTATTATGAACATACAAAGCCACTATTCAAAAACACAAATATTCTAACACTTTTTAATCTAAATAAACTGCATATTGGTATTCATATGTTTAAAACACTAAATGAACACATACAGGTATTACAATCGAACCATAATTACCCAACACGATCCCATCAAAACCTAAATGTACCTCTCCACACCATATCCCTGTATCAACACTCTCTATCGTACACTGGACCTAAATTGTGGAACAGAATACCCCAACACATTAAAAGACAGCCAGTATTAACATCCTTTAAAAATTGTTTCAAAAAGTATAATACTATCTCTACAATGGAAATTCTAAATTGTACCTTTGGTGTTTGTAACTTGTACTACCTCCAATTTCATTAGAAATCTAATATTACCAGTCATGTATTTATGTATTATATATTATTATTATTATTATTATTATTATTATTATTATTATTATTGTTATTATTATTATTATTATTATTATTATTATTATTATTATTATTATTATTATTTTATTACAGTTGTTGTTGTTATTATTATTATTATTATTATTATTATTATTATTATTATTATTATTATTATTATTATCATTATCATTATTACTATGATTAATATCATTATCATCATCATTATTATCATTATTACTATCATTACTATAATACTATTATTATTATTAT
>CM035207.1:19646961-19649461 GCA_020233015.1 Callinectes sapidus | reverse complement strand
AGGTGAGTGCGGATCCGTGTCAGCAGCAAATGGGCAAGCACCTTGCCTGGTACGCTGAGCAGCGTTATTCCACGGTAGTTGCTGCAGTCTTGACGGTCCCCTTTCCCCTTCCAGATAGGGACGACCAACCCCTTCTTCCAGTCAGGGGGAATGGTACCTGAATGCCATACAGCAGTCAAGACAGCATGCAACCCACGGATCATGGCTTCACCCCCAGCTTTGAGCAGCTCCGCACTGATGTTGCAGATGCCAGCTGCCTTTCCACCCCTCAACTTGCCACAGCCTCTTTGACATCGCCAATGGAGGGTGCGGTTTCGTCAATGGGTGGATCAACATCCAGCGTCTGCAATCCTGCAGTCCGGAGCTGTCCGCTTGGAGGATCCACCGTGAACAACTGCTCAAAGTACTCAGCCCAACGAGCCATCTGCCCATCTGCGTCCGATACGAGGCAACCATCTGCTGTTCGGATAGCACTCACCTGAGAAGTAGACTTGGAGCGAAGTTTCTTCAGAGCTCGATAGGCAGGTCTGAGGTCATTAGCATTTAAATGACACTCGACATCCTCGGCGAGACCCCTGACGTACCTCTCCTTGTCTCTTCTCAGAAGAGTTCTAGTCCTATGTGACAGAGCCCTGTATTGGTCATGGTCCCCAGCAAGTCTGGCAGCGCAGCTCTCCTCAATATTTTCCAGCGTCTCTACCGAGGTGAAGCCACTCCGTGGCCTCGGGCGCTCCCCAATGCATTCCTTGACAGCCTCAAGAGTCTCACGTTTAAAGGTATCCCATAGCTCCTCAGGGTCCTCAAGGGTGTCGAGCACTCCAAACCGATTGGAGACTGTCACTGCAAATTGTCACAAGTCGCTGGTGATCCCTGTCTTACTCTATGGTTGTGAGACATGGACACTGAACACCGACCTGAAGAGGCGAATTGATGTCTTTGGTACTAGATGCCTTCGCAGGATCATGGGACACCGCTGGTATGACTTTGTGTCAAATCAGCGATTGTTCAGCATGACCGATTCGAAGCCTATTACTAGCATAGTCCGTCAGCGTCAACTGCGGCTATATGGGCATGTGGCGCGATACCCGGAAGCCGACCCTGCTTGTCGGGTTGTTTCCGTAAGGGACAACCCAACTTGGAGGAGGCCTAGGGGACGCCCACAGAACTCTTGGCTGCGGCAAGTCGATGCCTCCTGCTGGGAGTTACTCGGTATAGGAATGGAGCCTGCATGGAGACTCGCGAGGCGTGACCGCCAGGAGTGGCGCCGTAGGGTAGGCGAGGCAACGCGCCCCCCGGCGTATGCCCCCCATGATTGATTGATATTATTAAGTGTTCTCAGTTTTGTAAACAATATGTGGTTGGATTTCTGCAGTTTTGCAATGCACCATTTCATACCGTAATTTGATTTAAACATCCTGTAATCAATACATAAAAAATTGTATCAAGGTTATTTCTCCAAGTTGCAATCCACTGGTCACGCAGTCTTAACTGTACTTCGTTTGGAACCTCTTGTGATAGCCATAACAATGACATACCACATTCGTTACAAATATTTCTAATACATGCAATCCAGGGCGAAGTATAAATCCCGGATCTATCTAAATGTAATAAATATTGATACATTATATATATTTAGTGTCTTTGCCAGAAATATCTTTTGCCCATTATCAAATAATTTTAAATTTTATATAAATAATGAGTGGAAATACAGCAAGTTCCCCATAAACCATGTCATTGCAAGTACCTTTGTGAACAGACAATATTTGCTTGCAGAATTCTAAGTGCAGCAATTCTACCTCACTAACAATAAAATGCTCCCATATTTCACATGAATAAGTCAATATTGGCTACACCATGGTATCAAACAAATAAATTTGCATATCAACTGGCAGGTCAAACTTTCCACACTTTCCTAAAACTGAGTAAAGTGCCTTTGTTGCTTGTTCTTTGAGGTTAAGTTCTCCTTCTCGAAACCTTTCATTATAAATGAATGATAATTCTAAGTATTTACAGTTTTCTACCACCTCGCGCGCTTCTATGAACAACTACCACCAGTAAAATATTAAGTGAGCAATCATCTGTGGGTATGAAATGGATCAATCCAATTTACATTATTTCTTAAAGGGAAAAAGAGTGATTCCCTGTTCGTACAAATCACATCACATGCACAGGAAAATATACACCACATAGTGGAAAAAATCGTACTGTATGAGGCTTGAACTACTTTTTTCTCCGATCTCTAGTAATAAGGATGTGTGGTCTTGCTGCTGCTGCTCTACAGGAGGAAAAGAAAAAAAGAAGCAAGCTTTGTGGGATGGCAAGGATTGAGGGAAGTATTATGTAGTGAAGAGTGAGGAGGAGGAGGAGGAGGGTATAAAGTATGAAAGGCCTCTGTGGAACGTTGCCTGGACGAGTTAGAAGAGAGAGAGAGAGAGAGAGAGAGAGAGAGAGAGAGAGAGAGAGAGAGAGAGAGAGAGAGAGAGAGAGAGAGAGAGAGAGA
>CM035207.1:19633346-19646861 GCA_020233015.1 Callinectes sapidus | reverse complement strand
TAATAATAATAATAACAATAATAATAATAATAATAATAATAATAATAATAATAATAATGATAATAATAATAATAACAATAATAATAATAAAAATAATAATAATAATAATAATAATAATAATAATTATTATTATTATTGTTGTTGTTGTTGTTGTTGTTGTTGTTGTTGTTGTTATTTTTATCATTATTACAATAATTTATAAAACTACTATGAATTTTTTATTGATATGATTCTGGTTTTGGTGCCTCCAGCAAAAAGCCTAATTTTTTGGAGGAGAGTGAAGCTAATGCACCAGCTAACAGTGGTCGTTTAGTAGCATTATTCCAGGAGTGACCCCATGATTCGCTTAGTGCACTACATAGAATAGTCTAGACTCTAGATCTACATAGAATAGTCTAGACTCTAGATTCCATCAACCAAGAAAATCACCGAGAGAATGAAAAACCATCAGCTGATATGTACTGATAAAAAATCATTAAGAGATACCATATAATCCTATATGAGAGGGGAGGAAAGGCACCACATGGGCGAGAACCATGAAGTACATTATTGTAGTTTTACTTGTCTCCCTAAACTGAGGTTTTTCGCCGAAGGCTTCAAAGCCGAGATTTTAGTGAGACTCGATTCACTGATCTCAGGTCAATCTTCCTCATGGAAAGGTGTGTTCTGCCTGTCTCTGTTAGTGGCAAGTGACCTGATACTATAGCTACCCTGTGTAGAAATGGCGGCTTTCTCTGCGGTTCAGTCTGGGTGTGGTAGTTCTCCACCACTCGAGGCCATCGTTATGAAGGTCTCACCAGTGGAGGCGGAGTTTCATCGAATGATCTCTGAGGATTTTCGCGGGCAATTCTCAGATTTGCAGGTTGAGCTCTGTCGTAAGCTCTCAGAGCCTGAGAGAGGGAGGAGGAAGAGGGGGCAGACGCAGGTTCCAAAGGTAGGTGCTTGGGCAAGTTAGGCATTTAGATACTGCGTTTTGTGCCAGGAATAGGAAGCGTAGGACCAGGGTGTGCATGCCTGGTATAGATAGTGTGGCTGTGAGGCTCGACACGTGCTTGGGTGATGATGGGATCAAACCCATTGTTATTCTCAGCTCTTGGGGGCGGGGGATGACCTTTGTAAGGTTTGAAGTGTGGAGTTTTTAGGAAGTTTCGAGAGGCTCTAGATAAGATTAGGGACAAGGGTGGGATTCCCGTGGTGTGGTATATTGCCACGATGAGGGCTCAATGCTGAGTGGCTGTCCAGGGCTATTGCAGTAAATTGTAGGCTTTCAAATCATGAGGGCAATGGATGGGCCTTCATCGATAATTGGAACCTTTTCTATGGCAAGGACACCTTGTATGCCGGGGATTGAGTGCATTTGTTGCATCTTGTCAGGGTGTCCGAATGATGGCTTGAACATTTGATTGGGAATTAAATACACTTAAACACTTTTTTCTTAGTTAGGAGAGGGATAAGACTCGTAGAAAAGACAGGGAAGACAGAATAGCTAAGTGTAGAAAAGCAACTAGCGAAATGAAATAAAAGTGCGAGTACTCCAGAGGTTAAAAATGATGGTTACATACTATTTCATATGGACCTGGAGAACATGAAAGGTGGGGGAGTAGCACTGTACGTCAGTGACACACTGCAATGTTGTCTAAATTAATTAAGACAAAGAGCAAAACAGAATCATTGTGGGTGAATATAAAGGATGGATCACAGACATTAGTTATGGGATTAGTGCATATACCACCGAATACTATAAATGAAATCAGGTCCTCTCTGCCAGGAAATATAAAGAGCAGCAGGGTACAGTCAGGTATGTGTTGTGGGGTGATTTCAAAGTGTATGAGGCAAAAAATAATGGTGAGAGTTATGACATCCTTTATCTAGTTTTTAGTAAAACATTTGATGAGGTACCCCATCAAAGGCTCTTAAAAAGGGTAGGGCGCACCTGATAGATGGAAATGTATTAGGATGGATAAAAGTATGGTTAAGTGATAGGCATCAGAGAGTTGTAATAAACGGTTCTAATTCAGAGTGGGGTAAGGTCATTAGTGGGATGTCACAGGTATAAGTTTTAGGGCTACTATTAACTTGATATATGTTGATGATTTGAATAGTGTTATTAGCAGTGATATTAGTAAATTCGTGGACGATACGCAAATAGGTAGAATAATTAGGTCAGAATCTGATGTCATTACCTTGCAGGCATACTTGGATAGGAAGAATGAATAGAGAGACAAATAGGACATGCAATTTAATATCAACAAATGCAAAGTACTCAGTGTAGGCAGAGGTAATCCACAGAATAGGTACACGATAAATAACGAAGCTCTGATAAGTTCGGAATATAGAAAAAAAGTTAGTGGATTTAGCTCTGATGTTAGCCTAAGAAAACAATGCATTGAAGCTAGTAATGAAGCAAATAGGAAGCTAGGTTACATTTTCAGGAGTGCTAAAAGCAGAAGTTTAGTTATATTGAAGTTATATTTGGGGCTGGTTAGACCGCACTTAGATTATGTGATACGGTTCTGGTCCCTAAATTATAGGAAGGATATAGATGTACTGGAATCAGTGCAAAGGGGAATGTTGAAAAGGATACAAGGGTTGAGAAATGTCCCTTATGAAGCAAGATTAAAGGTAGTGAATTTTCATTCCTTAGACTGACGAGGGACCTAATAGAAATATCTAAGTGGTATATGGGTTATAACAAAATGGACATTAGCAAGGTTCTTAGGGTCAGTAATTTGGGAATAACCAAAAATAGGCAAAGAAATTTAGGTTTAGGAGAGAAATAGGAAGGAACTGGTTTTCAAATAGGGTAGTTGATGAATGGGACAGACGCAATAATCGTATTGTTAGTGCTCAGACATTGAGGAGGTTTAAAAGAAGATGGACAAGTTTATGGATGAGGATGATAATGGAATTAGGCAGAGGTGTTTACACAGGGTTAAACAGTCTCTTGCAGCTTCCCTCATTTTCTTATTTTCTTATGTTACGTATGCGCCGCCACGGTGCAGTGGCTAGCGCGTCTGGCTACGAATCCGTGGGCCCGAGTTCGATCCCGGACGAGGACGGCGCGGACCTCACCCAGGTTTTTCATCCTTCACTGGTCGATAAATGGGTACCTAGGGCAACCTAGGAAAGGTAAACTGTGGAAACCCGGATTTCATGCTGGCCCCATGTCCCGGGGTAAGGGACTATTCCACCACAGGCTCAAAGGCCAAGGAGACGGGAGATGAGCGCCCGCAGCTACGCGCTGATACAGCGTAAGCCCCCCACTTTACCTTTACTTTTATGTTACGTAATGCCAAAGAATGAGGGTAGGGTGTCGGGGTCGAGAGCATTTGAAGCAAAAAAAAAAAAAAAAAAAAAAAAAATCATAATTCTATTGTATAAAAGTTGCAGCCAGTAATAATGTAGACCACAAAAATAAAAGGATGGACTCTGAAGGCCAAGAAGCTAAAAGCTCAACCAACATCACAAGGCTGAAGAGTCCTCTTGGGAACCCGCTGGTGAGAACTGGGGTCTGTTGGCGTGATCAACTCGAGGACCGGAGGCTGGGAAGCTATTAAGGTCAGAAGCTATATCTAGGGAAAGAGACCTGGGCCAAAGAGGTCCTACAAAAGAAAATCACTTACTTGGACTTGTTCTTAAAGGCCTCCCGCCTGAGGTTCAATCTGGAGCCCACTGCTCTCTCCAGAGAAGAGTGGATTGAGGGAAATAGTGCTGAAACAGGTCAATAACTTTAATGTAGAAGTTTGAGGAGAGAGCGAACTTTCCCAAGAGAAACCCCGTCGGCTATCTTCAACAGGTCTTGTAACCATTATGCTATTTGTGAGCACCCGGAGGCTGTGGGGATTGCCAAAGTTGCCAAAAGGCAATCATGGTGTTCCATAGTCAGAATGTGATTAACTACGTGCCAAGCTTGCCATGGGCAGTCCATTGGAGACAACGGTGGCACCAGGAGAAACTTGCCTATACGAGTGTCCAGTATAGCACAATGAGAAGGGAAGGGGAGAAAGAAGCAAAGTAGCCAAAGATCCCTCTCTCGCCAATAGAGATGCCAAGAGGGTTCTGATGTCCGGTTGCAACTTTTCAATTCATGGATTTCTGGCCTACCAATGTAGCCATTCTCTTATCGTCAGCCGTCATAGTGATAACAGGGAATGAGGAGGGTAGAAAAGTTACGGTAGTTATCACATCCCCTACGTCAAAACCCAATATAGTAGAGACGAAAGGGAAAGAGGGAAGGGACTCTTTGTGTGAGAAGCAAACTCTGCAGTACTGGAACATCCAATGACTGTCCTACCTCACTCTTGCTCTTATCTTTAGGTCTGTCCTGGGTACCATAGGTGAGAAAATGGTTTTATTTTGGATGATGAAAAGGCTTTCCATCACCAAACATCATGGATCAAGAGGAAGGAACTTCAATCCACTCGAAATCTATCCCATCTTCCAGCACTGAGGGCAGGTCGCGGTGTGGAACTGCCATGAGAGAGATTAGAAAAAGGCTGGACCATGCTGTGAGAAGAAGCAGCAGAAGATCCAGGTGTGGTAGGGAAGGAGAAATCCATTCCCCCTCCACATCCTCCTTGTGCAGCAAAAGGAATCTGAGTCATGAAAACGACTCCCAAAATTTGCTCCGAGGAGATTACTGCTGTTATACAGTGGAACCGCCTGTGCTTTGCAGGTCTTGGGATCCCAGAGCGCCACGGTGTGAGTGGAGATTGGGCATCCATTTGGGACGACCGTTTCCATAGGGGTGGGCTTTCAGATAGGAGGTCTCCATTAGGTGGTCTCCTTTAGTCCATAAATTCCCGTAAAAAGCCTACATTGTTTAAATAAAAAAAAGTAGAAGCCACTGAGAAGGTAGACGAAACGAGGTAATGGAACCTGCTGGATACAGTGAGAAAACCGTGAAGATGGCCCCGGAGAGTTAAGAGACTGGCGTCGTGCTGCAGACGAAGGTACTGAGACCTTTGAGGAGAGAGTGGACAAAAGGTAGGCCCTGCTCCTGCTCGGGTCCGAAGAACGGTCAAGGTCACGGGAGATCCCTTAAGCCCTTGCCAGAGTCTCATCAGCCCAAAGCATACGCACCCCACCCTTATCACCGGCTTGGTGTACAGCAGCCCAACGGTTTATCTTAGGAGGGAATTTGCTGGATCTGCAGAGGGAGACGGAGCCTGAAAAATAGCTGTAACCCGCTGAGAACAGGTCTCACAGTCATAGTTCCCTTACAAACAGAGGGTACCGGTGGAGCAATAGCCATGTCACAGAAGAAGAATGTGGCCGAACAACCCTCCAGAGAATACTAGTGCCGTGAAACTTGCGAGTTTGAAACTGTTTTCCTCTCTCCAAAGAGAAAAGAAAACGTCAAGGTAGATCCTGAGACTCACGGCTGGATAGAAGGCCTTACATCAACCAACCGGTACCATGACTGGATAAAGGGAATGATCCCTGTGCTTGTTCTTGGCCAGAAATCGGAGAGATGGAGCTAGGTAGACACGGAATAGATCATTTGTGGGTAATGACCATTGAGGGAACTGAACAAAAGCCCTCAGCTGTGAAGCCTAAAGCCCTGAAGCCATCAGTGTTGAGAAAAGAGCCTCCTCAATAGAGTGTATCGAAGTAGCAGAGTGAGAAAAGGGCTCGGACTGAAGGAGGTCAAGCATCTTTTGAAGGGCCCAGAGAATGCCATCATGGCAGGGTGGAAGACACTGATAGAACAGACCCCTCTTGAGAAAAAATGGTTGCTTTACTAGCCAAGTGGATTCCATTGGCGTTTCACAAAGGGATCGACAGAGATCAACGGAGATGGCGCAAAGCTGCCTACCCAGGTAAAGTACCAAGGATGAGAGAGAAAATGGTAGGAAAATTATGAGAATTAGAGAATTTGTGGAAGGCTTTCCAGCATAATTCAGTGCTGGGTAGTAGACGGGTGTATGGTGAGATGCATCTCCTCCATTACAACCAATGGGTATTTATTCTTACATGCTCTACGAAGAAACTCTAGGCGTGTAGGCATAATCTAATGGATTGTTCGATATGGAACTGACCAGACGTGCATCAACTAAAAGAAGTGGGTTGGGAGGAAAGCGGTAGTTGTGGAGCCATCTACTCCAATCCTCGGAGAAAGCGTCTCAACCCTTGTGCCTACCATTTGTGAAGGGCATCTGAGTTGTGGTGGGCGAAACAAAGAGATCCATGCAAGGGGTGCTCCAGTGAGCCGCTGGGGAGCGGAAAAAAAATCAGACAGAGCCACCCTTCTATATGAACTCATTGGAGGTCCCTCCTCAATCGTCTTTCCACTTGGTGGTCTAGGGAGGACTAGTAATCCAAACCTAAGGTAGAGGTATCTATTGAGACTCACCTGCGATGGTGAAGGAAATCAAGGGGACCACCGATGAGAGCAGTGGTAGGTGAGCCAAGGTCGTAGTGAGCCGGTAAGATGGCTCAAAGGAGCAGAAGATCCTTCTCTGTCCATCGGAGATGCCCAGACGCTTCTGGGATCCATATGTCACTCGCTCAGCCAGCAATATTGTGAAATGGAAATGATTCCATTAGGCGCCGCAGCAGCTCAGGTCATATGGCACCAATAGGGTTAACGAGAGAGCGCTACATCTCCCGCTGGGCAACTAGGTTTGGCAAGGATTCGAACCCGGGCCGCCAGCACCGGAGGCCTGAGACGAGCCGCCTTAACCAACAATGCCACCCAGCCCCCAGCAATATCGTGAACAGGTACGTGGCTGGGGAGGGGGGGGGGAATAAAGCACATGTCATATCGTTGTGGTGAAGCATGCAACCAGTGACAGGTGTATTACTTATCCAGCAGTGTGGTAGGGTGACACTTGGCTGGCGAGGAGGCGATGAACCCATACCGCACCAAGGCGGTTAATCACGCAGCCAGCGAGAGGTGAATCGCTCAACTAGTAATGTGGTTATAAGACACTTGGGTGAGGAGGAGGAAATAAGACACATGCCAGACCGTGGTGGTGAATCACACAGCCAATGAGAGGCGAATCGTTCAACCAGTGAAGTGCTTATCAGACACTTCCCTGGGGAGGAGGTGATGGAACACACTCCCCACCATGGCTGTAAAGCACGAAGCCAGCGTGGGATCAAGAGATATTTGTCCAGCAAAGAGGCGATGAAACACACGCCACAACGTGGCGGTGAATCACGCGTCAGTGAGAGGTGAATCGTTTAACCAACAATGTGGTTAGTAGACACTTGGCTGAGGAGGAGGTAACGGCACTGTGATGATAAAACACGAAACCACCGAGAGGTGAAAAGGTCAACTAACACTGTGGTTAGGAGGCACTTCCTTGGCGAGAAAGCGTTGAATTGCATGCCATCTTGGTGGTAAAACACACAGCCTAGAAGAGGTGAATCGCTCAAACCCTATTTTGATGGAGAAATTTGATTGGAACTGGAGCTGGAGGAAGCACTGAACTAGAACAAAGGTTACTCTGAGAAGTCGATAGCGAACAACAACCATGTCCATTGAAGGAACTTGGCTAAAACAACCTTCAAGGGGCACTGGTGTCGCGTGTCCAGTGATGTAGAAGCCTTCCGAAAAAAGATGCACACACAATACATACCCAACATATAGGCACACACCTAAAATAGCAGAGGAGAGTAAGGGACATAGTGTGAGAGGGACTAATCACATAAAACGGGAAGGAAAGGGAAGATAGGATCCCCAAAGGGGTAGGGTATCTTTCCAAGCGTTGGACACCCATCAACAGGTGTGGTACCCTTCGAGGGGTAGAATTTCCGTCGAGGAGTAAGGTATCCAGCAAAGGAAGGAGGACCCCCGAGCGTAAAATAAGTACTGCAATAAAAGTGCCCCCAAGAAAGAATGGGAAGCCTTGTAAAGGGAAAGACCCCTGGTAGCAAACAGCCGCTCGAGAAAGAAAAAAACGATGAGCAGGAGATCCGCCCCAAAAGAGAAACAGGAAGAACATCTACGAGTACAAACAGCTGTTACCGGATTCTGAACACCGGGAAGAAAAATAAAGAAAACTGCTCACATCAGGTAAAGTCTGAGGTAGCTAAAAGGACTTTCCCTCCTAAGGTTTAAAAAAAAAAAAACTAAACGCTGTATACTAACCATACAGAAAAAAAAGAGAAAGAAACCAGGCCAAAGTCACAGACAGCAGGCGAGGTGTTACTCCAAGCAGCGCAGAAAGTAGAATAACATTTTCTATCAATATGTATCAGGATTCAGCTGATGGTTTCCTGTTTTCTAGTTTTTTTTCTTTGCTAATGCAGCCTAGACTATTATAGGTGCCTTTTTTGGTGGCATACGAAGGATATATATATATATATATATATATATATATATATATATATATATATATATATATATATATATATATATATATATATATATATATATATATATATGGTGTCCCGTGAGTTAAGGTACATAATTTAGGATTCGATAGTTTAAGTAATTCTAACTAAAAAATACTCTAAACATATATGCTGTGCTTTGTTTTATTTTGCGAGAAATTAAGGTAGAAGTTTTGTGTAGCTGGTTTTGCTCCCCCTTTTGGTGGGTCTCCGCTCTTCTACCTCCAGGCTAGTTACATATTTGAACGTGACCACGCGGCATTAATTAATATAGTTATTTTGTTGTAATGTACGCAGTCATAGCTTAACAGAAAACACTCAGCAATTGACAAATTAAAAATTTTAATGCATCAATGAAGAAAATGTACAGCTAACAAGCCAATACAGTGGTTTTGAAGTCCTGCTTCTTTTAATCTACATGGCAACTCGCCTGCTTCATATTACCTCAGTGTCTGCGCTACCCTTCTTTAGGTTAAGAAGATACTGTGGTACTGTGGTAATGTGTCTATTTCTACTTTGATTGCTTGAAGGTTGGAGAAAAAGATATCAAGTATTTCATGTTTGATGTGGTGCTTGATGGCTATTGCTGTTCCAAACTGCATGCGAGTTAAGTGTATTTTCATAGTAAGTTTTGTAGCCTGAAGTTTTTATTGGTGTGTTATTTGGAAGACAATGACTGTTTATTAGGATGTGCCTATAAAATCAATGTTGAATAGTTCATGTCTTCCATTTTTCTACTGGAGAACGTTGTGTTGAATTACTTTTAGTTTACTGTTGAATGTGTAGGTTTATAGTGATTTTTTTCCGCTGTTTTTCTCTTCTTTGGAATGGTGTTCTCTTCATATTTGTGCTAAGGCTGATTTTCTTAAATTGCCCGTGTTTTATTTTCTCCCTGCATTTTTCTAATGTTATTTCATCATCCATAATGCCTTGGATAATTTGGAAGTACGTGTATGTCTTGTCAGTGAAGGTGAGTTTGTATTTTCGTAATTCTAAAGCTTGTATGAGATCGGTTTTGGTCATCGATTGTTTTGGCCAGCCTGTGGATTCTGGTGTGTATAATTTGATACTTATGTCTTGTGCTGGTGCCTTTTTTTGAGTGTCTGTGTCTGTGTCTACTAATGGTGTGTCCTCTTCAGGGGTGATTGATTCTTCATCCGTGCCATAGGTGGCGATATTGGGGTTTGTATCCGGATCTTGGACTTTGTTGACGTTTGTGGTAGTGATGTTTGTGATGATTTTCTGTGAGGGTAGGTTGGTTGGTGCTTTAATGCTAAGTAGGTTGCTCCATTTCAGCATGTTGTTAAGTTCTGTCTCGTAGCTTCCAGGGATTGCGATATTTTGTAAGTGTGCGTGAATAATGCAAGTGAATATTTTTGAGTATGTTTCTCCAGTGTTTTGAGATGGTTTATTGTAAAGTGTTAACGGATTGTTGTTGTTAATGTTGTTGTTGTTGTTGTTGTTGTTGTTGTTGTTGTTGTTGTTGTTGTGTGACTTGGCTGTATGATTTGGTGGTCTGCTGGTTGTTTGCTCATTTGTTTTTATTACTTTCTTGCGCTTGGGAGATTTTGCTGTCGGGGTACTGTGTTCACCGTAACAATTAAGACATTTTTTTGTGAGTGTTATTATACTCCTTCCATGTGTGACCCGTCTCGGCATACTGGGTGTTCAGTGTAGTGGCGAATCCTTTTACGGGTTGCAGTGATTGTTAGGGACATGATAGGTAGAAATTCATTGTATTTATATATGCAAATACAGTCTGATGCAACATCTCTATAAGATGGTGCAATACTTCAGAAATGCTGACACAGCTTTGTCCTCTACAAGGAGTTGCATGTGTTTATATATATAACTAGGCATTTCCATTATTATTATATCTATAGGATGTTACATTTACTAAAATATAATAATATAAACTCTCTAAGTAGGATGTAGTTTATAAGACATCACTATATGAGATAAAATAATGTACTTGAACACTGAGGCATCACACACACACACACCCATCCCTGCATCACAAGACCACGCCTCGGAGTCAGCAGTTTCCTGCGGCGTGAGGCGCGGCGGGCCGCACCAGGAGAGAGAGAGAGAGAGAGAGAGAGAGAGAGAGAGAGAGAGAGAGAGAGAGAGAGAGAGAATGCCAACATACCTTTTTGGGACACAGTTATGTAGAAGACGTGTATTGTCCAGATGAAGAAAGCAACTCCTCCAGTAACCAAGTACAGCCATTCTCCTCCCATAACCTCGTACATTGCGCCGCCGACGAAACTGGCCCCTGCGTATCCTGCCAAAAAGAGTTCATTGTAATGTATACTTCACAATGTCTCACATAAACAACATGCTTCTGAGCTGTTTCTTCATCGTCATTCAATTCCATTATGATCTTTATTATTGTAATCATTGTGTTGTTATTTACTGTTAGTATTGTTTGTAATATTACATAGAATTGTTGATTATCTCTGCTCCTTCAACGACATGACTCGCATGTGAAATGAAGTAAATAGAAATCGCTGGCTGCCCCTCCTCTCTCTCTCTCTCTCTCTCTCTCTCTCTCTCTCTCTCTCTCTCTCTCTCTCTCTCTCTCTTTGTGTGTGTGTGTGTGTGTGTGTGTGTGTGTGTGTGTGTGTGTGTGCGTGCGTGTGTGCGTGCGTGCGAGAGCAATATGTGAAAGTTTAATTCAGCGTTGTCGTGCTTTTATGTTTAAGTTACAGTAGTAGATGTTAACCTTTTAATGTTCGTGTTTTGATATTTTATTGTGAACGGTTTATGTTTTATTTTCTGCCTTCGGTTTTTCTGTATATGCCTCGTTTTTTAGTGCCGTAAAATGTATCTTTAATTTTGTTTTATTGCTTTCATATTATCTTTCACATATATCTGGTTTTTTAATAGTTTGTTGGTTTTTAGCTATCAAATGTAGTTTAAAGTTTATATAATACTTCTAGATAGTTTTGTATATGAAGATAAAAAATATCTGTGCATAACCTCTCGTTGTGTCTTTTTAGTAGTTGCTTGATCTAAAGTTCAGTTTTCATTTTGTGGACTGCAGTTTTATTTTCTTGTGTATTCATTAATTTGTGTAATGTATATTATGTATAATTTGGTTATAATTCCTGCATGTAATGGCAAACTGTGGTCAATAAATTATCTATCTATCTCTATCTATCTATCTGTGTGTGTGTGTGTGTGTGTGTGTGTGTGTGTGTGTGTGTGTGTCAAACAAAGAAGGCAAGGAATGGGTGGGGTTAGACCTTTTGTACTTTACCTGCCAATCACAAAAAGGTTTTGGTGATATATATATATATATATATATATATATATATATATATATATATATATATATATATATATATATATATATATATATATATATATATATATATTCAGATTTGAATGTACACAATTTACTGGCTCCTTGACAGGATGATTTCCTTTCGTCGCAGGTGAATGTTTACTGACAGAGTGGTGGAAGGATATTATAATTAAGGATAAAGTGATCGAATTGGCGAAATGGGCTATTTATGAACCTCAGCTACCAGATGGCTCTACAAGTTAAGCGATAACCGAGCCAAAAATGACTTCATCCTTACCGTGATTTACCTACGGTTATAAAAGCAGTTACGTGTCAATGTAACTTCAAGCAAGAGTTGGGTAATGAAAAAGTTTCACAAGAAAAATATAGCATAAGAGAAAGCATTTCTCTTCTTAATGTATTTTCCTGAGATATGAAGCCAAAGTTGACAAACTGGCACTCTCATCTCACCTTTTTTGGCGTTTATAAACAATAAAAATGCAGGAAAAGCACTTCCAGGCCTCTCTAGATATTTGATCAGATTAGAGTATGGAAATTACATAGTGTCACTTTCTCTTTTAACGGATATTTAATGTTAATAATATTGAATAGTTCAACAGCGGATATCCGAGCTCAGAGACCGTCAGTCATCTGAGATCAGTTACAACTCACATTTGTTTTGATTTCATCCGAGGAGGACCTCATCACGGCGCTGTCTGCTGTCATTCCCACAGATTATGTTTCAGTATCCCCGCTTCCACACACCCCGTGGTGGTGGCCCTGCGTTCCCAGCGCTCTCCCGCCCTCCAGCTTGAAACACGTCAACTTGTAAACACACCTTGCTGCTGGTTTTGGATTAGGGACAGTCTCCTGAATCTTAAGTGGCAAAATTTGCCTCACTTTGATATTCGTCAAAATAGAGACTGATACACTCCAAATGAGTACTTTTCTAGCTGAATAGTGCACACTGATTATGCTAAACGGGTGAGCAACACAATATTAGTTTAATCTTATTCATAATCGTAAGAACAATGTTAAAAGGAATTGCCAGATATTAAATATTCTGGCCCTGGTTTCAAGATACATCACGGTAAACGATTTCCAGTGTACTGCTAAAATGCTGGTATTATATTCCTTCACTTGTACATAATGATACGATGCCACACAGCTGCTTGGTTAAGTACAGAAAAATCGCGATAGTTAATATCTTGCTTGGCTCAGCTATCTCTTAACCAGTCAGTGACATCTGGTGGCCGCCGATTTCATAAATAGCCTATTGAGGAAAATGTTCATGCCGTCAGTTAACACTAGAGGGCAGCAGCAGTCGAGGGTAGTGAAGAGGAGGGGAACCCCCGGCCAGCTGTTGACGCCACACAACGACAACGCTCCACCATCACATTCAAAATGTCCCCACGTACAACAAGGAACAGTTTTTGCTGCTTTAGTGGCACAAAGTGAGCAACTTGTCCACGGATGCGCTTTCATCTGTTCCCTAGAGATCTTAGAAGGTATGTAGTGATATATAATGATAAGATAAGTCAATAAATATGACACACATTTAAATAAAAAGCCATTCTGTATATCGGAGTATCTGCCTCACTGAGGAAAGGTCAGGTAATATCGTTTAAACATTTGCAAATCTAGGCTAACCTTTTCCAGATTGCTCTAAAGGTTGTGACATAGGGACTGGTTTTATTGTTGAGTTGAATTTTATTGGCACTGACACACATTTCATTTGCAGACGAATGCAGTGGCTCCAATGCAAGCTGACTGGAAAGACCACAATCTTGTTACCATGGCTTAATAATGCAGTCCCACGTCTCACGGGTAACACAGGTGTATATATATATATATATATCTTTATATATATATATATATATATA
>CM035207.1:19605733-19633246 GCA_020233015.1 Callinectes sapidus | reverse complement strand
GTGTGTGTGTGTGTGTGTGTGTGTGTGTGTGTGTGTGTGTATGTGTGTGTGTGTGTGTGTGAGTGAGTGAGTGAGTGAGTGAGTGAGTGAGTGTGTGTATTTTAGTATATCAACTATATAGATCATTTTAACATGTTTCACATATTTCTTCAGTAGTAATAATTCTTGTTCTATCAATCATTTTGTTATGTGAATGCAATAATTATTCCTGTTACAACATTGCTAGTATGTAGTTCAATGCTTAGGAGGCATTAAAATTCTGTTTACAGTTTCAGAATTAATATAGTCATTATGGCTATTGACTTTCTGTAACCGATGCTACACAATGATATATATTAATATATTATATGTATATGTATCAATGTACCTATGAATGAGTGAATATACGACTAAATATATAAGAAATGGAGGGCGGAAAATCAATGTACCTATGAATGAGTGAATATATGGGTAAATATATATGAAAAGGAGGGTGAAAAATTAAGCAAAAGAATATAGCCATCCCTTGTGAAACGTAGATAATGGGTTCCATTTTCTATCTTTAGTTCCGTTAGTGGCCACTGTGGCGCCATGGTGAAGATGGCGTAGGGATTTTGGCGGCGCTGCTTCTAGTGCGGAGGTGTCATTTTCACGACCGGGTGTGCTACATCCGGCAGAAGCTTGTGCAGGTGGATGCTCCGACCCTGATTGGTTAGTGATGAGCCAATCAGGGGTGGACCGGACATGCTTTTTCGGGTTGCCACCTGTTTTGCGGGCAGAATACCGGCCATTCTCATCTCGACTACAACTCAGCTCTGAGTAGCCACCCCCGTGAAGAGGACATCTCACGGTCCCACTCTCTCCCTGAGTATACGAGGCTACCACCTGCAACACTAGAGATGCACTCCTGCCCTGCCTTTGTCTCTGCCCCTGTTAAGTACTGTGTGCCATCCTGTATTTGCCCTGTTCCGTGTTAGTAAACTAAGGAAGTTGTGCCAAACCCTTGACTGTCATCCTGCCCCTCTGACTAAGTCTGGTGTCTGTGGGTCTGTTACCTCGCTTTCCCTCGCTGGCCATGAATCTTCGCCCAGTAGTATCCCTGTGTCTGCTGCCGACCCATCCTTTGCTGTCTTGGAGCTCGCACTGTGGTAAGTGAGTACCTGTATCGGCTTTGAAAGCTGTGTGTGGACGGGGGCCAGAGTAAAACGTGGTGTTAAGAGTTTTGGGATAGTTTGGCTTGCGAGGTTGCTGGATACAGAGGCACCATGGCGGACCCAGACGCGAAAGGCAGTGAGATTCCGGAAGACAGTGAGCCAGATTGGAAAAGGTGGGAAAACTTGGTCTCTACAGTGGTGGCGCGATTGGACAAAATTCAAGTGAATTTAAACAGGAAATGAAACAGGAAATCGGTGCAGTGGTGGTACGAATAGACCTGGTGAGAGAGGACCTGCATGAAGCAATGGGGGAAGCCAGACAGTTTAGCGTGGAACACGGCGAGAAACGGCAGCAGGACCAGTCGGAGGAGTTCAGGGAGTAGCTGGTGGCAGTGAGACAGCAGTATGAGGGACGCACTGAAGTTGTCAAGAGCAAGGTGGAGGAAGTGAGGAAGGAGTTGACGAGACTGCGGCGCTCTCTCGAGAAGCAGTGTCTTGAACCAGCATTCTCGGAGCCTGGTGACGTCATCTGTGGTGTCGGCAGAACGTAGTTAACCCATATGTGGTGCATGTCTGCACCTGTGGATGACTGCGTCATCCTCAGGTGCTGGCGCATTACCGCCACCTCCATCACTACTGTTTATCGCTGTCTCCGCCCGGCATGGAGGTGGAGCATATGTTCCGCGCAAACCAGCAGAGTTTGGTGGACAGGTGGTCTGGGAGGCATACCATGCGCAATTTGAGCTGTCCGCTCAGGCGAAAGCACTGCAACTTGTAGCCAGTCTACGCAGGCCAGTGCTGGAAATCCTGGCCCACATGACGGTGAGCCAACGCTCAACGTACGCCGCGGTGGTTGAGGCGTTAAGGAGGCGCTTCGGAAGTGTGTTCCAGGCCGAGGTGTACAGGGAGCAGCTGAAGGCCAGAACACGTCGGCTGGGTAAGTCTTTTCCACAGTTGGCCCAGGCGGTGGAGTCACTGGTCCGTCATGCATATTCAGTGCCTCCAGAGGAGATGGTGACGGTACTGACCCCGGACGCCTTCATAGACGCACTGAAGGATCAGCAGGTGATGATTTATGTGAAGCAGGCGCACCCAGAAGATGTGTAGCAGGCAATAGCAAGGGCCATGGAATTGGAGGCCTTCCTGTACACCTCAGGCACCGCTATGACGCGACACCGCCGGCTCGCCGCCCAGAATCCGCCGCACCGCCACATACTAGTTCGTCGCGCTCAAGTACAGCAGAGGAGGGAGAGGCGCACCAGTTTGGGTGAGTTCAGTGGCTCCTGCTGAAAGTGTGGCCAACGTGGCCATCGTTGCAGTGACTGCCGAGGTGAGTGGCTGGAGGATGTGCGAGCACGTTCTCCTACTAGGGTCTGCTGCGAGAATTGTGGATGGCAGGGGCATCGCCGCGCTACCTGTTGGCAACTGAAGGACGTCATGATGGTGGGGGGAAACGCAAACAGGCTGGGAGGTCGGCCCAATGTCCAGCTAAGTCATCCCCCTGCCCCATCTGTGTAAAGCGCCGCCGGGATGCTGCTGCGCTGGCAGTCCGAGTGTCGGGAGCAGTGGACGGCCGCCCGTATCCCCTGGTGGTGGACACTGGCGAGGCAAAGACCTTCGTCCGGGAGGAAGTAGTGGCAGCTCAAGACTTCCTGAGGGATTAAAATTCAACCGATCTCACCCTACTTCCAGACGCACACCTAGGTTTGACCGTGATAATCCACTCAGGTCACTTCGTCTTACGAGACTACTCTGATTTCAAATAAATTTTGTCAGCACTTTAATACCGAATATGCCTTCCAACTTTCGTACGTATGTGTTAAATGCCGTTGCAAGATGGCTGCACAGTACTTCCTGCGGGGAAACGATTCATGTCACTTATGCATACAGTCAGCCCGTATAACAAAGCTACAGGGCATCGTGTTCGCAATTAAACAATACCTAGAAAATAACTTGTCACAACCTGACCTCACCCTCTCACTCCCTACTCCTTCCCTGCTCCCTTCCCCTCACTCTTTCCTCCTTTGCCTCTTCCTCCTCCACCCCTGTTTTCATCACCTCCCCCTCTCTTGTCTCCTCCATCATTTCCCCCCTCTCTTGTCTCCTCGTCCTCATCTTCCTCCCCCTCTCTTGCCTCCTCCTCCTCCTCCTCCTCCTCCTCTTCTCTCTCTCTCTCTCTTCTCTCTCTCATCTGCTCTCTCTCTCTCTCTCTCTCAACCTCATCCGGTTCTCAGCTCTCTCCTCTCTCCGCCTCTCTCTCTCTCTCCCTCCTCCTCCTCCTCCTCCTCCTCCTCCTCCTCCTCCTCCTCCTCCTCCTCCTCCTCCTCCTCTTTTCTGCCTTCCTCCTCCTCCTTCTCCTGCTCTCCTCTACCTTCTTCCATCACCTCCTCCTTTTCCTACTTCTTCCCCTCCCACCTCCTCTGCCCCAACACTACCCACACCACCCACTGCCGCCACACCGCCCTCAGCCGCCATGCCCTCTGCCGCCACACTGCCTACACCGCCTCAGTCGCTACCTGACACTGTAAACGCCCATTTAGAGGGGGACTTCACGTGCATAAGGAGGGGAGCCAAGCCTGTGCGACAGGTTATTCAACCTACCGTGAGCTCCAACATATATCAGATTCTGGAAGAAGAGGATGAACCTTCAAGCACCTTCCTCGTCGAGGACTCAATGATCCAACAGCAACTGACAGAGTTTTGTGGACGCGTGAAAGAATAAAAGACGTTTGTTCTGTCTACCAGGAGCAGGTGTTGATGACGACACTGACTTATTTGATCAGGTGTCAGAGGAGGCCACGAATGAATCCCTTTTGTGCTTCACACAGGGACAAATGATGTCTGTAAGATTCGCTCCGAGAAACTGTTGGATAAATATCGAGAACATATTCAACAGTACAAAACCAAATCTAGCAATATCATCATCTCAGGTGTGCTTTCGCGAATCGCAGCGCACAACTACTTTTACAGCCTAAACAAGCGGTTGAAAATTCTCTGCAGACAACATGAAATTGAATTTGTGGACATGTGGAATGACTCCTACAATAAGACTGGCTTATTCAAAGATGACTTACATTTGTCATCTGTGGGGGCTGCCAGGTTTGGAAGGTTGTTGAACGAAGCAGTCCGGAGATTTTGGTAAAAAAACGGAGGCGGTTTACAAGGCGTCAGACCTGCCCAGTAAACATCAGCGAAAATCAGAGTCTCTCAAACGACTCCCGAGGACCCATACGTCGATAAATTTGCGAGTAATGGGAATAGTAAAATACACAACCCAAAATCGTGGGATCAAATGAACATATTATACACCAATACAAGAAGTATAATTTTGAACTGTAACCAGTTACATGCGACTTATGCGAGAGCAGAAAGACCAGACTTCATTATGATAACCGAATCATGGCTTATATAAAGAAAAATGATGGAGGCGTACTGATTTATGCAAAAAATGGAATAGAAGTTACCAAGATCAGTAAACTTGACGTAGAAGCATACTATGTAGAAATCAAGAAAATAACAAGAAATATATCCTTGGCGTTATATAGAAGCCCCCAAATAAAGTGAAGAAAATGATATGATACTTTATAATAAAATTAAGTCCATTATAAAAGATAAAAATGCAGTGATTTGCAGTGACTTTAATAACCCGTCAGTGAACTCGTCAACTCTAACGGGTGATCGGGAAGGTCGGAGATTAATAAATTTAGCAGAAGATGCATTCTTGTGGCAGTCAGTTAAAAAGCCTACTCGAGGCAGGAATATTTTAGATTTAGTATTCACGAACGACTGTGACGTTATCCACGCGTGCGATGTTGGCGGACCACCAGCAAACAGTGATCATAATAATATAGTGCGAATAAAACTTAATCTTCAAAGTAACATTAGAGAAAGTATGCTTTTTGTGCTTAATTATAAGAAGGCTAACTTTCCAAACATAAAAATGATTAGATTCAATAAACTGGAATGAATTATTAGATGAAAATTGCATAGAAAAGATGCACGACAGGTTCACAGATAAACTTACCTTTATCTTGAGCAAAGGGATAATATAGGACCTTTATTAGATGCCGAAGATAACCTTGTGAGCGACAACAAAGAGATGGCCTCAGTGCTTAATCAAACGTTCAGCGAAGTCTTTACAAGAGAAAACAATAGAGTCCCGGTGACAATAGGACCCGGTGAAAATATTTCAAGGCCCAGATGAAGAAATGCTTTCTATTAACGATATACAAGCACACGAGGCACGTAAATATTTACAAAAACAAAAAAATGAGTCTACAGGACCTGACGATATTTCAACACGAATACTAAAAGAATGTTGTGTCCAGTTAGGATATCCTATAACGTTACTATATAATAAATAATTAGCTCAAGGTAAAATACCCAGTGCCTGGAAAAAAGCTAACATTATCACAATCTTCAAAAAAGGAGATAAGAAACAAGCACTAAATTATCGGCCGATAAGTCTAACGTCGGTTATAATTGAATTATTCAAAAATAAAATTTCATTCCTTGAGGTTAAAAAATTAATATCAGAAAATCAGCACGGTTTTCGTAGTAATAGAACTTCCTTGACAAATTCATTAGATTTCTTCAATGATGTATGTAAACTGGGATGTCCGGGTATCGTATGATATAATCTCCTGGACTTCCAAAAAGCCTTTGATACGGTCCCTCATAACAGGCTATTTTCTAAACTGAAATCTCATGGAATAGGGGAGCATTTGTGTAGGATAAGAGGTGTATGGATAAGATGGTGTATGGATAAGAGACTGACTTTCAAATCGATTTCAACGCGTTGGTTTAAATAGAGAAGCATCTGATTGGCTACAGGTAACTAGTGATGTGCCTCAGAGGTCAGTACTGGGACCCACAATATTTATAATATATTTAAATGGCTTGGAGAGCGGCCTATTGTCAAAAGCATCAAAATTTGCGGACGATACAAAATTGTGCGCTAAAGGATTACGTGTTGATGATTGTAGAAAAAATCAAGAGGACCTAAACAAATTAAGTGATTGGAGTGAGAAATGGCAAATGTCCTTTAACGTAGAAAAATGCAAGGTTATGCACATTGGCGATGAAAATCCTCACTTCAAATACCAAATAAGGAATCAAGAGCTCGGTAACGTAAAAAAAAAAAGAAAAATCAATCAATCATGGGGGGCATACACCGGGGGGCGCGTTGCCTCGCCTACCCCACGGCTCCACCCCAGGCGGGCATGCCTCGCGAGTCTCCATGCAGGCTCCTTTCCCATACTGAGTAACTCCCAGCAGGAGGCATCGACTTGCCGCAGCCAAGAGCTCTGTGGGCGTCCCCGTGGCCTCCTCCAAGCTGAGTTATCCTTTTCGGAAGCAACCCGATAAGCAGGATCGGCTTCTGGGTATCTTGCCACATGCCCATACAGCCGCAATTGACGGTGACGGACTGTGCTAGCAATAGACTTCGAATTGGTCCCGAACAATCGCTGATTTGACACAAAGTCATACCAGCGGTATCCCATGATCCTGCGAAGGCATCTAGGACCAAAGACATCAATTTGCCTTTTCAGGTCGGTGTTCAGTGTCCATGTCTCACAACCATAGAGTAAGACAGAGATCACCACTGACTTGAAGATCCGAATCTTTGTCCGTCTGCACAGCTATCGACAATGCCAAATATTCGTGTTGAGCAAGTTCATAACGCTGTGGGCCAGGCCAATCCGCCGTGTGACTTCTTGGCTCGACCCACCATCGGTATGCACTACGCTACCAAGGTATGTGATGTTTTTCAAGATCTCAATGTCCTCACCACACGCATGGACAGACTGTATTGTTTAATCTAGTATGCCCCTAAATACCTGAACCTTGGTCTTGGCCCAAGAAACCTTAAGTCCCAAGGGCTTCACCTCCCCGTGCAGTGCCTCTAGAGCCATTACCAGAACTTCCAGTGACTCGGCGAAGATTGCTGCATCATCAGGAAAAACAAGATCTGTAATATTAGTATTGCCGACAGATGCTCCACAATGACTTTGTTCTACAACTCTGCCTAGTACACAGTCTATGCATGTGTTGAGAAGTGATGGAGCAAGCACGCAGCACTACCTCACTCCCGTATTCACAGGGAAGAAGCTGGACACGCCTCCTCCACACTTCACAGCACTCACAGTCCCAGAGTACAGGCCAGTTAATAGACCAATAATCCTTGCAGGAATCCCACGGAGATGCAAAAGATCCCAGAGTGTCTCTCGATGCACTGAGTCAAACGCCTTCTTGAGATCGACATAGGCTGCAAGCATTTCCTGTCGAAACTCACGTCGGCGCTCCACCAGTATGCGAAGCGCTAGGATACGGTCAGTTGTTGACTTACCAGGCGTGAGCCCTGACTGTTCAAGTCTCTGGTCCTTCAGCAGATGAGTGCGGATCCGCATCAGCTGCAAATGGGCAAGCACCTTGCCTGGTACGGTGAGCAGTGTTATTCCACGGTAGTTGCTGCAGTCCTGACGGTCCCCTTTTCCCTTCTAGATACGGACAATCAACCCCCTTTTCCAGTCAGGAAGAATGGTACCTGAATGCTATACAGCAGTCAAGACAGCATACAACCCACGAATCATGGCTTCATACCGAGCTTTTAGCAGCTCTGCACTGATGTTAGATGCCAGCTGTCTTTCCATCTCTCAACTTTGTCACAGCCTCCTTGACATCGTCAATGGAGGGCGCAGTTTCATCAATGATCAATGATCAATGATTAATGATCAATGATCAGCATCCAGCGTCTGCAGTCGGGAGCTGTCCGCTTGGAGGATCCACCATGAACAGCTGCTCAAAGTACTCAGCCCAATGAGCCATGTGCCCATCTGCATCCGATATCTGCTCTGCTGTTTGGATAGCACTCACCTGAGAAGAAGACTTGGAGTGGAGTTTCTTCAGAGCTCGATAGGCAGATCTGAGGTCATTAGCGTTTAAATGACACTCGACATCCTCAGCAAGACCCCCTGACATATCTCTCCTTGTCTCTTCTCAGGAGAGTTCTAGTCCTACGTGACAGAGCCCTGTACTGGTCATGGTTCCCAGCAAGTCTGGCAGCACGACTCTCCCTCAATACTTTCCAGTGTCTCCACCGAGGTTAAGCCACTCCGTGACCTTGGGCGCTTTCCAGTGCATTCCTTGGCAGCCTCAAGAGTCTCATGTTTGAAGGTATCCCATAGCTCTTCAGGGTCCTCAAGAGTGTCGAGAGCTCCAACCCGATTGGAGACTGTCACTGCATACTCTTGGGCACATGTCAAGTCATCAAATTTCTTAAGATGAAACACAGTGTGGTCAAATCTTGGAGGATTTTTAGACTTGACATGAATGTAGCAACAACAAGCCTGTGATCGGTCGCAAAGAACTCGGCAGTCCAAGAAACCCTACAGTTCTGGAGGATCATCCAACGAGTACTGACAAGGATATGGTTGATCTCCTTTGCTACCCCGACGGCATTGCTATACCAAGTCCAGTGGTGCAGCGCTGGTCTCTGATACGAGGAACCCCCAATTCTCAGCCTTCTGGATCTTACAAAATTAAGAAGGAAAGAGCTGTTGTTATTTCTGGTACCAGAACCATGGAAACCAACACATATTTCATAGTCAGCCCTTTCAGTGCCAGTGACAGGATTAAAGTCGCCCAGGACAATGAGTGCATCACGATGGGGACACCGGTACATTACAGAGTTGAGATTGACGTAGAACATCTTCTGCAGTTTCACGCACCTCTGTAGGAGCATACACTGCAACAACAGACATGAAACCTAAACTGTGCTTCAGCCTTAATCGCATTATACGCTCATCAGCCGGGGTAACCTCTACAACAGACTGCTGCAATCTGCTGGAGATGCCTATGGCTACCCCCTTGGCATGGTTACCATTGATCATGTTGGACCAGTAGCAAGTAAAACCTCTGCTACTGGTCTCACCACTACCAGGCATCCTTGTCTTAGAGAGCCCCACCATATCCACCCTCAGCCTACTGAGCTCATCCGACAGATGAGGCAGTCGGTGATCCTCTGAGAGACTCAGGACATTCCAGGAGCCCACACGCATAACCCTTCGAAGGTACACCTCAGGAGTGGTCCAAGGGGCAGCCACCACATCTGCAGCCCCATTGGCACCCCCAAAATTAGAAATAGGGCTAGAGGGTTCTCCCTCCCCTCTCAGGGCTTCCGCAGGCTTTCCCTTGCATCTGTCATACCGGTAGGCAGATTCTAGGGCCTTGACACTCTAGGGGTCTGCAATGTCGGACCCCCCAGCAAACCTGGATTGGGACGGTGGCCAGAGGCTCACCCGCGCCTATAGCCTCTACCTCTAACACTGATAGTAGCTGGGGATGTTTTTTTTACCGGGAGGGGTTACAAGCCTCACCCCAACGAGCTAGGTCAGCCATGGGCAGGGACACTGGTATCACTGGGGGAAAGAACCCTGGCTGCCCAAAAAGAAGGAAGCGGAGGCAAAGATGAGAAGAGACAGAGGAGGAATGAGCTATGGGAGGTAGAAGGCACTCACTCCTCACTTGGAAAGAATCCACCCACCACCATAACAAGAAAAAGACCTCTGAGTAATCATTAATAATAATTTAAAAATTAGCGATCAATGCTCTGCAGCAAGCAACAACAAAAAAAAAAAAAAAAAAAAAAAGAAAAAGAAAAAAAGAGCAAACAAGATGTTGCCCTTTATTGTAAGAAATATTGATCATAAATAGCCAGACATAGTGAAAATACTCTATACAGCATTTGTGAGGTCTCACCTGGAATACGTAATACAATTTTGGTCACCAAACTGCATTAAAGACCAAAACTCATTGGAAAGAGTACAAAATAGAGCGACGAAGCACATACCGGCATTGCGGAATTTAACGTATGATGAGCGATTGAAATGTTTTTATATGTTTTCCCTTAGCAAGAGATGCTTAAGGGGAATCTGATAGAAGTTTTTAGAATTCTAAACCAGTTCGATAAAATCCATCCAGAAAAATTATTCGAGATGAACAACGTATCAATAACAAGCGGTAACGGTATGAAATTAAAAGAACAGCGATATAACATGATTGCTCGTAAATCGTACTTCTCCGTCATAGAGACCACACGTGTTTTTTTTAGGTCACAAAGTGAACGAAAATCGATTAATAAGATGCACCATCAGTACCAAGTAGCAACAAAATTTGCTTAGAATACACCGTCAGCGTCAATTTCGCTTCATGCCTAATAATATTGTCATTACTGCTGTCAATATAAAAACTTGGTAATTTAAGTTGATATTGTCCACATGTGATTATGTACAATAATTATTCCATTCACACATACCTAAAGTGCCATAGCAGACGCCCACAACACTCTGAACTGTAGTGGAGTAGCCGCGTGGGGCGAGAGAGGAGGCATGAACAACAATAGCAGTATAACCAAGGCCAAAACAGGGTCCGTTGATCATCTCAACGAGGACAGTGATCCAAAGTACGCCCAAATGACTCGCACCTGCCAGACTAAGCAGCCTTATTGAATACAGGAAGAGCACGGTACTTATAACTTTCTTCGCTCCAAATCGCTGCATGAACCAATCTGAGGAGAGAGAAACGAGGGGATGGAAGTTAGTGTGGTCTTCCAATAATAATTTGTGTTTCATAATGAGGTAACGCTACCATATAAAATCAAATCTCTCTCTCTCTCTCTCTCTCTCTCTCTCTCTCTCTCTCTCTCTCTCTCTCTCTCTCTCTCTCTCTGACAGAATATTAGACTCGAATTTTGAAGCGGTCAACTATCTGATTGTTCTTAGCACTTAGTTTCTTTTTCTTGATAGTTCATGATTTTCTTACATCCTGCTCACTTGTCCCATTGAACTTACCACAAAGGAACATGCAAGGAATGGCTGAGAGAGCTTGTGCCAACAGTGTGAGACCTTGCACCACGTTGACGTGCTGACCTGATGTACCAATACGTTCTGCAATGTCCTCTTGTAGCCTGGGGAGAAGACAAAATAATAATAATGATATTATAAGGTAGGTACGTGGAGTTATAATCATGAATCCTATTAAAGTTAAACGAATGATTTAATAAGAGCCACCTCTAAGCAAGAAAGACTATGTGGCTATTATAATGGCCCTCGGGCTTTCGTGGAGCTTCACTGCCAGTCTTCGAGCTCAGGACGAGACAACAAACTTCCTTCACTCAACATTCGGTGAGCCGAGGCTTCGACTCACCGCCTCATCACCACACGGCTCACCAACCGGGCCGAGCCGCTGTCTCGAAGCACCAACCCCGAGCTTCATTGTCACGCCAGTCACTACCCCCAAGCACACCTCTTGCCTCCCGACTTTCCCTTCGGCAGTCTAAACCCAAACACCAGATGACTCACTCCTCTCTCCTGGGAGCAAGTGCAGACTCGCCAACCTCACGCTCTCACTTGTGATACACCTACCATAGACAACATATCCCGTGCCACAGTAACATTATTTTCATTGTGTATTTTCATGTTCATTTTGTAAAATAAGTTCTTTAATATATTAATTGTTGGGGACTTAGTGTGTGCCTTCAACCCTTAACTTTAATTTGTGTGTCTGAGCGTCACCATCCCCTAGCATACTCCAGTACTGCTCGTGACATTATAATGAGACTATTTCATAGTGTATCACTTAACGGTCTCAGCCATTACATTGCCAGATTATTTTTCAGAGTATGTAAATCAATATTTTTATTTTCGTTAATAGAAAAGTTACTGAAATTCCACTCTAACCAAAACAAAGCTTATGTACTTAATACACATGGAAAAATATACACTTGTAGAAATACGCTGCAACATTAGAAAAATCTATATGGAATTAATTAATAACTGAGCGGACAAAAATATCTGGTAATTCATTAGTCACCGCCATGAGCTATTATATCACGAATTGTTTTTCGTATTGCACATACAACCTGAACGTGTGTGGATATTGCTGTATTGATGCAATGTATACATCGTGATAAATTGCATGATTACGTAAGCGTTCTGAAGAATATTGTAGAAATAATTGTTACGGCCACTCCTCCTCCACACGACATTACTGCCCCCACACCATACCAGCACTTCACCACCGAGGGCGGTTCACTCGACTCCGCGAGGCTTCGGTGCTTCAACCCTTTCCACCATTTCACTGCCCCTGGCGCCGGGCTTATCTCAGGTTTCGTTCGCCGATTAGATGCCCCGACATTGCCTCATCTCCCTGGAAGCCGAGGAATCGGAGGTATATTAATTAACCAGTCCCTTGGACTGAGGACACGTCGGATTACAACACGGAGTTTAATTTGGATGAACTCCTCCTTGCCCTGAAATACTATAAAGGCTCCAGTCCCGGTCCAGATAACATTTCATATATTATGGTACAACATCTCGGCCACCATTCCCACACTAAATTATTAATCCTCTTCAGCAAAATATGGACCACCCAAACATTTCCTAAGTCTTGGGGGTTTGCTCATACTATCCCAATATCCCGCAAACCTGGGCGCCTTACGGACCCCAGTGCGTTTCGCCTTATTGCGCTCACGAGTTGTCTATGTAAGGTCATGGAACGTATGGTAAAGCGAAGGCTGCTTTTTGTTTTAGAAGCGAAGGGTTTGTTGAGTGATGAACAGTCGGGGTTTCGGAAGTACCGAAGCATGATGGATTACCTAACACACCTGGAGCATTGCATTTCAGAGGCATTTGCCAAAAAAGAATTCATGATAGGGGTGTTCCTAGACATCCACAAAGCGACAAATCTGTTCTTCAACTTGTCAAAAACTCTTTCATCCATAGAAAGTGTCAAAATCTTTCCAGATATAACTCCTCTCGAGACTTCTGGCATCTAGCCAAAAACATCTCCAACAACTTTACTTCTTCATCTTTCCCTCCTTTAGTTAATCCAGATAGCACCAATGCCATCTCACCTATCTCTAAAGCTGAACTCTTCGCTCAAACCTTTGCTAATAACTCTACCTTGGACGATTCCGGGCTTGTTCCTCCTTCTCCTCCCCCCTCTGACTACTTCATGCTACCTATTAAAATCCTTCGAAATGATGTTTTCCATGCCCTCGCTGGCCTAAACCCTCGGAAGGCTTATGGACCTGATGGAGTCCCTCCTATTATTCTCTGAAACTGTGCCTCCGTGCTTGCACCTTCCCTAGTCAAACTCTTTCAACTCTGTCTATCTACATCTACCTTTCCTTCCTACTGTAAATTTGCCTACATTCAGCCTGTTCCTAAAAAGGGTGACCGTTCTAATCCTTCAAACTACTGTCCTATTGCTTTAATCTCCTGCTTATCTAAAGTTTTTAAATCTATTCTCAATAAGAAGATTCTTAAACATCTATTACTTCACAACCTTCTATTTGACCGCCAGTGTGGTTTCCGTCATGGCCGCTCTACTGTTGATCTTCTGGCTTTCCTTACTGAGTCTTGGTCATCTTCTTTTAGAGGATTTGGTGAAACTTTTGCTGTAGCTCTAGACATATCAAAAGCTTTTGATAGAGTCTGGCACAAAGCTTTAATTTCCAAACTACCCTCCTATGGCTTCTATCCTTCTCTCTGCAATTTCATCTCAAATTTCCCTTCTGATCACTCTATTGCTGCTGTGGTAGACGGTCACTGTTCTTCCCCTAAATCTATCAACAGTGGTGTTCCTCAAGGGTCTGTCCTATCACCCACTCCCTTCCTATTATTCATCAATGATCTTCTAAACCAAACTTCTTGCCCTATCCACTCCTATGCTGATGATACCAGCTTGCACTTTTCCACGTCTTTCCATAGACGAGCAACCCTTCAGGAAGTACACAGCTCACGCATGGAAGCCTCAGAACGTCTAACTTCTGATCTCTCTAAAATTTCTGATTGGGGCAAAGCAAACTTAGTGTTGTTCAATGCCTCAAAAACTCAATTCCTTCACCTCTCAACTCGACACAACCTATCAAATAACTATCCCCTCTTCTTCAATGATACTCAACTGTCCCCTTCTCCTACACTAAACATTCTTGGTCTATCCTTTACTTGTAATCTAAACTGGAAACTTCACATCTCTCTAGCTAAAACAGCTTCTATGAAGTTAGGTGTTCTGAGCTGTCTCCGCCAGTTTTACTCACCTTCCTAACTCCTAACTCTATACAGGGGCCTCATCCGCCCATATATGGAGTATGCTTCACATGTTTGGGGAGGCTCCACTCATACAGCTCTATTGAACAGGGTGGAATCAAAAGCTTTTCGTCTTATCAACTCCTCTCTTCTGACTGATTGTCTTCAGGCTCTTTCTCATCGCCGCAATGTTGCCTCTCTTGCTCTCTTTTACGGCTATTTGCATGCTAACTGCTCTTCTGATCTCGCTAACTGGGTGCCTCCCCTACTCCCGCGGCCTCGCTGCACAAGACTTGCCTCTTCCTCTCACCCCTATTCTGTCCACCTCTCTAATGCAAGAGTAAACCAATATTCTCAGTCTTTCATCCCTTTCTCTGGTAAACTCTGGAACTCTCTCCCTGGTTCTGTATTTTCACCTGCCTATGACTTGAACTGTTTCAAGAGAGAGGTATCAAGACACTTATCCCATTCTTTTGGCTACTGAATCTGAACTTTCCAGGGACCGGCACTACAGTGGACCCTTTTGTTTTATTTTTGTTGCCCTTGGCCGACTCCCTTCTACAAAAAAAAAAAAAAAAAAAAAGGTATCCTCATGAAACTCTATGCTCATGGTTTCAGAGGTAACTTGACCATTTTTGTTTATAATTTCCTACAGGACAGAACATTCGCTGTCAAGCTTCCTGGTAACGTAATCTCGGACATTTTCGTCCAGGAGAACGGGGTGCCGCAGGTTAATTTTGTTTTATGATTAATTATATTGTATCCACAACTCTCGTCCACAGAAATCTTAAATACTCACTGTACGCTGACGACTGTGCGTTATGGCACTCCTCGCATTACGCTCAGTTCTCGGTGGGCCTCTTTGTGGGGATTTAAGTTTTCGGTAGCTAAGTGTATTGGCGTTCTTTTTACTTGGCGTAACGTACCTGATTTGCAATTAACTCAAGGGCAGCCGATACCATTTCAAAATTCAGTCAAATTCTTCGGTCTGCGTTTTGACAGCAGACTGCATTGGAAGACCCACATTACTTATCCGTTGCCGTAAAAAAATCAATGTCCTCAAATACCTCCGTGGTACTTCATGGGGAGCAGACAGAAAATCTTTATCAATGGTGTACAAGTCCTTAATGCGTTCTCATTTAGACTATGGCTCACTGGTGTATGGGTCTTGGTCGGAACCAACATTGAGGATGTTGGATGTTTTGCAGAGTGAATGTGTGAAAATGTGTCTTGGGGCCCTGTGCTGCACTCGTGTGGCGAGGATGGAGGTTGAGGCCAATATACCACCACTGAAACACCATCGTGATGCCCTACTGTTATCGTATGGGATTAAAATAGCCCGGAAAGCTCCCCTCGGCAACACAGCAAGCAAGATCATCTGGCAGCACCACCACCTCCACACTGTGGTCCACCGCCCAGTCTTTGTCAGACTTAACGCTCTATGCCAACAAACGGTCGTGAGACTGGACGATGCGGACCTCCTCGTGCTGCCCACCCTTCCCCCATGGAAGAAACCACCACCATCCATCAACACATCATGGATAAGGGGGAAGAGGGCTGTTGTTGCTGAGGCAGAGCTCCACCAACACTTCCGGGCCCTCATCGCTGGCATCCTTCCATCCCTACATATGTGCAATTACGACTCCAAGACGGATGAATGTGTGGGTGCAAGTGTATGGTCGTGTGAATGTGACGGGTTTATTTTTGTCCATTAAAGTTCCTGCACGTTTCTTCCCCTTTGTTTTCCCCCTCAAGTTCTTTATTTTTATTTTTTTTATGCTCTGTGCTCCTTTAGGCACACGGTTCTGTCTTGCATAGGGAGTAACGAATTGGCCACCGTGACAGGACCCCATCTCAAAATCTTATATTTGTTACAACCCGTTAATATATATATATATATATTTTTTTATCTTGTATTTTCAGTGTACAGTGGTGGTTATTTTTTATTAATTAATTATTTTTTTTGTGACTTTACGCTGTCTTATTTAAAGTTACCCTTGTGAATTATTCATTTGCTCCATGTGTGATTAGATGTGTTTTTGGAAATTACACATTGGTATTACACTTCGATTGTTAGCATAGAGTAGGTAAAGAGGAAGGTTCACTCATTGATAGCACTTACCATATTTTTGCACATAGTAATAAGTGTTATCCAAGTGTTGGGATAATTTCAAGGCCGTTTCTGCCCTCTTTTTCAAGGTCGTTTGTATCCTCTCATGCCCTCACTTCGTGGTTCTTTTTCTCACTAGTAATCTTGGCCGATTAGCTAGTCTCTTGTTTTCATCCGCCTCTCGAGTATCAAGTTCCAGTACTATTCACTCTCAAGTATCGTAATTTAGAGCATCCGGATCTGTTCTCTGCAACACTGTCACGCAATTCTCTGAGCTGCTGATTCACTATCACTATGATTTCTGGCCTCCACACAATGTAACACTAAGATCGTCCCGGCACTTGTCCGAGTCCAGAAATTTACGATACGACAAACAGCTGTTTTTTTGTGGGACGAAGGTAACCTGTCATCTATGTCCCCAACACTCCAGGCAGAGTAGCTGGTGTTGAGGCGGGCCGTCACCACTTGCTTTTCTTATGGTGAGAAAGGCAGCGACAGGGTGTCATCATCGCATATGCACGTGCGCTCAGGACGAAATTTAGCCTGTCGGTGATGCACACATTCCACAACAATGGGCCCAACACACTGCCCTATGGAACATCTGCACTTATTTTCTGAAGGGAAGACTGTTGCCTTGTTGCCAGTTGTGGACGACCCGCATCTCTTGCTCCTACAGGTAATTTCGTAGCAGGTCCAACAAGGCGTCGCCTACTTCGACCGCCTATAGTCTCTCCACAAGGCCGGTGTGCCATATACAATCGAAGGTGCCAGCAAAATGTAGCACCAGGACGGCCGTGGGCTTTCTGCGGTCGTCACTCTCTCTCTCTCTCTCTCTCTCTCTCTCTCTCTCTCTCTCTCTCCTCAATCTCTCTCTCTCTCTCTCTCTCTCTCTCTCTCTCTCTCTCCAGTAGTTGATACACATGTTAGCTGCCAAAAGTGCTCGGTGAGTTGCCAAAAAACTATCTTAGGCACAAAATATAATGGTACATGGTGAAATGCATTATGCAATATAGATCATGAATTAATAAAACCCAACAAAATAAACAAAAGGCAAGAACAAAAGATGGAACCTATTTGAGAAAGAAGACATTAGATACACAGGCTCAAAAGAAACACACAGTCATTATTTAAGCAAGTTTTTGGCACCACACTTAATTTCTAGAGTGTACGAGTCCTTTCAGTATTAGTGTCCTTCACAAGGTTGCTCCACATCTTGGAATAACATGGTACGAAAAGAACGGAGGGAGGTCTCCGTGCTGGCAAATGGAACAGTGATTTGCTCCCTGTGAATCTTGTATGTGGCACACAGACCTACCATGTCTCTCCTGGCTGTAGGGACGGAACCTGCTCGTCTAAAAGAACCCTCGATGTGATGAGCCGCCAGGAACTGTCTTGAACCTAGTCAAAGAGACTAAGCTATGAGAGGAGATGGACGATCAAGTCAGAGCTCTGGAGCATACTCCTTGACGGACCGGCCTTGGGCCGCGTAGAGATTTTTCACCATTCGAGTGTCGATGAGATGCGAGACACTTCTGATGTGAATCAACCTGCCTGCGGCTTTGGTAGTTGTCTTCGTGACGTTGCTGGTAAAGGATAGCTTGTCTGCTTTAGATGTCCATTTTAACGCCAAGAATGGTGACAGCAGACCGTAGAAGCAACGTTAATCCATCCAGGTAAATGGGAGGGATGGGGATGGCAGGAGGATTGCGTCGTCTGGTGACCAACATAACGAGTTTTTTTCATCCAGGTCTACTGGCTCAAGAAAAAAAAAGTTAAAAGATACAGACATGCGGCTTCAGGATAGCGCGTTTGAGATGTTTTGTCTCCAGCAAGCTCCGCTCCCACTTTCTTTACAAACTTTAAAAGTCTATAGGCAAGGTGAGAGAGGGGTGGGTGACGGAAACGGCTCTCTCTCTCTCTCTCTCTCTCTCTCTCTCTCTCTCTCTCTCTCTCTCTCTCTCTCGTCTCTCTCTCTCTCTCTCTCTCTCTCTCTCTCTCTCTCTCTCTCTCTCTCTCTCTCTCTCTCTCTCCTTTTTAACATTATCAAATTATCAAACACACACACACACACACACACACACACACAAACACACACACACACACACACACACACACACACACACACACACACACACACACACACACACACACACACACACACACACACTCACCTTTGGAGTTCTACATGGCCGTCGTTCTTAAGTAAAATATTCATTTCCCAAAATAAAATTGTTAGATGTATTATGTTTAAGAAAAAAATTGATTCTGCTAGCTGTATTTATCCTCAATTAAATTTATTAAATTTTAAATTCATTAAAACGTATTTCGTGTTATTGCTCATTTACAAGAATGTTAATATATTTCCAGGTAAGAAACTTTTCACAGTGTTAGACAGCATCCGTAATACAAGAAGTAGTAATGTTAATCTGGTATGTCCACAGTTTCATACATCTCTCTACAAAAATAGTGTGTTATGTAACGGTCCTCAACTATGGAATTCCCTGCCTACAGACTTGAAATCTTTGTTATGCACTAATAATGTACTTCAATTTAAAAAGAAAATTAAAAATTATTTATACTCTTGTCAATCACAATTATAGCTTACGTTATTTCTCGCAGAATGTTGTGACGCGTTCTTTTTCTTTCTGTCTTTCTTTATTTTTTTCATAAAATTCTATGTACTAATGTTATAATTGCTTTCTTCTGTGGGAGAGTTTGTACTTCTTTGTATTCTTAGAATTCTAAGCTATATTTATATACAATTTTCTTATGTATATGCATACAAGTATTTTGCCTGTACTCCTGCACAAATGATGTTTTTTTTCTCTTTAACTCCTCTGTAATGAGCATCAGCTCGACAGATGATGCTAAAGCTACTTCAATATAAGTATTGTTGTATTGTTTGTATATATATAATAGCAATAAATTTACTTACTTACTTACTTAAATTTACTTACCTGTGGCTGAGAGTGCCAAAACTAAATGAAGTGAAAAAAAAAACCCTAATTGCGTCAAGCATGGGTCATCCCACGTCGACAATTTCAAGGCTACTGATTACACAAGAACTGGGCCTCAGAGTTGCCAACTCTCAGTCACTACTTGTCACTAGACTAGTTATAAAATGTCGCTTAAAGTCGCTAAAAACAGGAAAATTTTCATAAAGAGTAACCGAACATAAAATTTTACTTTTTTGTTATGAAAAATGTTATTATGGAGTCCGAAAATTCAGACTACTTGTAAGGTGTACTCAAATATTTTTCTTAACCAAAAAGTGTTTCAGTAGAGATTGAAACACTTTTTGATTAAGAAAAATATTTGCGTACACCTTACAAGTAGTCTGAATTTTCGGACTCCATAATAACATTTTTCGTAATAAAAAGTAAAATTTTATGTTCGGTTACTCTTTATGAAAAATTTCCTGTGATTTTAGCGACTTTAAGCCTTAATGATAATAAATTTGTCAACATTTACGTATTAAAAAGTATTCAGTAGGTATTAACTGAGATACAAGCAGTATATATATATATATATATATATATATATATATATATATATATATATATATATATATATATATATATATATATATATATATATATATATATACATATATATATATTTACCATTTTTCTTAAGTACATTTGAAGGTAGTCTGTAATTATGGTAACATTTTCCCACTCCGCAAAAGCTATGCGTGACAGCTTTGATTGCTCTAAGAGTTTCATTGCACAGTCTATTGCGTAGCTTTGTCTTCACGATATTCATATTACTGAACAACCACTTAACGTCGGTATTTGAATGTGGCAAAGAGAGTACTGTTAGAACAAGCTCGCCGATATCTCCGTAAGAATGATCTCTTGTGGCATCCTTGTAGTCTGCCACCTCTGACCAAAACCGAAGTGTGTCATACTTTTCCCACACAGTGTAATGTAATTTCCTCCACTGAAACTCTATGCAAGTTATCATTTCATCATCTTGAGCGATTGCGAAGTTCTTTCACCAAGCCAACGACAACCTTCAACGCACCTTCAACGAATGTCAGGTTCATCAGGAAATTTTTCATCTTTCATGTGCTCCTCAAATTTGTAACCCAAATAGGGATCAGGATCCAACAACCTCTGAATGTCCTCATCTTCACTGATCTTTCTTTCAAGAATTATTACCTTTGAGTACAATGAGTCAATAAGCTGAACATTCAGGAACATTAGTTTTAGTCTCAAATTTCTTGTTCACAAACTGAATTTCTCCAATATGTTTCAGAAATGTGAGGAACACATAATTCTTCTTATCACATAGCATGTGATACCAGCTAGCTGCTCTGCTGTATAGCATCTCTCTTCCCTTCTAGCAAACTCAAAGTGAGTTTTCAGTTCAACTCACTGATATAACACCCACACTAGCAGCCTCAATTACCATCCAGCATGTGTTACCTAGCTGAATTAATTTAAGAGGTTTCATTCCATCGTTGATTAAACCATGCAATTTCTTGTACTTCACTTGCCTCATAGAAGAATTTGAGAACCAACTGTAGCATTTTTTGATTAAAATAGTATAGGTGCCTAGGTAGATGTTCATTGGTAGCATGAAAAACAGCAAGCTGCGTTGTCAACTTTTTCAAATGGCACGGCTCTTTGTCTCTGAGAGCTGAATGGCTTGTAGTGACCGGGATTAGCGCGGTCACTCCATGTTAAGCCGACACAGGTACACGGTGACCTGATGATACCTTTCCACTAGCTGGACCCCCTCTTGCCTGTCAGTATATCTTCCACTCTCTCACCCATATCCCTGTTTTGCCGCGCTGGACTCTGTGCGGTACGATGGTGGCCGTCCTTCGGCTCTCCTAGCTCGGTTGAACCACCTTGACAGGGCGGCAAGCTTTCCTCTCTCGCCACCGCCATGCTTTCCTCCTGCCGCAGCCGATCCGCCTCCATCTACTACTACTATCTACTACCCGCCGACCCTCTCCACACCAGAGTATGTGGTGCTCATGGATCGCATTCACGACGTCCACATGTCGTCTTCCACCCTTGCCTGCCTGTATGGCGTCAATGCTGCCGCCCAACCGGGCCCTCTACGCCCCTCGAACCCTCCGCTCCAGCGTGGGGCGGCAACGGATGCTGGGGTGAGTCTCCCCACTACCCCAGCTCCATTGAGGCTCGCCTTGCCTCAGTAGAGACGCCTGGAAGCTACCCTCGTCCGCCCTCGTGCCCCGGCGGCCCAAAGGTACTGTTTCTTCCACAGGTGCTTCAGGAACAGGGCGCAAAACTGTCGGCCCCCATGTCCATGGCCCCGTCCAGGAAACTTCCTGTGCGGGAACTGGTAATATCACCGCCAGCCACCATCCCTGCTTGCCACTTTGCCCCTTTCCTATCTTCCCCGGCAGTGGTACCTGTCTCATTGCCCACGGAGAGCCCGCCTCTCCTGTCTGTCCCTTGGTGGCCTGCGGGTGGCTGTGACACGCCCGCGTCCTATGCTTACCGCGTAAATTCTCAGCAACCGCCGGGCGGCCACGTTTCGTCCCCTCCACCTGCCCATCTGCAACCGGTGGGTAGCACTTCCCTGCCGCCACTCGCCAGATCTCAGTCCGCAGCTGGGCGGCTGGCGACGAGCGGCCAGCACACCTCCCGACCGTCCTCTCCCCTGCTGCCTTTGGACGGCGTTGCCTGGTCCTCGCTGCCGGCTGCCCTCCCCCCTTCCCCCCCCCCCCAAACAGTGGTGCTCTGCTCCTGCCCCTGGCTCCGGTCCGCCTGGGGTTCCTGGGTTGCTCTATGCATGCCTCCTCCTGCTCTTCCATGTCATCGTCTCCTCCGAACCCCGAGCTGCCTTTTCCCTACCACTGCGCCCTATGGGTGCGAGACACCTGTTCCGAGGTCCGGTTCCTGATGGATTCCGGCACGGAGCTGAGCGTAGTCCCAGCCACGGACGTGGACTGCTATACCCCTCCTCGTACAGCGTACGACCTCCTCGCGGCAAACTGCATCCCTATTGCTTCATACGGGACGCGGGCCCTACGCGTAGCCCTCCTTCCCGGCAGCTGCTTCCCCTGGGCTCTTGTGGTGACGGATGAGAAGCAGGCTATCGTGGGAATGGATTTTCTTGCTGCTCACGACCTCCTCGTGGACTCACGCTGCAGATGCCTCCTGGACTAACCCTCAGTGACCGTCGTCCGTGCGGAGCCCTACTCCCAGATGACACCACTCCTCCCCACTCTCCGCCAGGTGACAATGCTCTTTGAAGTCCTGCTCCAGGAATTCTCCCTTCTCATCGTGCTTTGGCACTTTGCCCCGGAACTTATTCAGGCTGTGCGCAGGGAATTCAAGCACAGCAACTGGGCGTCACCTCTCCACATGGTCCCCAAGGCCCAGGACGGGGAGTGGCGGGCATGTGGGGATTACAACGACCTCAGTGCCATGATCCGCCTTGACAGGTACCCCATCCCATATATGCTGGACTTCCACATCAAGCTCCACGGAAAAGCGACCTCATGAAGGTGTTTCACTAGATCCCTATGAAGGAGGACATCTTAAAGACCGCGGCGACCACGCCCTTCGGGTTATTTGAACGCCCGTTGATGAACTTTGGCCTCCTCAACGCAGCCCAGACCTTTCAGTGGTTCATGGACAGAATAATGAGAAGGCTGGTCTTTGTCATAGTCTCTACATCGATGACATACTCGTTGCCTCCTCCTTCCCCATGCAGCATGCAGATCAACTGCGGCAGGTCCTAGGGCTCCTTCAGGAATACAGCCTCAAACTGCACCCCGAGATGTGTGTATTTGGTTTCCTCTCCTTGAATTACCTGGGCTACAGGGTTTCTGTGGCAGGCCTAGAACCCCTCCCTTAGAAGGTGGCAGCTATCGAAGACTTTCCGTGCCTCGGTCTCCCACACGCCTACAGTGGTCTCCACCGAAGCGTCGGCCGAATCCGTGGGGGTGATGTTACAGCAAGACATCACTGAGGAGCTCCGGCCATTGGCTTCCTTCGACAAATGCCTGAACGCTTCCCAGTGCTCCTACAGCGCGTTCGACACGAAGTTCCTGGCTGTATATGAGGCGTCACTTCGCTACTTCGTGGAGGGCCGTGAGTTTCACGCGCTCACGGATCACAAGCCGCTGAAGCACACTATGGACCAAACTGGTGACAACTTGTCAGGTGAGTCGGCAGCTCGGCTTTATCTTTGAATTCACCACGGGTATCAAGCCCACCCGGGGGAAGGACAACGCGGTGCCCAACGCCCTTTCTCGCGGTGACGCGCGTGGTCGCTGCACTATACCGCCCCCCCTGCACTGGACCACGCAGCTGTGGCAGCAGCGCAGGACACCGACCATCTAGCACCAAAGATATCAATTCGCCTCTTCAGGTCGGTGTTCAGTATCCATATCTCACAACCATAGAATAAGACAAGGATCACCAGCGATTTGAAAATCCGAATCTTTGTCCGTCTGCATAGGTATTGACAACGCCAAATACTTGTGTTGAGCGAGTCCATAACACCAAGGGCTAGGCCAACCCACCGTGTGACTTCTTGGTTCGACTCACCATTGTTATGCACTACACTACCAAAGTTTTTCAAGATCTCAATGTCCTCACCACACGCATGGACAGACTGTACTGTTTCATTCAGTACGCCTCCAAACACCTGGATCTTGGTCTTGGCCCAGGAAACTTTAAGTCCCAAGGGCTTCACCTCCTCGTGCTGTGTCTCTAGAGTCATTACCAAAATCTCCAGTGACTTGACGGAGATTGCTGCATCATCAGTAAAAACAAAATCTGAAAATTCAGTGTTCCCGACAGATGCTCCACAATCATTTAGTTCTACAACTCTGCTTAGTACCCAGTCCATGCATGTGTTGAAAAGGGATTGAGCAAACACACAGCACTGCCTCACACCTGTAATCACAGGGAAGAAGCTGGAGACGTCTCCTCCACACTTCACAGCACTTACAGTCCCGGAGTACAAGCCAGTTAATAGACCAATAATCCTTGCAGGAATCCCACGGAAACGCAGAAGATCCCAGAGTGTCTCTCGATGCACTGAGTCAAACGCTTTCTTGAGATCGGCATAGGCTTCAAGCATTCACTGACGAAAATCGCGTCAGCGCTCCACCAGTACGCGAAACGCTAGAATACGGCCAGTTGTTGATTTACTGGGCATGAACCTTGACTGTTCAGGTCTCTGGTGCTTCAACAGGTGAGTGCGGATCCGCATTAGCAGCAAATGGGCAAGCATTTTGCCTGGTACGGTGAGCAGTGTTACTCCCTGGTAGTTGTTGCAGTCCTGACGGTCCCCTTTCCCCTTCCAGATTATGGCCCATTTGGCATTTTCGGTGAAAAAAATCGTTTTTTTGCGGATTTGGCAACTGTAACTTCACAGTTTGCCCGACCCATTGCCAGCCGCACAACGCAATCATCTTATTATAGGTGGGTTTAAAGGGCCGGGCATTTAAATACCTTCACGCTGCTGCCACGTCCATTTCTTAAGTATCTTTGTTTTTCTTGTATTGTTTTTAGTTTTTTGGGCGTTTTTTTTCCGAGTTTCTCTGATTGATGTCACTGTACGATAGTTTCGGCTGCTGGCAGCAAGGTGGAGTAGGAGGGGGAGAGTGGAGAGTCAGTCACGTGATCCTTACCAGCTGAGTGTTTTTGCGCTCGGTATTGCTCACAAAAGAAGTGCATTTCTCTCATTTTGTGATCGCTTGTGACTTACTTTTGGACTACAATAAGGGACAATGCCAAGTCAAAGTAAAAGACGAAAGGCAAACATTGAGAATGCCTCCAGGAGGTGGATAAGAGATGAACCTCTCAAGGCTGGCGCGGACCGCCAGGACTTACCTCTATCAAGCAGCCATTCCTCCTCAGCAAGCTATAGACATAGTTTACTCCCAGAAGAGGAGGTGAAGGTCGACCAGGCAAGTGAAGATAGCCGTATGGTACTGATATCGTTGCAAAGGTTGAAAGCAATTATCAGTTTAGTGAAGTGTGAGTGCGGCAACCAAGTTACTTGCAAAGTAACTTTGTTCTTTGTACTATGTACTTTGATTGTACTGTAGACTCCACTGATACCCTAAGAATATGTTATTTTTATATTAGAAATATATAATATATCATATTATATATTCTAGTATGATAATAACAGGGAATCAGGAGCCCTGATTATTTTAGAGGTCTCCACCAGGCAAGGGAGAATTCACCTTCCATTGACAGACGTGATGTAACATGGCCTGAAACTGCCTAAACAACCAAAACCAACTTCCCAGGAATGGTGGATGAGTTATGTAAGTAAAATATACACTTTTGGTTTATCTTGGGAGTGGTTTTCATGTAGTATTGAAGATGTTTACAGAAAAATGGCTTTTTCTCAAAACTTAGTTTTTCCGTATGCAAATCCTTTCAACTTTGCCAGCAATTGACCAAATTTAAAACTTTTTGCACCAAAATGATCAGCAAACTAGTCTTAAAAAAAGTTGGGTTTGGGTTTGCAATAATATCATCAAATAAATTTATGGCAGACTCATATATCAAACTTTTGACAAAAAAAAAAAAAAAAAAAAAAAAAAAAAAATGGTGTCACTTTGTGATGTTACAGAATTGTCCTAAAATGAGCAACTTGAAAACGCATCCCAATTATTGTTCATATGTGTGTTTACAATATGTCATCCAAAGAAAATTGTTGTCCTATTCATATTTTTGACTTTGATAGGTTTTATAAAATGCGTTTTTTTTTTGCCAAAAATATTAGCATTACAAAAAAACTACGGAAGCTATCAGCATGAAATTACTGGATAACAGAAGCAACTAAAGATAATACAAATTGTGTAGAAATATTATTGAATTCGGTGAAAAAATAAAGATTTTTGGGCCGAAAACCCGGTATTGGCGACGAGTAACCGAACGGTCCCTTTCAGCCCCAGCTTTGAGCAGCTTCGCATTGATGTTGCATATGCGAGCTGCCTTTCCACCCCTCAACTTTGCCACAGCCTCTTTGACATCGCTAGTGGAGGGTGCAGTTTCGTCAATGGATGGATCAGCATCCAGCGTCTGCAACCCTGCAGTCCGGAGTTGTCCACTTGGAGGATCCACCGTGAAGAGCGGCTCAAAGTACTCAGCACAAAGAGCCATCTGCCCATCTGCTCCGGATACAAGGCAACCATTTTCTGTTCAAATAGCACTCACCTGAGAAGTAAACTTGGAGCGGAGTTTCTTCAGAGCTCAATAGGCACGTCTGAGGTCATTGGCATTTAAATGACACTTGACATCCGCAGCGAGACCCCTGACATACTTCTCCTTGTCTCTTCCTAGGAGAGTTCTAGTCCTATGTGACAGAGCCCTGTACTGGTCGTGTCTCCTAGTAAGTCTGGCAGTGCGACTCTCCTCAACACTTTCCAGTGTCTCCACCGAGGTGCAGCCACTCCGTTACCTCGGGCGCTCCCTAATGCATTCCTTAGCAGATTCAAGAGTCTCACGTTTGAAGGTATCACATAGTTCCTCAAAAGTGACGAGCGCTCCAAACCGATTGGAGACTTTATCTCATACTCTTGTCCACATGTCAAGTCCTTAAGTTTCTCAAGTTGAAATAGAATGTTGTCACATCTTGGAGGCTTTCTGGACATGACATAAAGTTTGAGTGTAGCAACAACAAGCTTGTGATCGGTTGCAAAAAACTCGGCACTCCGAAGAACCCTGCAGTTATGTAGGATCCTCCAATGAGTACTGACAAGGATATGGTCGATCTCCTTCGCTACCCCGACGGCATTGCTATACCAAGTCCAGCGGTGCAGCGCTGGTCTTTAATACCAGGAACCCGCAATTCTCAGCCTTCTGGATCTTACAAAATTTGTAAGAAAAGTGCTTTTGCCTTTTCTGGTACCAGAACCATGGGGACCAATGAATATATATATATATATATATATATATATATATATATATATATATATATATATATATATATATATATATATATATATACACGGAAGCCGACCCTGCTTGTCGGGTTGTTTCCGTAAGGGACAACCCAACTTGGAAGAGGCCTAGGGGACGCCCACAGAACTGTTGGCTGCAGCATGTCGATGCCTCCTGCTGGGAGTTACTCGGTATAGGAAGGGAGCCTCCATGGAGACTCGCGAGGCGTGACCGCCAGGAGTGGCGCCGTAGGGTAGGTGAGGCAACGCGCCCCCCAGCGT
>CM035207.1:19575645-19605580 GCA_020233015.1 Callinectes sapidus | reverse complement strand
ATATATATATATATATTACAGTAAAATCTTCAAAACAGTAAATTTGTAAATTTCCTTGATTTTTCAGTAAATTTACAAAGTGACTGTTTCAATTAGTGAATTTACAAAATTACTAACCTAACCTAACCTAACCTAACCTAGCCTAACCTAACCTAACCTAACCTAATCTTTTTTTTGTAAAATTTTGTAAAATTCCTGGCTCCTAAAATTAGTATATTTGTAAATTTCCTACAAATTTTATTAGTAAATTTAGGAAATTTTCAAATTTACTGTTTTGAAGATTTTACTGTAATATATATATATATATATATATATATATATATATATATATATATATATATATATATATATATATATATATAAAATGCACCCTACATTTTATTTTGCTTGTACAATGATATGCATAGAATTTTGCTCTGTTTAAACATAACATGCATTTGTATTTTCTAGATATCTTGACGGGACGACAAGCGGTAGCTTGCCGAGCCCTGTAATAGACCTATTCAATAGAAAACTAGAATTGGTAAAAGGCAGATGGGAGTAGGAAGTTGAGGCTTAAATATGACGGTGTGATGATTTCTGCATCACCTCTGTTAAGCTCGTTAAACATGTCATAAACCTTGTAGTAACCCAAAACACGATGATAAGGTTTGTTAAATAACGTATCCTAATTGGTCAAAGATAACGGTTGGCAACTTCATCTCTACGTGGAGTCAAATTCTATCGAGCAATATATGTTGTGACGTCACACTTTCAGCATCAATGCTCTCTTATCCTTCCTTTCTAGATGGAGATCAGTTTCGGCGCTCAAGCCCTTAAGACGTGACTCCCGTAACAGTCTCACAACTACATACACACACACACACACACACACACACACACAGAGAGAGAGAGAGAGAGAGAGAGAGAGAGAGAGAGAGAGAGAGAGAGAGAGAGAGAGAGAGAGAGAGAGAGAACTTTATCTTGTGAGTATTTTCTATTTTACATAACAAAAAAGAAAAGAAACTTAGACTGCTCATTCTCTAGTGAACCAATCACCGCTAAAACTGACACCCATCAACTGCCACGGTCTTACAATACTACCACTACTACTTTTACTACTGCTATTACTACTTCTATCAATACTACTACTACTACTACTACTATTACTACTACTACTACTACTACTACTACTACTACTACTACTGCTGCTGCTGCTGCTGCTGCTGCTGCTGCTGCTGCTGCTGTTACTGCTGCTGCTGCTGCTGCTGCTGCTGCTGCTGCTGCTGCTGCTGCGGCTGCTGCTGCTGCTATAATTGATTGTGCTGTTGCTGTTAATATAATTAAAACTACTACTTGCACGAAGAGGAAGCCGGTGTCGAGTCCGTCAAATAAGCCGATGAAGAAGGTGGTCACGAGGAAGATCAAAAAGTGTATCTGGCGAAGGAGGGGTCCCAGGTTGGCTCTCATCCCCTTCTGCTGAGCCTCCAGTTTCGGTACCTGTTATTATTGATGTTATTATTATTATTATTATTATTATTGTTATTATTATTATTATTATTATTATTATTATTATTATTATTATTATTAATACTAATATTAAAAGTATTATTATTGTTATCATCATTATTGTCATTACTATTATTATTATTATTATTATTATTTTTATTATTATTATTATTATTATTATTATTATTATTATTATTATTATTATTATTATTATTATTGTTATTATTATTATTATCATTATTATTATTATCGTCATGATCATCATTGTTATTACTATTATTATCATCATTATTGTTATTGTAATTATAATCCATTTTGCGGTAACATCATTATTATTATGAATATTATCCCTAGTAGTAGTAGTAGTAATAGTAGTAGTCGCAGTAGCACCATTATTATTATTATTATTATTATTATTTATTATTATTATTATTATTATTATTATTATTATTATTATTATTATTATTTTTTTTTTTTTAGTAGTAGTAGTAGTAGTAGTAGTAGTAGTAGTAGTAGTAGTAGTAGTAGTAGTAGTAGTAGAAGTAGTACTAGTAGTATTAATAGTATAATAGAAGTATCTTCATAATTATCAACATCACCATATTCTCATTATTATTTCTGAAATTTTCTTTTGTTGTTGAAGAGGGATCCTGATTGGAGACTCCAAGTGATGAAAGTGTCACTTCTAGTCAAGGACACTTAAAACACTAAATGGGAATCATGAACAATGTGCTAAAGCAGATCAAATTTAAAATACAGATATCTATGATACCTGTATGCTTATAGATACCATCTTCATTGTTGTCATGTCAAGTATATTATAAGCTTATTTTTAATAAGTGAATTTTACTGAAAACCTATAAGTATTATAATTATGAATCTCAATAGGTTTCTCATTGAGAGAGAGAGAGAGAGCGAGAGAGAGAGAGAGAGAGAGAGAGAGAGAGAGAGAGAGAGAGAGAGAGAGAGGAATGATTGTTAGAAAAAGTTTAGGAATAAATCTCCATTCGTGTCTTCACAAAACAAGAAACCATGAAAACTTATAATTATTATCGTTCATCTTCAATATTAGCGCGCGCGCGCTCCCGTGTGTGTGTGTGTGTGTGTGTGTGTGTGTGTGTGTGTGTGTGTGTGTAATTCATCTACGGTGGTCTACTGGGGTGCAATGTAAGCCGCACTCCTGATTCTACCGGGAAATTATATATAGCGTTCCAGGGTTCACTATAATAGGGTTACGACGTCACTCATAAATCACACTTGATTCTTCCCGCATCCTGTCCGCTTCACTTGGGGCAGTCGATCAGCTTGATCATACAAAAATAGTCGGCCACAGGAGACTGGATGCTCTTTTAATCACAGAAAAAACTTGTTGACGACACTCTACTGGACACTGTAGACATTATTCATAGAAGAAATTTCAGATAGAAGGTCTCTATTAAGTGGACTCCTATAGCTCATAAATTTCCATAAAAGTCCTCTTTTGTATAAATATAAAAAAAGAGTTTTCAGCAATAGAAGGAAAGACATGAGAGGCTACAGAGTCCTTAAAGAGATTTGTTTACAACTTAGTGGATGGAGTTGGGGACAGGAACGTATCACCTCTCCGGAGTGAGAGACATGATTGACGTCATATCTTCCTCTCTCTCTCTCTCTCTCTCTCTCTCTCTCTCTCTCTCTCTCTCTCTCTCTCTCTCTCTCTCTCTCTCTCTCTCTCTCATCTAAGAAAATATAAATGATTAAGAATACTAGTTTTCTCTTCTACTAGAGATGTGGACAGCATTGGGATGAAACTTGAATTCGGTGCAGTGCGGCGATTGACAATAATACCACAGCTAGAATCAAGTAAACATCATCACCACTATACTACTCTAACCTTAAGGGTGGCTGCAGACAGGAGGAAGTCAAGGACACCACAAGCGGTCATGAGAAAGAAAGCCGGTCTGTAGTCCCTGATGGTGCTGTCTCCCGAGCGCCAGTCCACTAGCAGACCACTTAGCGCTCCCAGCAAGCCGTAACTTAATACTCCCCACACACGTTGATGTCCGTAGCTCTCGCCCTCACCTGGGGACTATACTACGTTACTCATGAAAAAGATGAAAAGTTATAATAGAGCATCACTAAATATGGTGATTTAAGATAAAAAGGGGCAGTTCAGATTTGTCATCCCTGAAAGTCTATAACGATCTCACTCCCAAGGATTTTGAAAAGCGCGCCTATACTGGCCAACACCCACGTTGGCCCAGAGAAATCCATGAGTGCAATAGTAAATATGAAATTTATACCAAAAAGAGCAGGCAGTGGAGAATGCCACTCAGAATTAAATAAATAATTAGGATAAAAGAATCCTAGGACTACATTAACAAAGATTACTGAAGTTTGTTTTAGACCTAGTCTTATCACTTAAAAAATAGTAAATCTTTGTCTCAGGCTTTGTCTTGATGTGTTGAGATCAAATCTTAAGTCCCATTATGAAGTGGTGTAAGAGCAAAACAGTATTATATATATATATATATATATATATATATATATATATATATATATATATATATATATATATATATATATATATATATATATATATATATATGAGGGGAAAGCTGGTCAAGAACAACATAAATAATTAAAATGAAAAGCCCACTAAATTGCCAGTCCCCTAAAAGAACAATAGAGTTAGCCGAAAGTCAGGGACAAATGTCTTGAAACCTCCCTCTTAGATACAGTAGAGTAAATCATAGGAAGTTGGAAATACAGAAGCAGGTAAGAAGTTCCAGAGTTTACCAAAGAAAGGAATGAATGATTAAGAGTACTGGCTAACTCTTCCAATGGAGACTCGGACAGAATAGGGGTGAGAGGAAGAAGAAAGTCTTGTGTGACGAGGCTGTAGAGGGATGGGAGGCATGTAGTTCGCACGATCATTAGAGCAGTTAGCATGAAAATAGCGATAAAATATAGCAACACTCCGGTGAAAAGAGAGAGACTGAAGACAGTCAGACAGAGGAGAGGAGCTGATGAGATGAAAAGCTTTTGATTCCACCTTATCTAATAAGGTTGTGTGAGTGGAACCCCCCAATACATGCGAACAGTACTTTCTATATGGACAGACAAGGCCCTTGTACAGAGTTAGCAGTTGGAGGGATGAGAAAAACTGACGAGGACGCCTCAGAATACCTTACTTCATAAAAGCTCTTTTAGGGAAAGAGTAGATATGAAAATTTAGATTTAGGTTATGCGTAAAGGAGAGACTGAGGATGTTCATTGTAGAAGAGGGGAAAGCTGGGTGTCATTAAAGAAATAGTCGGATTAAAAATCTTAGAGAGGCTAGAAGTCAGGCGTTTTTGGTCTTGCGCAAACTGTAAATTTCCCAATTTTTTTTTCTATTTATTTATTTATTTTTTTAGAAAGACGTGAAGAAGTGTAGGGTAGTATCATGAGCATAGGAATGGATTTGGCAAGAGGTTTTGTTTTAGGAGATCATTAATGAAAATAGAAAGCGAGTGGGAGGTAGGAGAGAACCCTGAGGAGACCACTCTTAATAAATTTAGCAGAGGAACAGTGGCCATCTACCTTAGCAGTAATAGAACAGCCGGAGAGGAAACTTGAGATAAAGTTGCAGAGTGAAGGACAGAAATCGTATGAGGGCAGTTTTGAGATCAGAGCTTTGTGTCAGACTCTATCAAAAAGTTTTTGATATATCTAAGGCAAAAGAAAAAGTTTAACCAAAATCTCTAAAAGAGGATGACCAAGACTCAGTGAGGAAAGCTTGAAAATCATCAGTAGAGTGACCTTGAAGAAAGCCATACTGGCGATCAAATAGAAAATTGTGAAGTTGTATTAGTTGAAGTGACCGTTGCTGTCACCGGTGTATTAGTTAAAGGCCGGCAACTGTGTTGGTTAGTGTGGCCGGATCTGGAGCAGTGTAGAGACAAGAGTGGCATGAAGGCTTGGAGTGCGTCGGTGTAAGTTTTTGACAATTATCAGGTCGTGAGATTCGTGGAAAATACTTATGTAGACTCAGGACATATAATTATATTCTTCTACTGTACAGCAGGACGACGTGATGACCGAGCACGATGGTTAATGTCACGTGAGTTGGTTGATGAGTAAGGAGATGTCCGAGTAAGTATGGAGTGAGTCAGAGAAGGAATGATGTCGGACCATCTTGGGAGTGACTTAGCCAAGGGTAACAAAATTAGTGAAAATAAAGAAACACTAATTGCCAGTACCCTGTAACGTCAATAGAGTTAGCCAAAAGTCAGGGACAAATGTCTTGAAACACAAGGCTTAACCAGTACTCACTATCATTCATTCCTTTCGCTGGTAAACTCTGGAACACCTTACCTGCCTTGGTATTTCCAGCTTCCTATGACTAGACTCTTTTTAAGAGGGAGCTCTTAAAAAGAGTCTATTCATAGGAAGCTGGAAATACAAAGGCAGGTAAGGTGTTCCAGAGTTTATCAGCGAAAGGAATGAATGATAGTGAGTACTGGTTAACCCTTGTGTTAGAGGGTTGAACAGAATAGGTGAGAGGAAAAAGAAAGTCTTATGCGGCATGGCCGCAGGAGTGGGGGAGGCATGTATTTAGCAAGATCAATATAGCAGTTAGCATGAGAAAGCGATAGAAGATAGCAAGAGATGCAACATTCTGGCGAAGAGAGAGATTGCTGGAATTATTCTGAGTTATTGTTTATTTTATTTTATACTTTAATTTTGATCTCGACACTGGAGTTGTTAATTAGTTGTGATTTAAGATGAGGTTTACAAGGGAGAAGTGACTCAAGGAAGGAATGGAATTGACCAATCAGTGAAGAGGACGAAAAGGTGTGAACAGAATCTGAGTAAGATGTGGTGAACGAAGGAAGGGCGAGCAGGTAATCTCCCAGAGGACGAGAAACCGGCATCCCATGGGCAGCTCACATGGGTGAGGCAAGATAAGGGATAGAAGATAGCATGAGATGCAACATTCCGGCGAAAAGAGAGATTGTTGGTTTTATTCTGAGTTATTGTTTATTTTATTTCATACTTTCATTTTGATCTAGACACAGGAGTTGTTAATTAATCGTGACTTAAGGTAAGATTTACAAGGGAGGAGAAGTAAATCAAGGAAGGAATAGAATTGACCATCAGTGAAGAGGATGAGAAGGTGTGAACAGATTCAGAGTAGGATATGGTAAGCGAAGGTAGGCCGAGCAGGTGATCTCCCAGTGGTTGAGAAGCAGCTGATGTCCCATGGATGGGGGAAGACTGGTAGTGGAAGTATTTTTGGTAAGATAGAGAGGTGTGAAATAGAGAGGGAGAGAGAGAGAGCACGTGGATGGTAGTAGAAAAATGACAATGACTGATACAAAGTGACAGATGCTTAACAATCTTCCTATTGAGGATAGATTAAAAAACGTCAGACAAGCAGGAGACTAAAGCTATAGGGCGGTAGTCTTGTAGAATTAGAACGATCACTCTTTTTAGGGACAGGCTGAGTGTAGGCAAACCTCTAGCAAGAAGGAAAGGTAGAAGTCGATAGACAAAGTTCAGAGAGTTTGGCCATGCAAGGCGCAAGCACGGAAGCACAGTTTTTGAGATCAATAGGAGAAACCCTTTCAGGTCCATAAGCTTTCCGAGAATTTAGTCTAGCTAGGACATGGAAAACATCACTGTGAAGAATTTCAATCAAAGGCATGGAATAGTCAGAGACAGGAGGAGAGGGAGGAACAAGCCCAGAGGTAGTGTTATTAGAAAGAAGAAAGGTTTGAGAGAAGAGTTCAGCTTGAGAAAGAGATATAATAGCAGTGGTGCCATCAGGATGAAATAGAGGGGGGAAAGGATAAGAAGCAAAGTTATTGGAGATGTTTTTGGCTAGATGCCAGAAATCTCGAGGGGCTTTGGAGTTTGAAAGTTATTGGTGTTTTCTATTGATGAAAGAGTGTTTGGCAAGTTTTAGAACAGACCAGGCATGATTCCGAGTAGAAATATAAAGCGCACGAGATTCAAGTGATAGAAAGCTAAGTATCTTTTATGGACAACCTCTATCATGTATAGCATGAGATCAGGCTTTGGAAGATTTAGGTTGAGAGAAAGAGTGAGGAATATACGCCTCCATGCCAAACACTATCACCTCTGTTATGCACTCAGCACACAGAGATGGGTCTCTGGCACGGAAACAGTAATCATTGCAGCGAAAATTACCACAATAACTTCTCAGGTCCCACATTTGGCAAAAGTAAAACGCCAGATGCATCACCGCTTTAGGGGATTCTGAAAAAGGATTGGAGAAATAAACCAAGATACAGATATGAGATACGATATGAGATTGTGATTGGAGGAGCCTAACGGAGAAGATAGGGTAAAAGCATAAGCAGAAGGATTAGAGATAAGGAAAAGGTCAAGAATGTTGAGCGTGTCTCCAAGACGGTCAGGAATACGGGTAGGGTGTTGCACCAGTTGCTCTAGATCATGAAGGATTGCAAAGTTGAAGGTTATCTCACAAGAATGGTCAGCGAAGAGAGAGGAAAACCAAAGCTGGTGGTGAACATTGAAATCTTCAAGGGTGGATATCATTGTCAAGGGATAGAGAGACAGAATGTGCTCCACTTTGGAAGTTACATAGTCAAAGAATTTACTATAGTCAGAGGAGTTAGGGGAGATATATACATCAGAGATAAATCTAACAGAGAGTGACTTGTAAGTCGAAGACAGATGGTAAAAAAAATTAGAAGATTGAAAAACGTGGGGAAGAGAACAAGTTAAGTCGTTGCGCACATAAACGTAACATCCAGGTTTAGAAAGAAAACAAGGATAGAAAAAGTAGGAGGGAACAGAATAGGAGCTAATGTCAGTTGCTTCAGACACATGTGTTTTGTTGAGGAAAATGTATTGGATATGCTGCACTCAAATAGTTAGTCTTACCCTCAGAATAGGTAACACACGACAGTGCACCTTTGGGAAGAGTCTTCTGTAAAAGTTTATGTTGAAATGACAATAATAATAATAATGAGAGAGAGAGAGAGAGAGAGAGAGAGAGAGAGAGAGAGAGAGAGAGAGAGAGAGAGAGAGAGAGAGAGAGAGAGAGAGAGAGAGAGGGAAGAGAGAGAGAGAGAGAGAGAGAGAGAGAGAGAGAGAGAGAGAGAGAGAGAGAGAGAGAGAGAGAGAGAGAGAGACTTAGTTGTCAGTTTCTGTTCAGGACCGAAATAATTAGCCAAAAAGAGGGATGAACATCTTGAACACTCCCTCTTAAATGAGTTCAGGACATAGGAAGATGAAAATTCAGAAGTTGGGAATTTCAGAGTTTACCAGAGAAAGTGATGAATGACTGGGTAACGCATGAGAGAGTTGGGTATGACAAGGGGGAAAGAAAGAAGAGTCTTGTGGAGGGAGGCCGTGATAGGAGGGGTGGCATGTAGTTAGTAAAATCAAAAGAGCAGTTGGAGTGAAAATACTAAAAAGAAAAAAAAAACATGGCAAAAGATGCAATATTGCAAGTGTGGGAAAGAGAAGATAGTCAAAGGGGAGGAATTTATAAAACAATATACCTTTGATTTCATCATATTTAAAAAAAAGCAGGACTTTTCTAGTCTTATCCCACACTCTACTTTTCCTCTCATTTCACTTACTTATCGTGTCACAGCATATGGCGTCAGATATGGATTCCACAGTGGTGGCGGTGATATAGGCTACCAGCAAAAGAATCACGTATATCCAGAAGCCGGTGTGGTTGAACACGGCAGGCACGCAGATTTCTTTATCTCCATCTTCCTTCCCATACACTCCTCCCTGACACTCTATACTGGATGGAGAAAAGTGGATTCGAGAAAAAAGCTTTATGATGGCTATCAATATCTTACCGATATTTGCTCTCTCTCTCTCTCTCTCTCTCTCTCTCTCTCTCTCTCTCTCTCTCTCTCTCTCTCTCTCTCTCTCTCTCTCTCTCTCTCTCTCTCTCTCACCTCACGTTGAACCTTGTTTTGCTGTCCCATAAACCCACGCCTTCAATTATGTACACCATCGTCTGATTTTCGTTCAGATTTTGTGTTCCGTATGCCATATCCTTACTGTTTTCTTTCCCCCATGTATGATTTGGACTACTCTGCCACTCCTTCAGTAGATTAGTGGCTGGCGTCATTTCTTCAGTGTGTCGAATTGTTAGAGATTCACGTGTACTCATTGGAAGTGAAACAGTGATGTTTTCCATCTGCTCTGCAATGTGGTCATCATGTGAAGGCCGAAGCGAAAACTTGAACCCGCTACTGAGATAGGTTAACGCAGGACATGGTTCACCGTTTTGGCAGAAAGCAAAACAGTCCCACGCTTCTATTACCACACATTCCCCTGAAGAGAAAAGAAAGCAGGCGATAGTAGATATGTAAAAGTTATATACTAGTTATATACTAATATTATGGATATTGAATAAACCACACAACTCATGTCTCCATAAACTCTGTAACACTTATCTTATGATTTTATTTTATGTAACTCCTGTAAGAGAGAGAGAGAGAGAGAGAGAGAGAGAGAGAGAGAGAGAGAGAGAGAGAGAGAGAGACGTTTTAGAGATGAGAAATGAAAAAAACAAAAAAAACATAAACAGAATGTTAGGGGAGAAAAGAAGAGAGATCTGGAAAGTTATCAAGTACTGTATCTTTAGCAGTTTTCCAAGAATGTTTATAAAGAGGACTCTTTCTATCCAATATATCACCAGACGCTCTCCATTTCTTAGTGGGAAAAATTGCTTCTTATTTTTTGTTGGTTGTTATCCAAATCGCACAAACAGTTTATATCTTTTGAAATCGTGTCAGGGGGAGTAAGTCTATGAAAAAGAAGTGTTCATTTTGTGGGATAACACATTAGCTTAGCTAGGACACATACACTAACATACAAACAATCTCGCGGTGCGACAACTGCTAGTCACACCCTACGCCAGGCAACGCTATTGTAGAAGATCAGCGGAGGCAAGGCAGGTCAGGTACACGTCCCGTATTGTGCTCTTTGTATTTAAGCCAATACATTTACAAAACGTACATCCTGTGTTTGTTGTGTTCACCTCTATCACCAGAAGAACCTATAGGACGGTGCTACCTTAAACAGCACGAACACATTTACATATTCATTGACAAAGATAGACTGGGAGTATGCAACACAGTCCAGATAAAGAATGCCATTTAAGTATAACATGCCTTTTACAATTAATCTAAGGAAACTTGTCATGGTAAATTCATCTGCCGTAAGTTAGTAGGAGCCACGGGTTTGCATTTCATGGCCGGAATTAAGATAATGATAGTAGAAAGGAAATAATGGCAGGATGTACTGTCTTCCCCCTGTGTTGATAACTCGCCGTCGCTCGCGAGGTCTGGGTTAGACTAGCGACGACCATTCTTGTGCAAGTACACTGTAGAAATTTTTGGGGTTAAGTACTCCATTATACTACTGAGAGTCACAGCTGCACAGCAGTCGCTGGTAAGGAGTATCACCAGGAGGCGAATTGTCAGCGAGGAGTCGTGTGGTACAGGAGGAACTGGCGCAGCGGAGAGCTTCCTCATGGCGATGAAGCTTGTATGCCCACTAATGACAACAGAGTCATGGGTGACACTAGCGGAGAACCTGCCAGTGTCAGAGTTCATATCCTTCTAGGAAAGACCTGGCATGTGGGAGATTTTAGGTGCAGCCCATCCGCAGACCAGGTCCAAGATGAAGAAGCTGCTGAGATTGTACATACACTCGACAATTTGTGATGTTATTCGCTCTAAGGCCCCTGTGGACCACGTGATTCCTAGTGTTGACAACTATCAGGCATCAATCAATCAATCAATCATGGGGGGGCATACGCCGGGGGGCGCGTTGACTTGCCTACCCTACGGCGCCACTCCTGGCGGTCACGCCTTGCGATTCTCCATGCAGGCTCCCTTTCCATACCGAGTGACTCCCAGCAGGAGGCATCGACTTGCCGCAGCCAAAAGTTCTGTGGGCGTCCCCCTGGCCTCCTCCAAGTCGGTTTGTCCTATAAGCAGGATCGGCTTCCGGGTATCGCGCTACATGCCCAGATAGCCGCAGTTGGCGCTGACGGACTGTGCTAGTAATAGGCCTCGAATCGGTCTCACGGAACAATCGCTGATTTGACACTAAGTCATACCAGCGGTGTCCCATGATCCTGCGAAGGCATCTAGTACCAAAGACATCAATTCGCCTCTTCAGGTCGGTGTTCAGTGTCCATGTCTCACAACCATAGAGTAAGACAGGGATCACCAGTGACTTGAAGATCCGAATCTTTGTCCGTCTGCACAGGTACGAGTCGACAACGCCAAATACTCGTGTTGAGCGAATCCATAACGCCATGGCCAGGCCAATCCGCCGTGTGACTCCTTGGCTCGACCCACCATCGTTATGCACTACACTACCAAGGTTTTTCAAGATCTCAATGTCCTCACCACACGCATGGACAGACTGTACGGTTTCATCCAGTACGTCTCCAAACGTACGTCTCCAAAAGTGTCTCTAGAGCCATTACCAGAACCTCCAGTGACTCAGCGAAGGTTCCTGCATCATCAGCAAAAACAAGATCTGTAATCTCAGTGTTGCCGACAGATGCTCCAAAATGACTTTGACCCACAACTTTGCCTAGTACCCAATCCACGCATGTGTTGAAAAGTGATGGAGCAAGCACACAGCCCTGCTTCACACCTGTATTCACAGGGAAGAAGCTGGACACGCCTCCTCCACACTTCACAGCACTTACAGTCCCGGAGTACAGGCCAGTTAATATACCAATAATCCTTGCAGGAATCCCACGGAGATGCAGAAGATCCCAGAGTGTCTCTCGATGTACGAGTCAAACGCCTCCTTGAGATCGACATAGGCTGCAAGCATTCCCTATCGAAACTCACGTCGGCACTCCACCAGTACGTGAAGGGCTAGGATAAGGTCGGTTGTTGATTTACCGGGCGTGAACCATGACTGTTGAGGTCTCTGATGCTTCAGCAGGTGAGTGCGGATCCGCATCAGCAGCAAATGGGCAAGCACCTTGCCTGGTACGCTGAGCAGTGGTATTCCCCGTTAGTTGTTGCAGTCTTGAGGGTCCCCTTTCTCCTTCCAGATAGGGATGACCAACCCTTCTTCCAGTCAGGAGAAATGGTACCTGAATGCCATACAGAAGTCAAGACAGCATGCAACCCACGGATCATGGCTTCACACTGCTCCGCACTGATGTTGCAGCCGCCAGCTGCCTTTCCACCCCTCAACTTTGCCACAGCCTCTTTGACATCGCCAATGGAGGGTGCAGTTTCGTCAATGAGTGGATCAGCATCCAGTGTCTACAACCCTGCAGTCTGGAGCTGTCCGCTTGGAGGATCCACCATGAACCGTGAACAGCTGCTCAATGTACCCAGCCCAACGAGCCCATCTGCGTCCGATACCAGGCAATCATCTGCTGTTCGGATAGCACTCACCTGAGAAGTAGACTTGGAGCGGAGTTTCTTCAGAGCTCGATAGGCAGGTCTGAGGTCATTAGCATTTAAATGACACTCGACATCCTCATGAGACCCATGATATACCTATCCTTGTCTCTTCCTAGGAGAGTTCTAGTTTACTCTTCACAAAACTGAGAGTTGACGTATTAATGGTGCATGACAGCAGGGAAAGAGTGCTCAAATACCTATCCGGCTAGAGGCAAAAGTTATGGGGATTTAGAGTTTTTTTAGCCGAAGAGTCGGTGTGTCGGAGGTGACTGCAGAATCACAAAGCCATCCCAAAAGGTACATGACGTTGTAGAAAATGTTGCTGAGGGTGAGGCTGGAGAGTCGAGTTTACAGTAATTGTTTGATGCCTTGCCTCACCATGCAGAGCCTCGCGGAGGTTGCACTTAGGCGAAGCCGTCACCTGATGGAGATGTAGTCTTTATCCGCGCCTAAGTTGCGTCCGAGAAGTTAAGGGTTTCTTATAAGGGTGGTGTCATGACTACTGGTGATACGGGAGTTTCCTTCCCTGAAGAGTGTACCGGAGGCAGGGTGCAAGCTGCTTCCCTGCCAGAACCAGCCATGGAGGATGCTTGGTTTACTATGTGAATCACCCCTTATGATTTCTGATATAACAGTGTGGCAGAGACTTCTGTTTTTCGGGCATGCAGTGCCCCGCTCCTTGTTAAGACATTAATGGAGGGCAGCAAGGAAGCAGAAAGTAGGTAATGTTTTAGTGATTACATATTATGTACTTTTATAAATAGATATAAATAGATAATTTGATAGAACAAGAATGATTACTATTGAAGAAACATGTGAAACATGTTCAAATTATCTACATAGTTGATATACCAAATCACACACACACACACACACACACACACACACACACACACACACACACTACGGGCTGGTCGCCTCTGGGATTTTTCTGTTGACAAGCGGGGCAGTTGCTGTCTTCCTTGACCAGGGGGATGGGGTGTGTGGTGTGTGTGTGAGGTCACAGCCTTTCCCGAAGATCTGTAATACTGAACTCTAAGCTCGCACTGAGAGGATAACGGCTGGTGGTTGTGTGTCAGTTCCTGACCAGGGGTGGCATCCACAGCAGTGTCTCTTTCCGGCTCGGGGAGACGCTTTCTGCTGGTCGTGTGACCACGTTCGAGGCAATCAGCGCGCGCTGCCTCTAGTGGTGTTTATAAAAGTGTCGTGTGAGTGTCTTAGTGCCGTGTTTTTGTCAGTGATGCGCTTTGTTGTGTGTTTAGTGCAGTCTGTATGAAGTAAGCAAAGTGAAGTTTCTATTGTCTCCAACATGAAGTGAAGTGAAGTGTAGTGTATTGAAGTGCAGTGAAGTGTAGTGTAGTGCTGGTGGTGGTCGTTGTCACCATGCATTAACCGGCAGTATGGGACGTGTTAGAATTAAACTCTCCCACCCCGGGGACCTTAGGGTGCGGAGACGACTGCTGGACAAACTTAGTGCTCTGGGGATTAAAATTACCCGGATCTTTCCAGCTAGAGACGCTGTTATCGTCCTCACCGCAACAGACAATGATGCTGATGCAATATGCCAGGGCGACTTGCCAGCCCGCCTGTCTCCTGAAGGCTACATCCCTTTAATCGCTCCCGAACTACGCGCCCAGCTCACTGTTATATGATCAGGCCTGGACGATGTGGTCTATGACCACACAGTGGAGGAGATTGGCGCTGAGGTGACCACACAACACTCATGGGCTGAGGCTGTGGGCGTATTCAAGTTCCCTTGCTCTTATACCGCAAAAATAACATTCAAGGACGTTGAGATGGCCAAGAAAGCGATCCAGGAACGGCTGCTCCTCTTCCCAATCCACATTCCTTGGCATCAAATACGGCAGGAAGTATTCACCTCTCTCCTGACTTGTAACAGGTGCAATGCCGTGGAAGAGCACCCTACAAGAAGCTGCCCGAAACATGCGGAATACGTTCGCTGTTTAGAATGCAGCAGCGAAGACCACTGTTAGGGACATGACAGGTAGAAATTCATTGTATTTATATATGCAAATATAATCTGATGCAACATCTCTAAGATGGTGCAATACTTCAGAAATGCTGAGACAGCTTTGTCCTCTCCAGGGAGTTGCATGTGTTTATATGTATAAATAGGCAGTTCAATTGTTATTGTATCCATAGGATGTTACATTTACTAAAATATAATAATATAAACTCTCTAAGGAGGATGTAGTTTATAAGACATCACTATATGAGATAAAATAATGTACTTGAACACTAAGGCATCAGACACACACCCATCCCTGCAACACATGACCACGCCTCGGAGTCAGTAGTTTCCTGCGGTGTGAGGCGCGGCGGGCCGCACCAGGGGAGAAGAAAACGAGCGGCGGTGAGAGGCGGTTGGGGTGACCCAACAGGGCCGCCGCCGGTCGTCTGCCGGACAAGGCAGAAGGAAGACTGCCGGCTCGTGTGGTGGTTGAGGGAACGAACTGTGTGTGTGCCTCGAAGGTGTGTGCCCTGAAGGAGTGTGCCGTGAACGTGTTCGTTCTCGGGACTCAAGTGTTCTCTAAGCGATCTCCCAAGAGATAGACTTAACATTTCTCCGAGAAAGACAGTGACATTACGTTCTAACCGTGTGTTTTGAAACCCCTGTAAATATCACCCCTAATATATTACTTTTATAATCTGAGTTTCCATCCAAACCTGGGTACGAAAGTATAACATTATACATATTAACCAGTTGACCGCTCGCCACACGTATCAGACTCACTTGGACAACTTATGTTGGTGAAGCTACCTCTAGCCAACACCACAACTACGAGAGCTGCACTGCTAGTCAAAAGCTGCCTTAACCGTGGCGGAGAACACATTGCCAGGTCGATGAGGTGCTCCAAACGCAAGGAGGCCTTCAAGAGGAAGGAGGAAGTTTCTCGGAAATCTCATGTGCAGCCCAGTGTCACTTTTTCACAGGCTGCACAGGGTACACAGCTGCCCCAGACCATTGCTAGCTCCACCATTGCCGACCCATCGCAGACCCTCACTGGCCTCATGTGCTTTTCCACGCACATTTGGCCAACGTTTCGTCTCCCGGCTGTTTTCAGCAGACCCTCTAGGCAAGTTAATCCCAAAAGGTTCTCGCAGACGTGAAGCTGCCTCCCACCCCTACTCTCCGAGGCCCTGAAGACATAGTCAGAGCCTTCACCGGTGTTCAACAAGACACTTCATCAGCTTGCGCAGCCTCTTACGGTAGACCCTTCATCCCCTCTTCCATCCAGCGACGAAGACGACTCTGACGACCAGGACACACCAACAATAGGTGACGTACACTTCGGCTTTGTGGCCAGAAGCACCAAGAGGAGACTCCTCAGCACCCACAGCGAGCTGGACCAGTCCCTCCGGCAGGGGAGCCTGGTCTTCTGTCACACTGTCCCGCACGAGCTGAGGCATGGAATTCTTGACTATGTCAAGGAGAACCTGTCCTCACTCCTCAACTGGACCATCTAGTCCAACGAAGACCACGAAAGAGCCAGAAACAACCCCCAGCAAATAATTATTGGAGACATGCTCCACGGTAGGCTCTCTGTTACACGTAAGTAATGCCAAGACTACGTGTAATCCAGCACAACGTCCTCTCCTGGGAAAACCGTAAGTTTGACCTACTTAATACCTACCGACAACACAACCCTGACGTCATTTCTTATAAACAGCCACGGATTTAGTGACGACAAAAGACTTAAGATACCCGGTTATCGGGCACACCAGCAAAATTACAGTAACGAACAAAACGACGAAGTACCCATTGCTGTTAACTGTCATCTTAGCCACAGAGTCAAGGACGATTTTTTTTTTTTATCTGAGACTCTTGCTATAGAGACAGACACAAAAGACGGACATCTCCTTATTGCTACAAGCTACCTCCCTCCCTGCAGACTCTACTTACCCCACCCTGACTTTCTACGCATCCTACGCAGACAGACCCCAGTTTTCCTGGTAGGAGACTTGAATGCATGGCACACCTACTTAGGTTACACCACCACCACACCAGGTAGGGAGAGACATTATAGATGGCAAATTGCCCGCCACATTGGCCCTCACTTCCCTACCTTTTTCAGCCCTCAGACTTTGTCTTCGCCTGATATTGCTTTGACTAACAGGGCCAACTTTTTAAACTACTCTCTTTCTCCGGGGCCACTGACGACTAGTGACCATGTACCATTATCCTTGACATCTCCACCTCCCCCTCTCCTACTTTCCACCTCCCCCTAAACCTTTTCTTTCAGCAGGACAGACTGGGACGCCTTAAAAAACAACTCCCTTCAGATGACAAATCTCCCTGACGTCACTTACGGTTCCCTGGAAGAAATTGACGCAGCACTCGAGACCTGGATGACTACTGTAAAGACCACCGCAGACCGACATATACCACAGACAACGTTTAGACTTAGGTCGGCTCCAAGGCCTTCCTGAACCACGCAGCTGCTCAGAATACAATTTCGGGCACTGCGGGACAGAGCAGCGCTGAGAGGATGGACTAGAGACGACTTCAGGCGGTACAACCAACTCAAGGCCGCACTACAAGACTCACAACAGGCTGAGGCCACAGAACACTACGGGAGGAAGTTGGCTAGCCTAGCTGCAAACTACCGTGACCCCAGGAAGTTTTGGCGAGAGATTAACTGTCTCTTGGGACGTATGACAGGACCTGACACATACTTAATAGACCACACAGGCGACAAGCTGTACACCAACAACGACAAGGAATGACTTTTTATTAACATCTGGGACCGTGTGTACAGCGAAGACTATGACAACGACTTTGACAACAACGACCAGGTGTTGGATTACATGGCTACTGCTGTGCACAGGACCCACCCATATGACAACGCTGACCCTGCCCGTCTCACTGGCTCTTCTCTTAGACTCTTATTTCCTCCTGTGAGCTGGCTGCCGCTATAAAACGCTGCAGACCGACCTACCCAGGAGGAAGTAGGATAAATAAACCTATGACTTCATATCTACCAGATTCCGCTATTTCCAAACTATGGGCTATCTTCAGTGCAGCACTCTCTGCCGGCTACTTCCCTGATGGGTTCAAACAGGCCGAGATGCACATGATACCCGAGGCCGGCAAGCCCCCCACTCGACCGGAGGGCTACCGTCCCATCTCCCTTCTCGAGGTCCCTGGAAAGATACTAGAAAGGGTTGTAAACTCTCGGCTGTGCACTTATCTGGAGACCGGCAACCACCTTCATCCTGCACAGTACATTTTCCGGAGAGGTAGAGGCATAGTACACGCAATCGCACTGGCTACCAAGACCATGGCCGTGTACCAGGCCAACGGGTTCTGCTCCAACTTGGTATTGCGGGACGTGAGCAAGGCGTTCGACAGTGTATGGCACCTTGGTTTGAAGTACAAAATACTTCACCTAGGCTTGGCTGCCCCCGTGGAGCGCCTGCTCTGTGACTTTCTGAAAGACAGATCACCAGGGTAAGAATTGGGGGTCACCTCGGCCCAGCCTTTCAACTTGCCACTGGTGTCCCGCAAGGCAGTGTGTTGTCCCCTACCCTCTACAGCATCTATACCAGTGACTGCCCTGTTTCAGACGCTGGTATCAATGTACTATATGCAGATGATGTCTCCCAGGTAGTTTTTCACCCAGGTGGCTCAAGCCGTATGACGAACGCCCGGACCGGCAGAGAGATCGCCTGCATTAACACCTTCGAGGAGTGGAAGATCAGGACCAACCTGGCCAAATTCTCTGTTATCCTGCTTGCCACCAGGACCCCCGCCCCGTTGATCGACGTTGGCTTCAGCATGAGGGGCTCCCTCCTAGGGCTCTCGGTGTCCTCGAGGGGATATACTGGCAATGTGTGTCAAGAGCGAAAGCAACCCTAACGAAGCTCTATCGCTTCAGGGATCTGGGCACTGATCTAAAACTCCATCTCATAAAAACTCGAGTTCGCCTATTTTAACTTATCCTCCTGTCCCCTTACACGTTCTCTCTAAGACAGCCATAGATAGACTGCAGTAAGTCCAGAATAGCGCTCTGAGGTTCGCCTTCGGCACCAGGTGGGACGATTTTACCAGTTTGGCATCGCTCCACGAGGCCGCGTCTATCCCAGCCTTTAACGTCCGCCTCCACGAGATGGCAGCCAAGGTGTGGCAACGGATGGAGGACGAGGAATGGGACCAGTACCTGGTGCTGAAGACCATGCATGAAGAAGCACCACAACGTCAACATGCTTGGTTTCCGAGGATCCTTCTGAGACTTGAAAACAATCCCCCTGAACCCCGATAGCGGTGAAAGTTAACATTCCGTTTTTCTTCTTTGCAAGGACCTGTATTGAACGTTCCTTCCAATTCCCTTACGAACGTTGTACTACTCTTTATTTTTTACTCTACATAACTTCCAACCTCCGCCGACCCCTCTTACCACTAGTTCGAGAACGTGTCTGTCCACTTCTGCTTGAAGTCCATGAGTCAACGAGCCAGCACCCGAAGGAGTAATGGCACTGAGGGATCTGCCAGGACTGATGGCGTCTCCGGGCGACACCGACGGCAGCCCTTTCTGTGTGTTCCCCTCCCTAAGTCCTGCGCCCTGAGTTGTTGGGACGCCGGCCTGCGTCTCAACAAGGGGTACACACGGCACCCGGGCAAGCCTGCAGAGCTCCCAGAAGTAGGGCTGAGCTTCCGGGACACACAGCCGAGGGAACATGCCGGGACAAAGGGCTATCCTCAGGTTTCGGCCTTACTCCATCGACCCAATGAGACCACTCACCTGCCGACTCTAGAGCGGTGGGTATCACCGAACAAGACCTCTCACCGATGACGAGACTTCACAGGATAGCTGTTGTTCCCACCATCTACAAGTGACAAAGACAAAATATTTCGAACTCCTCAAACAATTTGTGACTTTTTATCATGCCAGCAAAGGTGGTTTTCCTCCGGGAGCTCCGGTTTCCATCAACCCATGGAAGCATCAATGAGGCATGTATCTTCATTCTCCTGTATATGTATCGTTGATTGTATTTGCACACACATTTTATCAAATGTAACATGTAATTACAAAATTGTAACCCACTCAGACCCCTTCTGTCTCACAGCAGTATGGGTGGTTTTCCTCTGGGAACTCCGGTTTACACCCCTTGACCCAATATATACTGCCCCGTGACTTTCATTACTCTAAAGAAGCAGGCGGGCCCGCCCGGCAACTTTCTACTCCTACTGCATTTCTGTATTTTCTCTCTTTTTCTTCCAGTTTACCAGTTACGGTACACTCTCCCCCCTCCTTTTGTAACCCAACTTCTCTCAATAAACTTTGTAACTTTGTAACTTTGTCCACTCACTCCACCGAGAGCTACTACTGAAGAGGGGTCTCTGACCCGAAATCGCGAGAAGAAAATAATAAATGCCCAACTAGCCATCACCTTCAACGAAATATGCATAAGAGAATATCTCCTGCCCAAGTATACCCTCAGTATATAATCATCTAAAAAATAAGGAGAGAGGGAAAATTGTGATACATAAGTAATTGTACAAGAAGATATATACATAGGAGTAACAGCAGCAGGAGCAGTAGTAATAGTAGTAGTAGTAGTAGTAGTAGTAGCAGTAGCAGTAGTAGTAGTAGTAGTAGTAGTAGTAGCAGTAGCAGTAGTAGTAGTAGTAGTAGTAGTAGTGTACCTTCGTTGGCGCAATGACCAACTATGTTCGTTGACTGTCGTTTTAGTTCTAGAAATTTTCCTTCCTTACAGGTTTATATTTCTTTTCCGTTGACTATTATTGTCATCTTTTTGTATTGTGCCATTGGTATGATTTTGAATTACTCTTCGCTAGTCTGAATTTTCCACGTTTTCTCATATTCATTCATTCGTTCCATTTGTCTCTCTACTTTTAGTTTTAACATTGCCTTTGACTTGCTTGGAGTTGTGATTACTTGTGTGATGTCAGCAAATGCCTAAGCAATCCGGCCCAGGTAATAGTAGATAATTTGTATTCAAAGAGCACAGTGTAGGAGAGAGTACACATCACTTTTTAATTGAATGTGTTATTGTTTTGTATGTGGTAGTAATGGCAGTGAAAAAAAACTAACAGATAAGAAATGTATAGAATTACTTTTCAAACTAGATTTATGCCAAACTTAATAAAATTATTTTGATGATGTGTAAGATGAAAGTACAGGAAATATTTAAAATACCTAAAGAGGTGAACGAAAATTTGAATATAAGAATGTTTAAGACTGCAAGAGGTTTGCCCAAACCGATATTAGTCCACTAAATATTTGGAATAGTAGCCGAATCTTCGGCATTCAAGCAAACACGGCATCTTACCCACTTAAAGTTTGAGAATAACTTGAGTAAGTGTCGACCCTAAGATCACTAATCATTCGTTTTAGCAGAAGCTACTCTTCTGTTTCAGTAAGTACCAGCGTTACTCATGTACTGTTTTATTCACCTTCACTAACTACATTTTGATTATGTTTCGCACTCACCTAATGCTTGTTGATGCTGTCGAGGAGTGAGGAGATGCAGACTCGTGCGAGAGTTGTTGATGTTTAGATTAATGACAGGGAGAGTGATTGACATGAGCTGCCCAGAGAGGTGTGGTGAAGGTTGCAGTGGGGGAAGAAAGCCGATGGGATTATAGGCTGCTATCATAATGGTGATGAGAGCCAGGAAAATGATCTGGAGGGTAATGAGATAATTTTTAATAACAATAATAAAAATGATTAAAAGTATCGGGTATCATAAAAAAGTTTAAGATTAGATATTGGTCAATATATCCCAAAGATGTACCTATGTATAGTTGCTTCAATTTCGGAAGAACATTTAGGCGTAGGCTGATTATAGTTAGCTACAATGCCACATCACACAGTTTATCTTTGTCATTCTTTTACTAAAATTAAGATATATGATATGGATGATTTATTCTACCAAACCATGTAGCAGTACAAATGGCTTGGGTTTTAAGATAATAGTCTGGGTTCTATGTAAATATGGCAACATTTGACAATAAAGCTGTGCGGCGTTGTCACATAGGTCCAGCAGCTTGAGTGTGTCTCGGTAGGGCCAGGACAATCAGGTCAGAGGGACTGTGGTGAGGAAGAGTCGAAACATGATCACATAAATTAAATCCTGACTTAAAACAAAATTACACAGTACTGAGAGAGAGAGAGAGAGAGAGAGAGAGAGAGAGAGAGAGAGAGAGAGAGAGAGAGAGAGAGAGAGAAACGGCTGCAGGACCTTTCTTCCTAGTTGTTCAGTAGCGTTCACAGATTACGATTTGACGTGCCGACTAGCCCCTAGTGCAGAGTGTGCGGTATGGGTAGAAAATTGTTCCCATTTTTTCATGTCTCAAACTGAGTAGCACTGTATCATATGTACATATATATCGAACTGCTCACTTTCCACTGTGTGGGAGTACGGGGACACGACATAACCACGGACTTCTACTCCAAGTAAATAGCTTTGCGGGTGTTGGGTATAATAAGGGATATATTGTTGTGGGCAACCCGAAAGTCGCACGACAGCGATCTGTATACCTGAGTTTAATGGCAAGGCGCAGGACAGGATTCAAAAGTGTCCTGGTGTGTGATCCTGGGAGTAAGCCTGTTCACCATCTCCCAACAGCTGTCCACATCCAAACATACGAATCAAGTTATGGAAACTAGCTGGGTCATCACTCATCAGTTCATGCATGAAATTCTCATATTGGCTATAAAGTGGGCGGCGCAGAAACGACTTCTGCGTCCAGATCTCGTCTCCTCAGGTGCCGTTTCGGCTGTTTCCTATGAATCAGCAACAAAGCCACATCCACGTGAACAGTTCCTCCCATCAATATGGCAAGTAGCACATTGTTACGTCACTCCACGGAGTGGAGTATGTGGTATGTAGACGTTGAGAGTGCTGCACAGGCAATGCGATAGCAGGGGTGTGGGTGGGCCTATATAAACGCTTGGTTTACAAGTCTGTCTTATTCGTCTGCATTCGGTTCAAGTTGTGTTAAAGTTGACGTTAGTATGTTCTAGTCTGTTCTAGTCGTTTTAAAAATACCGTAAAACTGTCAATTCCTCATGAATAGATTCAAGTTGCACAACTCAATACGCATAGTACCGACTGCAGTCCTTCTTAGTTTACTCGGTTTGATGCGGTGTTACTCGGTCTGATGTATGAACAAAAATGGGAACTCGGCGTATATTTTTCTACGCATTGCGCCGATTCTGCACTCAGGGCTAGTCCGTGCGACAAGTAATGAGTATGTGAACACCGCTTAATTAAGACTCCTGCGGAGTCGTAGCAACGCATATCACGTGGAAAACCCGTACTCAATGTTCTTCCGAAATTGCAACGGTCATACGGATTGTAACCTCACCTTGCGTTGGGCTGGAAAGGTGTCTGTCAATGCGGCAATGAAAGGCTTCAACAGCACAGCGGCAACAGTGATCACGGATGACACCACGCCTTGCACACCCAACGATACACCTATTTGCCGCGCTACCACCATCACGAAGGGTGGTGCCGAGGCCATGACTGCAAAGATTGGTGGGAAGGGGAACAATGAGATGAAGATGAAAAAAGTAAATAAGATAACTAGATAAAAAAGGAAATTTAAAAATCGTGTGACACATGGATAAATTTCTATTATTTGTAAAAGGAAAAAAAGAAAAGAAAAAAGCACATCAAAGTGTGGAATACAAACGCAAATGACTTACCATTGTAAATGTATATAAGTGTGTTTGAGGATATTCTAATGAAGTGAAAGAGAAATCTCGTGTAAACATGCCTCTTTCTGAGGTAGTTGATATTTGTTGCTACAATTAAGTCATTTTCATAGATACTGGGAGACGGGAGGATGCTCAAAATTTGGTGTTGATTCTACCAATATCTTCATTGTTGCTTCTATTCATGCCTTTATAACATATTAAAGAATTGAAGTCTCTAGTCTAGTCTCTAAAGATAACCTTAATATTTTCCTTGGAATGTCTTTAGTATCATAAAACCCGTCTGTGTGCTGAACGCTTAACAAAGGTGATTGTGTCTGGCATGGAGGCCTACATTCCTCACTCTTTCTATCGACCTACACTGTCCAAACCTTGATTTAACACGGCTTGTTCTCGTGATTTACATGGCAGATGTTGCTCACAAATGATACTTCAAGTTTTCAACATCTGAGCCTCATGCACTTTATATTCCTGCTCGAAATGGTATCATGTGTTCTCCAACTAGACAAAAACTCCTTTAATAGAAAATGCCAAAATTTCGAGATCCATCTCCTCTCGAGACCTCTCCAATAAATTTGGTTCTTCATCTTTCCTTCCTTTATTTAATCCTGAGGCACTATTTCCATCTCACTTTTTCCTAAAGATGAACTTTTCGCTCAAGCCCTTGCTAAAAATTATATCTTGAATAATTCAGAGCTTGTTCGTCTTTCCTCCACTCTCTGACTAATTCGTGCTATCTATTGAAATACTTCACAATGTTTTCATTGCCCTTGGTGACCTAAACCTCGAAAAGCATTTCGATCTAATGGAGGGCCTCCTATTGATCTCCGAAGCTGTGCCTCCGTGTTGGAACCCTGCCAGGTCAAATCAATTCAATTTTTTCTTTCAGGATTGCAGTTTTTTTTTTTTTTTTTTTTTTTTTTTTTTGCTGTAACTTTGCCGATATTCAAGCTGTCCTAAAAAAGGTTAACATTTTGTTCCCTCAAATGATCATCTTTCTACTTTGATTTTCTCCCTATCTAAATTTTATGAATTTATCCTCAACTTGAAGAAAAAAAAGTTGGTGAAATTTTGCTGTTATTTTAGACATGTAAAGAAATTTTGATAAAGACTGGCTGATTTTTAAACTACCCTCCAGGGAATTCTACTCATTTCTCTGCAACGTTATCTCGTTTCCTTTTTAACTGTTCTATTGTTGCAGTAGTAAATAGTCACTATGCTTCCAAACCATCTAATAGTGGTGCTTATCAGGTTTCTATCCAGTCATCATTCATTAATAATCTTCTAGATTAAACTTCTTGTCTTATTAACTTATACGCTATTAATGATTAACCTTTCAAATCAAGGAATCCATAAAAGGCCAGACATCTGATTTCTCTAAGATTTCTCACCGGTACTGATATTGTTCAATTACCTCAAAAACTCAATTCAACTCCAGACAACCTATTACATTGGTGTCCCATCATCTTGATTGACACTCAACTGTGCCCTTCTTCTACACTGAACATCCTTAGTCTGCCCTTTATTTATGTTCTAGACTGGAAACTTTACATTTCATCTCTAACCAAAAGCAGCTTCTATGAAGGCGTTCTGAGTCATTTCTACCAGTTTTTGTCACTCTACCTCCACTCCATATGGAAAAATATGTGCAGGGTATCATCCGTCCATGAATTGATTATGCTTTATATGTATAGGAAAAAGGAGATCCACTCATAGAATACTTTTAGACAGGATAAAACCAAAAGTTTGTCATCTTATTAACTCCTCCCTTTAAGTGACTGTCTTTTTTTCTTATAGCCGCAGTGTTACATCTCTTGTTACTTTCTATCACTATTTAAAGTCAACCTTCAACTGTCTACTGATCTCACATTGTGACAAAATTTTGACTTTTTTCTGTCTTTGGTCAGTGACGATTATTTGCTTTCATCTACAAAATGAAAAGAATAATGATTATTCTCTTTAAACTTCGATTTTTTAAAACTGGACAGCCATGTTTTGAAACTAACCTATTATCCCCCTACAATCCAGATAGACACCTAACTAATTTGGTGAAAGAAAATTTTAAAAAACTTTCTAAATTACTCCAGAACCTTTGAAACGATTCTAAATGTTCCACAGACTTCTAAAATATTATCGCAACGTATATGGTAGCATAAAAGCAGCAAACGTATGCTTAATAGATAAGTTTACTTCTAGCCGTCACAGTGTAGACAAGTCGATCAGTGATTAATATCTGCATTGATTAAGCATGACATCAAGAGGTTGTAAGCCCGGCAGACGCATATATATATATATATATATATATATATATATATATATATATATATATATATATATATATATATATATATATATATATCATTAACAGATTATCTGAAGAGAATAAGACACTCCTTAGACAAAGAGAAAACATCTCAAAGAAAATAATCAACACTGAACTAACAATCACTTTCAACGAAACATATATATATATATATATATATATATATATATATATATATATATACTACTTAGAGATACTTCATTGATATTATATATATTCTACACACACCCACCACACCACACACGTGTAATATATATATATATATATATATATATATATATATATATATATATATATATATATATATATATATCGTGCTCAATAGCGATAAAATGACATTAATTAACGGTAATGTGCAAGAAGATTTTGCCCGCTAAGTTTAAAGTTTTAGTTCGATTAAAATTATGAGCAACCCAATAACGTTAATGCCCGATTATCGCTCAGGAATACAAGTGTCCCTGGCCATGGCTGACCTAGCTGGTTGGGGTGGGGCTTGCAACCCCTCCCCCCTAAAAACATCCACAGCCACCACAGAAGTTAGAGGCAGAGGTCGGGGTAGGGGCTATAGGCGCGGGCGAGCCTCTGGCCACGGCCCCGATCCAAGTATGCTGGGGGATCCGACCCTGCAGACCTCTCGGCTGCCGAGGCACCAGAGGGGCCTGCCTACCGGTATGACGGATGCAGGGGAAAGCCTGCGGGAGCCATGTGTCCTAAGAGGGGCGGGAGGACCCCCTAGCCCTACTTCTGATTTTGGGGGTGCCGTTGGGGCTGCAGATGTGGCGCCTACACGTTGGACCACTCCTGGGGTGAACCTTCGAAGGGTTCTGCGTGTGGGCTCCTGGAATGTCCTGAGTCTCTCAGAGGATCACCGACTGCCTCATTATCAGATGAGCTCAGTAGGCTGAGGGTGGATATGGTGGGGTTCTCTGAGACAAGGAGGCCTGGCAGTGGCGAGACCAGTAGTAAGGGTTTTACTTACTACTGGTCCGGCATGAGCAATGGTCACCATGTCAAGGGGGTAGCCATAGGCGTCTCCAGCAGACTGCAGCCGTCTGTTGTAGAGGTTACTCCGGTTGATGAGCGTATAATGCAATTAAGGCTAAAAGCACAGTTTAGGCTTCATGTCTGTTGTTGCAGTATATGCTCCTACCGAGGTGTGTGAAACTGAAGAGAAGGAGATGTTCTACACCAAACTCGACTCTGTACTGGATCAGTGTCCCCATCGTGATGCACTCATTGTCCTGGGTGACTTTAATGCTGTCACTGGCACTGAAAGGGCTGGCTATGAAATATGTGTTGGTCCCCATGGTTCTGGTACCAGGAATGACAGCAGCTCTTTCCTTCTGAATTTTGCAAGGTTCAGAAGGCTGAGAATTGAAGGTTCCTGGTATCAGAGACCAGCGCTGCACCGTTGGACTTGGTATAGCAATGCCGGAGGGGAAGCGAAGGAGATCGACCATATCCTCGTTGGAGGATCCTCCAGAACTGCAGGGTTTTCCGGAGTGCCGAGTTCTTTGTTACCGATCACAGGTTTGTTGTTGCTTCACTCAAGTTTCATATGAAGTCCAGAAAGCCTCCAAGACGCAACCACACTGTGTTTCATCTAGAGAAGCTGAAGGACTTGACCTGTGCACAAGAGTATGCAGTGACAGTCTCCAATCGGCTTGGAGTGCTCAACACCCTTGAGGACCCTGAAGAGCTATGGGATACTTTCAAACGTGAGACTCTTGAGGCTGCCAAGGAATGCATTGGGAAGCGCCCGAGGTCACGGAGTGGCTTCACCTCGGTAGAGACTCTGGAAAGTATTGAGCAGAGTTGCGCTGCCAGACTTGCTGGGGACCATGACCAGTACAGGGCTCTGTCACGTAGGACTAGAACTCTCCTGAGAAGAGACAAGGAGAGGTATGTCAGGGGTCTCATGAGGATGTCGAGTGTCATTTAAATGCGAATGACCTCAGACCTGCTTATCGAGCTCTGAAGAAACTCCGCTCCAAGTCTACTTCTCAGGTGAGTGCTATCCGAACAGCAGATGGTTGCCTCGTATCGGACGCAGATGGGTAGATGGCTCGTTGGGCTGAGTACTTCGAGCAGCTGTTCACGGTGGATCCTCCAAGCGGACAGCTCTGGACTGTAGGGTTGCAGACGTTGGATGCTGATCCACCCATTGACGAAAGTGCATCCTCCATTGGCGATGTCAAAGAGGCTGTGGCAAAGTTGAGGGGTGGAAAGGCAGCTGGCATCTGCAACATCAGTGCAGAGCTGCTCGAAGCTGGGGGTGAAGCCATGGTTGCATGCTGTCTTCAGTGCTGTATGGCATTCAGGTACCATTCCCCATGACTGGAAGAAGGGGTTGGTCGTCTCTATCTGGAAGGGGAGAGGGGTTCGTCAAGACTGCAGCAACTACCGTGGAATAAAGCTTCTCAGCGTACCAGGCAAGGTGCTTGCCCATTTGCTGCTGACGCCCGGTAAGTCAACAACTGACCATATCCTAGCGCTTCGCGTACTGGTGGAGCGCCAACGTGAGTTTCGACAGGGAATGCTTGCAGCCTATGTCGATATCAAGAAGGCGTTTGACTCAGTGCATCGAGAGACACTCTGGGATCTTCTGCGTCTCCGGGATTTCCTGCAAGGATTATTGGTCTATTAACTGGCCTGTACTCCGGGACTGTAAGTGCTGTGAAGTGTGGAGGAGGCGTGTCCAGCTTTTTCCCTGGGAATACAGGTGTGAGGCAGGGCTGTGTGCTTGCTTCATCACTTTTCAACACATACATGGATTGGGTACTAGGCAGAGTTGCGGAACAAAGTCATTGTGGAGCATCTGTCGGCAACACCAAGATTACAGATTTTGTTTTTGCTGATGATGCAACAATCTTTTCTGAGTCACTGAAGGTTTTGGTAATGGCTCTAGAGGAACTGCACGAGGAGGTGAAGCCCTTGGGACTTCAGGTTTCCTGGGCTAAGGCCAAGGTTCAGGTGTTTGGAGGTGTGCTGGATGAAACAGTAAAGTCTGTCCATGCGTGTGGCGAGGACATTGAGATCTTGAAAAACTTCACATGCCTTGCTAGTGTGGTGTAGTAGTGTAATAGTGTAGTAGTGCATAACGATGGTGGGTCGAGCCAAGAAGTCACACGGTGGGTTGGCCTGGCCCACGGCGTTATGGATTCGCTCAACACGAGTATTTGGCGTTGTCGATACCTGTGCAGACGGACAAAGATTCGGATCTTCAAGTCGCTGGTGATCCCTGTCTTACTCTATGGTTGTGAGACATGGACACTGAACACCGACCTGAAGAGGCGAATTGATGTCTTTGGTACTAGATGCCTTCGCAGGATCATGGGATACCGCTAGTATGACTTCGTGTCAAATCAGCGATTGTTCCGTGAACCCGATTCGAGGCCTATTACTACCTTAGTCCGTCAGCGCCAACTGCGGCTATATGGGCATGTGGCGCGATACCCGGAAGCCGATCCTGCTTGTCGGCTTGTTTCCGTAAGGGACAACCCGACTTGGAGGAGGCCAAGGGGACGCCCACAGAACTCTTGGCTGCTGGAAATCGATGTCTCCTGCTGGGAGTTACTCGGTATAGGAAGGGAGCCTGCATGGAGACTCTCAAGCCGTGACCGCCAGGAGTGGCGCCGTAGGGTAGGCGAGGCAACGCGCCCCCTAGCGTATTCCCCCCCATGATTTATATATATATATAATATATATATAGATATATAATATATTATATATATATATTATATATATATATAGATATATATATATATATATATATAATCTCTAACACACACAACACGTATAGATATATATATATATATATATATATATATATATATATATATATATATATATATATATATATATATATATATATATATATATATCATTAACAGATTATCTGAAGAGAATAAGACACTCCTTAGACAAAGAGAAAACATCTCAAAGAAAATAATCAACACTGAACTAACAATCACTTTCAACGAAAC
>CM035207.1:19538771-19573709 GCA_020233015.1 Callinectes sapidus | reverse complement strand
GCTGGAATACGAGGCGGGTGCTAGGGAAGACAAATTGGCGGAGATAGAAATGATGCACATCCGACGTAACTGACAAGTGGTTCCTGACCGGATGAATCCATTTGTGTCCATGAGTGACAATGAGTTCATTGATCGATTCCGATTAAGGTAGGAGTCAGTGAACCTACTCTTTGAAGAAATTTAGCCTTGTCTTCCTATTGCTAATCACCTAAGAGGTGATTGATATGAGATAGTATATCTTAAAATTCATCTGCGCTTTGCCCAGCATGGGAGAGTACTTATCACAATCCAGCAGAATGCGCTGTTTCTAGTCCTAACAGTACTATGAAAGATGAGATTTGGCTACTCAGCTGTTTTCATTAGGATCTATAATATACTTTCAATTTTTTAAAAAATATTAATACCCAATTTCTTTTCCTTTATAAGTATCCCTGTGGCACCATATATACTCGGACTACTGGAGGAGGCACCCAGACCACCCAGGATGCGAGGATTACCAAAGGTGCACAAGCCTGGGGTACCAAAGAGACCCATCACTTCAGGGATTGGCAGTGCGCCACACAGACTCGCCAAACGACAAGCCAAGCCTCTGTCTGCAGCTTTGGGCACGATAAGTGACTCACACTTAAAAAACTCGAGTGACCTTATCCATCGGTTGAAGCTTGTCAACTTTGAAGAGAAGATGGCGAGTTTCAACGTTAAGTCCCTCTTCATGAACGTCCCTGTGGAAGGAGCTATGAACGCGGTGAGAAAGGCAGTGGAAAGTTTTAGTGACAGTGATTTGTGTATAAGAAAAGCGGCCTATGTGGAGCTGGTGGATTTATGTGTAAATTTCGGTGCGTTTGTGTTCAGTGATCAAGAATACACACAGCACCGTGGTTTGGCCATGGGGTCTCCCCTTAGTGCAGTGATGGCTTCTCTCTACATGGAGATGCTAGAAAAGGATAGATACATGGGGAGAGGTGCTAATTGGTTTCGTTACGTGGACGATGTGCTGGTCATAATGCCTAAAAACGTAAATGTTAAAAATGCTGGTCATAATGCCTAAAAACGTAAATGTTAAAAATAAGCTCAGAATTTTGAATACAGTGGACGTGAAGCAAGAAACGGGAAATATGCTTCCTTTCCTTGACACTATGGTACACCGAGTCGGGAATATTGCAAAATTCTCCGTGTACAGGAAGCCCACTAACAATGACGACTTCACTCATTACTTGTCGGGGCACAGTGACAGGACCAAGTCAGGAGTGGTGATTGGCTTCTACCTAAGGGAGCTTAGAGTATGCGACGAAGAGTTTCTAAACGACGAATTAACGTACGTGACACAGGCTTTTCAGAAGCTCTTCTCTCCTTTAGGACTTCTGAAAAGCTAAGAAATAAGGCAATGGGCATCTTCAAGAAGAGCGGTGACGAGAGAGAAACAATAAATTTAGTCGTACCATACGCGAAAGAGGTAGAAGCCGTCACGAGGGTTTTGTCCGATGCAGGCATGCGCATAGCGTATGCCTCTGGGCAGAAACTAAAAGACTTAGTGTGTGCAAGGACGAGTGATGACACGAGGCGAGAAAGTGTGGTGTACTCCATCCCTTGTGGCGGCTGTTCTGCCGTGTACTATGGTGAAGCGGCACGGGGGATGAAAAGAAGAGCATAGAAGCGACCTACGACACCACAGAACCACCAATTCCCTCGTGTTACATGCGGAGGAGCATGGACGTTTGCCACGTTGGAAAATGCAACGGCCCTGCACACAAAAATGGAGAAAAGGAAGAGGAAGCTGGTGGAGCCTGCATACATTGCTACCTCCCTCGTCACCAACCATAGAGAGGGCTTTGTAAGCCTATCTCGTTCGGCAGCCAAACTCACGCTAATAGACCAATCAGCGCGCTCCTCTGGCAGACGTCCGCACAGGTTATCCACAACGAGTGAATATAAGCAGCTGTTCTCTCCACGTCTGTCACTCACTCTCTGACATTTTGTCAAAACGTTAGAGTAAAGAGTATCCCTGACCCAGCCCAAGTTTTTCCTTACCATCTTTACACACATATACAGGTTTTGATCAATTTACCCTACATGGCAAGTGGAAGTCATCAAGTGGTAATTGGTGCCTGTTATTTTGTATCATTGCAGGCAAGGGTTAGTTAATGCCAGTCTTAAGTTGACAGAGCAATTTCTGGACTAAGCAATCTGCACATAAAATATCCACCCCTAAATTAAGAATATGAAGTAATGACTTGATATACATGGGAAATTGGTGCTGTGCTAGGGATTATAGGGTGCCTGGAATATATGTATACAAATAAAAATTTCAAGACGTCACAGAAGTGATTTAGAACTGTTCAGATGTAAGAAAGGATACTTTTCACGCATAGTTCAAGCTATTCTTTGACTTATTCTACTATTTAAAAATATTGTTTGTAGATGGCTTGGTAACGTTCATGATAAAAGGATTTTTGGAAAACCGCATCATTTGTGATGCTCTCGAAGACGACAGATTGCCTGGTTTCCGGTTCGGTGACCGTGGTTGCCCCAGTAAGAGGTATCTTGTAACCCCCACTGCTGTGTCCTGATGGGCTACATGAACCCACTTACAAAACAAGTCACATCAAGACCATTGAGAATGCATTCGGGGTGCTCAAGGGGGCGCTTCTGCTATCATGAAACAGGATAACGAACCAAAATGGATACAATACAAGCAGTCATAGTAGCTGCAGAGGTCTTGCATAATAAAGATATAATGACTAATGTACTAGATATGGTGGGTAAAACAATGAAGTTCTCCTAGGGCGGCCCAAACGTGCGCACATTATAGTGAACATCATTAATTTTAAGACCTAACTTACTCTCTTCATCCTTAACCAACATCGCCGACAACATGGATGATGGAAAACCCTAAGAAGGGAGCAAAATCCATGAAGATAGAAAACACATCCCAAGGAGGATCCTTAAAACTTGGAATCTGCCAAACAGAATCCTCCGGTCCCATCGAGCCGTGCATTGAATTCCCGTCTTATCCTCATGCAGCTGGGGTCTAAGAAGCCTCACAGGAGCTAGGAAAAAAATAAAATAAAAATGAGGAGAGCTTTCTTTCATTCCTTATACGCTCTCTTCTAAAAGATCTCCTGGTATCTAAGGCTACTGAGAACCAGCTTAGGATTTCGCTCAGCACACTCGCAAAGAGACAGAAGGAGAGCCGGCACTGCATATATGGCCGTAGTGACGAGGTGGCTCTTGACTCATCGGCCATCTAATCGCGGAGAGCCTTACTGTCGCTGTTGATCACCGAAGGCAGAGAGAGCAAACTCTCCTGGTGGACGGATAATTCAGCCATAAGGCTAACAAACAGTTGGGCAGAAAACTCGAGAGAATTACTGCAGATAACTTCATTCCGCACGATAGCGCGTCTCAAGAAAGAATGACGCTCTCAGCAGGGTTCCCAGATTTCTGTGCCGATATTATTGTACACATCCGTAAAAAAATATAGTTTTTGAGCTAAATTATCGTACACCCTATTGGCTAGGAAGATAAAACACCAAAATTTATTTGGCTACTTTTCAGTTCTGCAGAATATCACAAAATTGAACAATAGACACTGTATTTTTGTTCAAGCCTTGCCTTTTCTTGCTTTCCGGTATGTTTGCCTTATCCATGATGGCTCTGCGCTTCTCTGCCATTCTCTTTGCTGTTAAAAGTCAGGTAGAACAATAACACCCGTAAGTCCATAACTTAACGCCCTTCTGTGTGAAACACCCTATAAAGACTAAACAAGCCAGTCTCCCCCGGGTACCTGCCTCCCTCTCATGCACTAAATACCGAAAGAGATCGTGTAGCATCCCGCCCCTCCTCCTCACTCCGTCCCTAGTCACTCCCACTCGATACACGAATGGACCGATCAGGCCCCCCACCTCTCTCCCTCCCTCCATCTACTCTCCCTCCTCCCCTACACCCCCCTCTTCCCCCCCTCTCTCTCTATCATAATCCCGTTCAGTATGCTCAAGATCTTATTCATGGCTAGTGTGAGCAGTCCCGTGCCCAAAACCTTCCCCAGCACATTCGTGATGCTCTTGCCTCTAATACCAGTCTCCGGACCCTGCGTGTGAAATGGATGCTTTGCTGCAGTCAGATGTAGATGATGACAGGCCCATCACCGAGAGTGAACTTCGTCGTGCCCTCACTAGAGGCAGGGCGTCGGCTCCAGGGGAAGATGGCATCACCTACTCTGTTCTCAGACTCCTTCAGAAGATTTCTGGCAATCCTCTTCTCCAGCTATACAACGACTGTTTTTGACAGAGATGTGTGCCGCGCGCCTGGACCTCTAGCATCATCATACCGATTCCGAAGCCTGGCATGGACAAGTACCGACCTATCTCACCTACATCCTGCTTCAGCAAGGTGATGGAGGGCATCATCCTCAATCGGGTCATATTTCGGTTTGAGAGAGAGTTATCTTCCAGACTCTACGGGTTCCTCGCCAACCGTGGTATGCACCATTGCCTCGTGGAGTTGTACTCGTACACTCGCATCACGCCAATCAGTGTTGTCGCTTTCATTGACCCGAAGAGGGCCTTCGATGTCACCAACAGGGATATCATTTTCGACCAGCTTGTGGACTTTGGCGTAATGGGCAACCTACTCGGGTGGGTGCGGGAATACCTGCTTAACAGAACCTTCCGTGTTTTGTGTAAGGGTGCGAGTAGTGCGGTTGCAGAGTTTGGGCTTGGTACTCCACAAGGTGGCGTTCTCAGCCCTTTCCTCTTTAATGTTTTGATGCACCGTATGCTTTCCTTACTTCCTGATGTCCCTGGCATCACCATCACCTGTTAAGCAGACGACATTTGCATCCACGCGTACACACCATAAAGTCTACAGCAGTTCTTCCGCTCGTTCTGTCTCGTCCTCCTTGTGTGGCCTCATCATTTCCCCAGAAAAAGTCGTATCTTTACTCTTCGCAACCGGGAAACCCTCCCAGCCTTTACAGTGGGTGATAGTGCCATCCCTGTGTGCACGCAGTACGTCTACCGGGGTGCACCTGTGAGGATTTTGTCATCCACGCCTGCTCGTCCTCAAGTTCATCCCGTAATTCAGGATCTCTTGACTCGGCTGCAGTTGCGCCTTGCTCCTCTCCGGTGGCACCTTAATAATGCAATGGGTGTCTCCATCCCTGTGGCCAAAACAATATACACGAACTTGGTAATGAGACTCATCTTAGGCTGTCCCATGTCCACCAGGATAGTCAACATGTTGAGTGAGCTTTACCTCTCGCCACTGATTGAAAGGATCCATTCAAATGTCACCAGTTTCACAGCCAAGTGCCTTCACTTCCCCCCATCTCTCCCGTCATTATTCTCAAATCATAAGGGCCTTCCTTCAGCCTTGACGTCGTCTGCCTCGACTGCAGCCTGGTGGCCGCGCTCTCATCAAAACTGTGTTCTCAGCTGCAACGTTTGGACATCACTGTTCCTGTGGCTAACTATTTCCCTCCGCCTCCACCCTGGTTGCTGCCACTCCCGACGCTCCACTTCACTCTCACCTGCAAGGCTCACCCTCCCGTCCTGCAGAAACAACTAGCCTTGGACACCATAGCGTCGGTCTCGGCCACCATCATCACTCCACACCACCTCTTCACTGATGGGTCCAGTGTTGCCACGTGGTGCAGAGGAAATTTCAGTAGAAAAGTGGGCAAAAATTCAGTAGAGTTTGGTTAAATTGCAGTAGACGCACATTATATTTGGGATTTAAAAATATATATATTAAGAAGCTATGTGTTATTTTATTACAATAATTAACGAAACAAAAAAGTAAAAATTTCACAAAAACTTCCAATATATAATAGGCCTATACGGTGAAAAAATTGAAAAAAAAGATTCCTTCTCGAAATAAAACTAATATAATTTGGCAATTAACCTACTGAGTATTGATTAATCACAAACTTCTTGCTAGCCTAGCTATGTATCACAATATTAATCCTCAGCCTCAACTTCAGAGCTAGCAGCTGTTGTTTTATCTTGGGAGTTTTTCTTCCAATTTATAATAGGCCTATATGGTGAAAAAATAGAAAAATAGATATAATTTCCTTCTCGAAATAAAAGTAATATAATTTGGCAATTAACCTACTGAGTCTTAATCACCCACTTCTTGCTAACCTAGCTATGTATGGGAGCTAACCGGTTCGTAACACTATTCTCTACAGATATAAAAAAAAGCCAATCAGAGGGCTGCCGGCGTCACCATTCAGTACTATGATGCCTTTCGTCACCATTGGTTAAGTATCGGCGTCGTGGGATGTGGGTGAGGAAACACAATGATGTGTCTGCACGGCTGAGACTCGGCTGGCGCCCTCTATGGCAGGTTGCAGGCTTGGAAAATGAGCCGCACTACTCTTCCTGTCCCCTATTCTACTCTCCTAACTTTAATAACCTGCACCACTACTACCTACACTGTCCTGCTGTGGGAGACCTGCTCCCGGGCAGGCAGCCTCTCCTTGCCGTGTGCCAATTTCTGCTGCAACAAGACCATCTGGACCTCATCCTGACCCAGCACCCACATTTTGGCAGCTGTTAGCTAGCCCTGACTTTAATTTTACCTATTAACATAAGTTTATATCATTCTTTGATTTTACATTCGTAATGTACCAGTTCTGTTCTACTAGTTTTCTTTTGTTCATATGGTTATTATTTTTGTTCTTGTTGTTACTACTACTACTACTACTCTACTACTACTACTACTACTACTACTACTACTACTACTACTACTACTACTACTATTATTATTATTACTATTATTATTATTATTATTCCTCTCATTATTTTTCTTGTTATTGTTATCATTATTGTTCTTGCTCTTTTTGTTATTAATCTTATTATTGTTCATCTATAATCGTCTGCTTTTATTCGTTTGTATAGTCTGACGCATGCAATGTGGGCAATAAATTGATCAAACATCTCTCTCTCTCTCTCTCTCTCTCTCTCTCTCTCTCTCTCTCTCTCTCTCTCTCTCTCTCTCTCATCGAGTAGAATATAATATTGTTGCGGCGGCGCCTAGTGTGAAGATAGCGTTGGCAATGCTACCAGACATTGACATTGGTGCAGAGGTGGTAGTAAGGGCTGTAGAGGAGCGACACAAAGGAGAGGGGAGCTTGTTGACGACTCAGCAATTGGTGGCCGGGCGAGCAGAGAGGAAGTTGCTGCCGAGTGGGGAGTGTGAGAGGACGCCTGCCTGCCCCGGTCTCCCAGAGGATGAGAGCGCCTGCTGCCCTGTTTGTGTTGTGGTATAAGTACTGTGCGACATCCTGTATTTACTCTTGTGTGCCATTAAAGTAAGGAAGTTGTGCCTTGCCTTTAACTCTGTTCCTGCCTCTCTGAGTAAGTCTGGGGTCTGTGGGTCTGTACCTCGCTCGCCTTGCTAGCCACGAATCTTCGCCGAGAAGTGTCCCTGTGTGCGCTGCTGCCGACCCCGTCCTGTATGCTGCCCTGAGGGTGACGCTGTTGGTACTTGGTAAGAAGAGTGTACCTGTCGTCGCCTTGGAAGCTGTGTGTGTGTGTGTGTGTGTGGACGGGGGGCCAGCATAACAATATCCTCGCAGTATCACTTCCAAAAGAAATTATTTCAGGAAAAGTCTAAATTATTGTGCAAAACTGCAAATTATTGTTATCGTATGCCCTGTTTTTTTTTCTTTTTTTTTAAAGTGTGTTTTTTTTTTATCCTACTGTGTGCTAAATTATTGTGTTTGTACGATAATTATCGTACGTCTGGGAACCCTGCCTCTCAGGCAAGTGAGTTAGGGTAGCCAAGAGCTACCAGATATTGCCAGAGGTGGAATACGATTAAAGTTTTTGAATGTGGAAATAGACAGTTAGGTAGATAGGGAACACTGTCTATATAGATAGGTTCTATGTGAGACAAACTTGATTCCTCCATAAATTTACTCGACAGAACCTTCTAGACAACTGTCCCTTCTTCATTGGCACTCAACTGTCTTGTCCAAGGACATTGAAAGTGTCTTAAGATGCTTGGTCTCCTCCCTCCCCTTCTACACCGAATATCCTCAAACTTTTCTTTCCTTGTAATCTAAACTGAAAACTTCACTCACCTTAACAATACTTCATCTGAGGAAAATAGGTGAATAAAGGGTTTTAGTATTTGATCAGCACAGTAATTTCTATCGTGAATGAATATTCTCTCTCTGAATACTCTCTCTCTCTCTCTCTCTCTCTCTCTCTCCCGCCCTCCCTCGCGCTCGACTCGCTCTCTCTCTCTCTCTCTCTCTCTCTCTCTCTCTCTCTCTCTCTCTCTCTCTCTCTCTCTCTCTCTCTCTCTCTCTTCCCGAGATGTGGGTGGGAGAATAAGAAGAGAAAAAAGAATGATGAAAACAGATAAGAAAGGTAAGCGAAGACCAAGTTTATGGAACGCTTGTAATGATTACCTAAGCCACTCTCATCCTTCTTTTACACTTGGTGCACACCACATCCACCTATTAACACATCAACTACTCTCCTACTCCCTAACTATGTCCATTGTCTTTCTACATTTTATGTATATCTATCTATGTATTATATCTAATATAATTTTCTATATTGGTTTTGTTTTTTCAGTGTTGGTTCAACATCATGTGATCCTTCTACCAATAGATCTGCCTTTTATGAGGTTAACCTTTTGAAACATTTCATTCTCTAAAGGTAATTGTGACGTAGATAATGCTGAACATATAAAGAGGCTCATCGCCTTGTATAATAGAAGCGGAAGCATTACGATTTCCGTGATAACCTAACCTTATCTATTTACTGATTTTGCATAGTTCTTCATCCCATTATCAGTGAAAAGTAAAAAGTCAAGTATAACGCATTCAGGAGCATTACATAGCGATTTCCTTGCTATTAGTTTTTTGGTATGTTAAGACTCCAGTAATGGCCAGGTTTCTCTAGAAGACTGTAAGGAGATCAGAACATTAAATATAATGAAGACAAATACAAATTACGGAAGAGAGGAGTGCAAAACGTTACCATTGATGTACCTCCCCCGACAACGTGCTCATTTCATCACCAAAATGCTGCGTAAGGATGATAATGGTACTCCTCACTGATGGTCCTTACAGACGTGATTATTTCAAGGTCACCCTAATTTATTTATTCTTATTTTACGTTTTAGCCTATTTAACTCACAAATTTGTTCCTCATCGTCAACTCCATCATCATTCCCTCTCTCAATAGGCTACAGAGAGAGAGAGAGAGAGAGAGAGAGAGAGAGAGAGAGAGAGAGAGAGAGAGAGAGAGAGAGAGAGAGATTTTTTTCGTTACACATCACACAATCCCAAACCAAGACGTACACACCCACCTACCCAAACACAAACGCAATGATGCACACACACACACACACACACACACACACACACACACACACACGCAAGTCTCACAGCACAAACAACACAAATGAGTATATATAAAATCACACACTCATCTTCCTTATTCTCCTTTATGTATCATATGCATCATGTTCATATGTCACTTTACAACACTCCGCTATCACCACTAATCATGTTCTTACAAACCCATCAATACCACATGACAATCATAATTTAAAGTTGCTAATTATTCATTATAATGATCACGTGAAAGTGCTATATGGCCCAATTTGAAGCACTAGAATCAAAGACGAAAGTGTGCTCGGTATGTTTGCTGTATCACCTAGAGAGAGAGAGAGAGAGAGAGAGAGAGAGAGAGAGAGAGAGAGAGAATGCACCGTGGTTACTCACGCTGTATGATAAATGTATCTTTCTTTCACTACCACTTCTAACTGACTGCTCTACTCGAGTTGGATTGTCACTGCCGCAGACGACGGCGTTGCCAGATGCGGTAGAGCGAGTCTCAGGCCTGACCTTCAAACAGTTTCTCGTCCAAAACAGTGTTTTCCACTAATCTAGTAGTTTTCCATGACGGAATACAAAACATTTCTCATTTTACATTCTTAATATTTTAAACGTTAATCTCCAGATTGATCGGTACACACACACACACACACACACACACAGCGTAGTGTAGTGGTTAGCACGCTCGGCTCACAACCGAGAGGGCCCAGATTCGAATCCGGTGCGGTGAGGGAAATAAATGGCCAAGCCTCTTAATTAATGTGTATCTAGCCCCTGTTCACCTAGCTTAAAGTAGGTACGGGATGTAGCTCGAGGGGTTGTGACCTTGCTGTCCTGGTGTGTAGTGTGTGATGTGGTTTCAACCCAACCCGAAGATCGGTCTATGAGATCCAAAGATATTATAACTAAGGATAAAGTAATCGAATTGGCGAAATTGAGGAAAATGTACATGCCGTCAGTTGACAGCAGAAGTCGAGAGTAGTGAAGGGGAGGGGGACCCCTGGCCAGCTGTTGGCCCCACACAAAGGCAACGCTCCACCATCACATTCAAAATGTCCCCACGTACAACAAGGAACAGTTTTTGCCGCTTTTGTGGCAAACTTGTGGCAACTTGTCCACGGATGCGCCTTCATCTGTTCCCTAGAGACACTAGAAGGTATGTAGTGATAGATATTGATAAGATAAATCAATAAATATGACACATTTAAATAAATAGCCATTCTATATATCGGAGTATCTGCCTTACTGAGGAAATGTTAGGTAAATATCGTTAAAACATTTACAAATCTAGCCTAACCTTATCCAGATTGCTCTAAAGGTTGTGACATAGGGACTGGTTTTATTGTTGAATTGAATTTTATTGGCACTGACCCACATTTCACTTATAGACGAATGCAGTGGCTACAACGCAAGCTGACTGGAAAGACCACCACCTTGTTACCATGGCTCAATAATGCAGTCTCACGTCTCACGGGTAAGACAGGTGTATATATATATATATATATATATATATATATATATATATATATATATATATATATATATATATATATATATATATATATATGTGTGTGTGTGTGTGTGTGTGTGTGTGTGTGTGTGTGTGTGTGTGTGTGTGTGTGTGTGTGATTTGGTATATCAACTATGTAGATAATTTGAACATGTTTCACATATTTCTTCAGTAGTAATCATTCTTGCTATATCAATCATTTTGTTATGTGAATGCAATAATTATTCTTGTCACAGCATTGCAATTGTGAAATTCAATGCTTAGGAGACATTGAAATTCTGTTTACAGTTTCAGAATTAATCTAGTCATTATGACTATTGACTTTATGTAACCGATATTACCCAATGAAATATATTAATCTATAAGTATATGTATCAATGTACCTATGAATGAGTGAATATACGACTAAATGTATAAGAAAAAGAGGGCGAAAAATTAAGCAAAACAATATAGCCATCCCTTGTGAAACAGAGAAAATGGGTTCCATTTTCTATCTTTAGTTCCGCCAGTGGCCACTGTCACGCCACGATCTTTCCTCCAAGGTATTCACGGTCTGGTATCCTTCTTAGAATCCTTGATGGGTGTTAGCCGAGGGTTAGTGACCTCGCTTCTCGGGTGGTGGTGTGGGTGGTAAACACTTGTGATCTGCCTGCAGTTACGCAGTTCCGCCAGTAACCCATGTCAGTCACACGGCTTTCGCGGACTCTACGGCTCGCTCCTAGCCTCCTCCCCTCCTTGCCTCGGCCCCACACAGTCTCAGCCAGTGAAAGGTTGACGCTGCTGATTGACTCACCCTCCGGCCCCAGGCGTCACAGTCTCGTTACGACTCTCGGGACATCCTGGCCGACATATGACAGCGACTGTATCAGGTTGTGAGTAGATACTGTACCTCTGTACTGTATCAAGCCCCTGTTCACCTAGCAGCAAGTTGGAACTGGATGTAACTCGAGGGGTTGTGGCCTCGCCGTCCCGGTGTGTAGTGTGTGATGTGGTCTCAGCCCTACCCAAAGATCGGTCTACATGAGCTCTGAGCTCCCTCAGTAGGGAAAGGCCGAGGTGAATAACACACACACACACACACACACACACACACACACACACACACACACACACACACACACACACATATATATATATATATATATATATATATATATATATATATATATATATATATATATATATATATATATATATATATTTCAAGTAAGACACTATGGTCTAGAGTCTAAACGTAGGTTTATTCCAACTGAACACGACTTTTCGCCGTAACACTCGCCATCTTCGGGCTGCAATAAGAATAATCACAACAAATCAAGTACAAAAACTACACACACACACACACACACACACACACACACACACACACACACACACACACACACACACACACACACACACAAACACGGAGAATGTAGAAGGGAGGCGGCCAAGGGCAACAAAAATAAAACAAAAAAACCCACTGTAGTGCAGGTCCCTGGAAAGTTCAGATTCATGAGCCAAAAGAATGGGACAAGTGTCTCGATACCTCTCTCTTGAAACAGTTCAAGTCATAGGCAGGTGGAAATTCAGAACCAGGGAGAGAGTTCTAGAGTTTACCAGAGAAAGTGATAAAAGACTGAGAATACTGGTTAACTCTTGGATTAGAGAGGCAGACAGAATAGAGGTGAGAGGAAGAGGCAAGTCTTGTGCAGCGAGGTCTCAGACTTCAGATTCATGAGCCAAAAGAATGGGACAAGTGTCTCGATACCTCTCTCTTGAAACAGTTCAAGTCATAGGCAGGTGGAAATTCAGAACCAGGGAGAGAGTTCTAGAGTTTACCAGAGAAAGTGATAAAAGACTGAGAATACTGGTTAACTCTTGGATTAGAGAGGCAGACAGAATAGAGGTGAGAGGAAGAGGCAAGTCTTGTGCAGCGAGGCCGCGAGTGCAGGGGAGACACGCAGTTAGCAAGATCAGAAGAGCAGTTAGCATGAAAATAGCGGTAAAAGAGAGCAAGAGAGGCAACATTGCGGCGATGAGAAAGAGGCTGAAGACAGTCAGTCAGAGGAGTGGAGTTGATAAGACGAAAAGCTTTTGATTCCACCCTGTTCAATAGAGCTGTATGAGTGGAGCCTCCCCAAACGTGTGAAGCATACTCCATACATGGGAGGATGAGGCCCCTGTATAGAGTTAGCGGTCGGGGAGGTGAGTAAAACTGGTGGAGACGGCTCAGAACACCCAACGGTTAATGTGCAGAAGCGGTCCTCCTGACAAATATGTTAAAATTGCTCATTATGAAGAAGTTTTACTACTATACTTGCGATGTGTAAAGATTCCGATGTTCGGTCAAACTTACTTAGGTCACAATGCTTTCCTGAAAATCAACACACCTCGCCAGAATCTAAGTCCGTAACTGCTCCATACACAGTGGTTCCCAGGTCAAAGTGAGCCTCACAACACCTCAGCCACGTACCTCTTGCTTCACAGGAACATAACCTATAACATGTAATAAGACTACATGTCACAGATGCACGTGGTATATAACATTTCATTTGGTTATCGCCAATCTTCGTCTTCCACCGTTAGAATCATGTCTTTTTCATAAATTTAAAACATATGTAACTATCGCGCTTTTCATTTGTACGTCTGCGCAGGTATTAACCCGCAATAAGGGATGAGGCTGACACGTATACAGGTAGTACCCAGTTCCTGCCCTGCATCCGCCATGACACGCTGCGAAGACTGTGATCTCGGTTTGCTTGAGTTTTTTGCCAAGTATGGTGGAAAGCCAAGAGACTTATTTGACTTGTGCGTTAGGCACAAACTTTTGTTGGAAGAAAAACTGTGCAACAGATGTGGCAAGCCGGCAACACTAGACTTTAATAGAAAATTATGGCGCTGTCAGAAACTGTGAAGCCGGTCAAAGAAAAAGAAAGAAAAGTGCAACTGGACTGCAAGTGTGTACCAGAACACGTTCTTTGAAAAGGCCCACCTAGACATTGAAACTATTCTGGTATTTGTGAACGCGTATGTGCGGGAGTGTTTCTCCTACGTGTTTATTAGGTTAGGTTAGGTTAGGTTAGGTTAGGTTAGGTTAAGTTAGGCTACATTTAAGAAATTTCCTTGTTTTCTAGGGAAATTTCCCTAGATTTAGGGAAATTTCTCTAAAAACAAGGAAATTCCCCTAGATTTTTGAGACTCCATATATCACTCATATATGCCTCCCCCCAAAAAAACACCCGATTCCCCACAGTCCCCCAATCTTGCTTGGGGGGTTGGGGGGGTGTGGGTGGTGAAAGGTGGGAAGGACTTGTTATGCATTTTTACCCACCCAACTTCATAGAAGCTGTTTTAGCTAGAGAGGAGATGTGAAGTTTCCAGTTTAGATTACAATTAAAGGATAGACCTAGCATGTTCAGTGTAGGAGAAGGGATAGTTGAGTGTCATTGAAGAAGAGGGTATAGTTATTTGGAAGGTTGTGTCGAGTTGATAGATAGAGGAAATGAGTTTTTGAGGCATTGAACAACACTAAGTTTGCTTTGCCCCAATCAGAAATTTTATAGAGATCAGAAGTTAGGCGTTCTGAGGCTTCCCTGCATGAGCTGTGTACTTACATGGAAAGACGTGGAAAAGTGCAAGGTGGTATCATCAGCATAGGAGTGGATAGGGCAAGAAGTTTGTTTTAGAAGATCATTGATGAATAATAGGAAGAGAGTGGGGTGATAGGACAGACCCTCGAGGAACACCACTGTTAATAGATTTAGGGGAAGATTTAGATTTAGGGGAACAGTGGCCGTATACCACAGCAGCAATAAAACGATCAGAAAGGAAACTTGAGATGAAGTTGCAGAGAGAAGGATAAAAGCCGTTGGAGGGTAGTTTGGAAATTAAAGCTTTGTGCCAGACTCTATCAAAAGCTTTTGATATGTCTACAGCTATAGCAAAAGTTTCACCAAAATCTCTAAAAGAGGATGACCAAGACCTTGATGGAAGCCATACTGGCGATCAGATAGAAGATTGTGAAGTGCTAGATGGTTAAGAATGTTCTTGTTGAGAATAAATTCACAAACTTTATTTAGATAAGCAAGAGATTAAAGCAATACCCCGGTAGTTTGAAGGATTAGAACGGTCACCCTTTTCAGGAACAGGTTGAATGTAGGCAAACTTCCAGCAAGAAGGAAAGGTAGATGTAGATAGACAGAGTTGAAAGAGTTTGACAAGGCAAGGTGCAAGCACGGAGGCACAGTTTCGGAGAACAATAGGATGAACCCCATCATGTTTTAGGGGTTTAGGCTAGCGAGGGCATGGAAAACATCATTACGAAGGATTCTAATAGGTAGCATGAAGTAGTCAGAGGGGGGAAGAGAGGGAGGAACAAGCAAAGAATCATCCAAGGTAGAGTTTTAACCAAGGTTTGAGGGAATTGTTCAGCTTTAGAGATAGATGAAATGGCATTGGTGCCATCAGGTTGACCTAAAGGAGGGAAAGATGAAGAAGTGAAGTTGTTGGAGACGTTTTTGGCTAGATGCCAGAAGTCTTGAGGGGAGTTATATCTGGAAAGATTTTGACGCTTTCTCTGGATGAAAGAGTTTTTGGCAAGTTGAAGAACAGACTTGGCATGATTCCTGACAGAAATATAAAGTGCATGAGACTCAGGTGATGGAAGGTTCAAGTATCTCTTGTGGGCCACCTCTCTAACATGGATAGCACGAGAGCAAGCTGTGTTAAACTAGGGTTTGAAAGGTTTAGGTCGAGAGAAAGAATGAGAAATGTCTGCCTCCATGTCAGACACTATCACCTCTGTTATGCGCTCAACACACAGCGACGGGTCCTTGACACGGAAGCAGTAATCATTCCAAAGAAAATCAGCATAATACCTCCTCAGGTCTCCCCAACTAGCAGAGGCAAAACGCCAAAGGCACCTCCGCTTTGGAGGATCCTGAGGAGGGATTGGAGAAATAGGACAAGATACAGGTATGAGATTGTGATCGGAGGAACCCAACGGAGAAGAAAGGGTGACAGCATAGGCAGAAGGATTAGAGATTAGGAAAAGACCAAGAATGTTGGGCGTATCCCCTAGTTGTTCTAGGTCATGAAGGATAGCAAGGTTATAGGCAACCACTTTAGAAGTTAGGTAGTCAAAAAAAATTTCTATAGTCAGATGAGTTAGGTGAGAGATATACAAAACAGAAAAATTTAGTTAGAGAGTGACTCTGAAGTCGAAGCCAGGTGGTGGAAAACTCAGGAGATTCAAGAGCATGGGCACGAGAGCAAGTTAAGTCGTTGCGGACATAGACGGAACATCCAGCTTTGGAACAAAAATGAGGATCGAAAAAGTAGGAAGGAACAGAAAAGGGGTTACTGTCAGTTGCCTCAGACACCTGTGTTTCAGTGAGGAAAAGAAGATGAGGTTTAGTGGAGGAGAGGTGGTGTTCTACAGACTGAAAATTAGATCGAAGACCACGAATGTTGTAGAAGTTGATAGAGAAAAATGTGAGGGAGTGTCAAAATACTTAGGGTCGATATCAGAAGGACATTTTATGGTTCCCTCCCCAAAAGGGGACTCCGAGGCTGGTGTAGGAGGGTGCAAATCAGGAGAACAATTACTACGATACATACATTGAAACCCAATTGAATGAATGAAACCCTAACCAACAACTAATTTCTCATTCACTCGTACACACAAACGACCCGCACACTCGTTTACTAGTCACATCCCAGTAGACACACACACACACACACACACACACACCTCCCCATATCCCCTTCCTTCTTCCTGCGTTTCCATAGGCGCCCACCCTCTCCAGGTTGTCCACTCAGCCAAACTTCTCGGCCTTACCATCGACGATAAGCTCACGCGGGGCCAACATGTCAGCAACCTCATATGCTCGGCCACATACCAGCTACACCTCCGGAGATTTAAGAAGCTGGGGACACCCTCATCTGAAGTAGCTAGCGTCTACTCCATTTTTATACCTCCTAGGCATACACATGCATCTCCAGCCTGGTCATCTGCTATCACAACCACCTAACATAAAAGAGTAGTGAAATTGATCATGGGGGCCAATTACACCATATACCATGAGGCCCTTCACGCCTTGCGCTTCATCACCCTTTAGGCCCGGCACCAACATCTCCAGCTGTACGCCAAGAAATTACTCCACCTCAGCAGCTCATCATCCCCTCCACAGTGTCCAACACCACAAAAAAAAAAAAAAAAAAAAAATCCTGATCCGTGCAAGGACAAATGGATACAAAAATAGTGCAATCCCCACAATAGTAGCACTGAACAACTCCTAACCACTTTATTATAAGTCAACAACTGACTGGATCCTCGCTCTTCGCGTTCTGGTGGAGCACCGACATGAGTTTGCAGCCCATGTCAATCTCAAGAAGGCCTCTGTTTCCGTGCATTGAAAGTCACTCTGGGATCTTCTCCGTCTCCGTGGGATTGCTGCAAGGATTGTTGGTCTATTAACTGGCCTGCACTCCGGGACTGTCAGTGCTGTGAAGTATGGAGCTCCAGCTTCTTTCCCGTGAATACGGAAGTGAGGCAGGGACGCGTGCTTGCTCCATAATTTTTCAACACATGCATAGACTGGGTACTAGGCAGAGTGGTAAACCAAAGTCATTGTGGAGCATCTGTCGACAATACTGATATTCCAGACTTTGTTTTTGCCGATGATGCAGTAATCTTAACGAGTCACTGGAGGATTTTGTTATGGCTCTAGAGGCACTGCGCAAGGAGGCGAAACTTCAGGTGTCCTGGGCCAAGATCAACATTCTCACCATCTGGAACTTTTTGCCCTTTTTTTTCACATTGGGATGAGGAAGCTCATAGGAGTATCCAATGCTGAAAAGCTTTTCCTCTGATAATTAACTACATTATTATCTGGAATTTTCACCATCTGGTTGGACTTCATAGACGTTAAACCTAAAAAAAATGAAAAAAAAACCCCGTCAGAAGGCAACCCAGTGTTTGAAACCATGTAAAAATGCAAAGACCTTTACTGAAGTTAAAGTGGAGGCAAACAATGCCCAAAATATCAAGTGGGTTGCTAATAACTCTTCTCAGGTAAAGATCACACGGGAGTGAGTGCTTGATACTTCTTTTCGGACTGCATATTAACAGCGGCATCTGTCTTCATTATGGTTATTATCATTCTTCTTCTTCTTCTTCTTCTTCTTCTTCTTCTTCTTCTTCTTCTTCTTATTATTATTATTATTACTATTATCATTATTGTTGTTGTTTTTGTTGTTGTTGTTGTTGTTGTTGTTGTTGTTGTTGTTGTTTGTTGTTGTTATTATTATTATTATTATTATTATTATTATTATTATTATTATTATTATTATTATTATCATTATTATCAATAACATTATCGTTGTCATTATCATCATTATATATTTATCTTTCAATGCAGTTACTCTGCAAGGAGGAATCCCCCTTCAAAAAACCACTGTAGATGTGGATGAAGCTATAGTCAGGCAGATGACCAGTGGGTCACCTACACTGTTTTGACGTTGGAAAATTTGACATTATCTTTAAAGAGCAATCAATGAAAAAAAAGACTCGATTAAATGCACAGTCTGTAGGTATTTATTTTGTGTTTCATTAACTTAAAGACCTAAACCAATGCAATGAAGAAAAAAGTTACAAAAAAAAAAAAAAAAAGAACACACACACACTTTTCATACACATCTCAAGTGTGTGACAAGGGATGCAATCGAATAAGAACTTTTAGAAATATATTCAGATGCATACTAAAGTTGAACCTTCTTTAGTTCAAGGAAGTGGATCCTTTTTAGATAACAGTCCGTTAAAAACGTGCAAAAAGTTTTTTATGCTTTGCATTTTGCATATAAGTTGTATAAACAGAAGGGGACTTGGAACATGCAAAGCCATGTAAAGACATACAAAATGCAAAAAAGTCATCAAGATACCTAAAAGTGAAATATTTCCTGGCAGACTTTAGGTACATTGGAAAGAAAAAAAAAAGATATTTTTATATTTGTGTATTCCATGTGCCAAAATTAATCAATATATGATTTGACAATGTATAGAATAGATAATAGTAAATACTATGAAAAGGTGTCATTATTGTTGTTAGCCCCTTCAGTAATGGGACACATTTTTACCTTTTCTTTTACCCTCCCTTTGAATTCTTCTTTTGGACCTACAAAAGGGGCTGCCATTTAAGTGTACAATTTTTTTAAATCTATTTTATGTTGCCCTTGGCCAGATTATCTCTCTTACATAAGAAATGGTTAACTTTGGTATTCATCCTATATCCAAGTGAGTGTAAACTTAGAAGCAGTTTTTCCACAATATCTTCATAGTTTCCTATTTTCTTGTTCCCCAGAAAGTTATGCACCACATTAGAAAATAAATTCCAAGTTCTCACCTGTACCTCAGTGATTAGTGTAACTCTGAGTAGTATTTTTATTTGAGGTCCATTAAATATTTCTGCCTTTTTCTTCTTGTCACTTAGAAAGATTGATAAAAACAAGATACTCGTGAGAGGTTAAATAATGATTTTTATTGAAGCCTGAAAGCCAATAATTCAGCAAACTCTTTTTGGCAAGTGTAGCTATGTAACCAGAACATTCAATCCTCATCAAAAGGTTTTAAGAGGTCAATCTCTTCATCGTCATCAGAAGAAGCAGGTCAATTGAGGTATGTATCATTAATTCTGGATGCGCAATAAACACAGGCACAGATATTTTTCACACTGTGCTGATGGGATATTTTCTAATTAAAGATATTGTTTGTTTTTCTTATTGAAACATTTTGCATTGACGAGGCAAAAGTAGCGGTCATTCAAATGATTAGTTGGTTCTTTCTAAACAATTGGCACGTCAAAATTGGGCCTAGTATTACTTCCTTGAAACCAAGAATTCAAAGTTTCAACACAGGTTTTGTATACATATTGAGGAGCCCAATTTTTGTCCTGGTCACCAAGTGGTACTTTAAAGTATGCAAAAAATATCCCCATGACAAGTGTGTAATGTAGCGCCATTAAGTCATGAAAGTAAAGTTTTCGCATAATGGGATGTTAAAGCAATCATTAGATCATCAGTTTACACATGAAAGTAAAAAAAAAAAAAAAAAAAAAAAAAAAAAAAAAAAATCAAGTACGCTTTAACGTTTCAACCTAACCATATAATCTAAATCTAATGCCTAAATCTATAAACTAACATGTGTATAAAGCTGTTGTGATTTTTTTTGAAATCCATGAAAATGGAGTATATTCCAATGATAGAGCAAATTTGAGATTGGTATTGGATTTAACACTCCAAAATCAGTCTACATCTGCCGTAAGGTTCTATTCCAAAGAGAAAAGACAAAACATTAGTAATCGATTTTCAAAGCTACCTTCATAAATCATATTCTGAGGAAAGAATATAATGTTTTTATCATCTGCAAGTTTGTTATCGAGGGCAGGGAATCTGACCACCAGTTGATTTCAAGCCATGTAGATAATACCTGTTGGCATATGCTGATGACACCTGAAGACGATGAAGAATTTGAATGATGCCTGAGGATATTGATACTTTATTCGATGTCATCAGTTTAAGATGAACTATTTTGATAGATTCACTAAGTGAAACTACTAGTCAGCGCACACTATGCAGTTAAACTACATAACCTATCCCCCACTCCCCAGACAAGGTGATGGTGATGAAGCTGTTTTCTGCATTTGCATAGATTTATTTTTCATATGTATTTTATGCATCTAGTGTCTACATTGAACAATTTATGTATTTAATTTAGTAAATAACTCATTGGTTCTCCTCTCGTTGATTTGGCAGAACAATAGTCTAGAGTCAGAGGATCGTCAACTCTTAAATATCTTCACGGAAACGTTCGGGGTATAGCACCTTGTTAATCTTGGTCGGCATCGAAGTCCAGAATTCACGATGCTGTAATGAAATAACTGTGTAGTATAAAATATAAGTATAAAGACATTGGCAGTTTTCAGATAGTATTACGCAAAATGCAAATGTCATACCTATGTTACAAGAAAAGTAACTTAGATTATGTACCCTTGTAGTAAGTACGAACATATGATAAAATTATAATACTCATCATAATCTTGTCAGCAAGATCACAACCTACATACAGGTAATTTTGAAGGTTTCTGTCTCATAAGAAAAAACGGGGAAGGCTAACACCAGGTACATAATTATAAAATGATATTTTTACAGCTAGTCATTATAGACAGCTGACATAAAAAGAAAGAAAGAAAGAAAGAAAGAAAGAAAGAAAGAAAGAAAGAAAAAAAAGCAGACACGAAAGCCCGCTATTAATGGTCACGGAATAATAAACAAATGATAGATAGGCAAAATGTCGACATGTTGGGTTCCAGCAGATGGATGGATTGAGGGAAGAAGGTCAGGTGAATAAAGCGAACTAAATTTATACACACACAAATCAGAAAATAAATAAATAAGTAAATTAAAAGACAAATAAATGAAAATGATAAATAAATACATAAAGGAAACCTTGTTAGTCAATTACAGGTAGTAATGATAATCTTTATGATAATAATAATAATGATAGTTATGATTACCATAATCATGATCACAATCATGGGGAGAATTGCCTTATTCGAGGTGGTGATGGTGGCTGTAGTTGCTAGTGGAGTAACATAACAAAATTTATCATCTTCGTCATTTAGGCAAATTTTTCAGCGTTTTTATGACGCAATGAAAGAACAAATAACATCAGCATGATATGGATTTTAGTGATTAATGATTTAGTTGTTTTTTCTCACTTGCTTGTCCACCGTCTGCATTGAGGGGGTGGTGGTGATTGATAAGTAGCGGAGAGGCCTCTCCGGTTCTACAGGAGTCCACCTAAAGCCCAGAGTGCCATTGACGGTTGGATTCCTGAAGGAGGAGGAACATCAATCAGTACAAGATCGCATTAATTTTTCGACTGTTGCTCTAAAGAAAAACGATCAAAGCAAACTTTGAGGATTATGATCTTTTTCGGTTTTTACGTCTGGTTTCCCACCTTATTAGAGTAAAAACGGGAGCATTTTAGTTTTGACATTTAGGAAGCATTACCCAGAATGATACTCTTCCTCGTACTGTGGCTAAGATTTGAATCCGCGAGGATGAGGATCCTATGCTGTACCACAGAGACCTCAATGTGAAGAAATGAATTCACAAATTTAACTTACCCTGTAAAAGCAAAGTTAGTAAATAACTCTACCATGATCTCTTGGACTTAGAGATCTTGGACCCTTTTCAAAGGTTCCATTGCACCGAAGTGGAAAAGATAGATCATATCGTCTCCATGGCCGACCACTGAAATAAGGATGAGTTGTTGAATGTTTTTATTCTGTAGCAAAATAAGAAAACTACCGCACCTCATGAGTTGGATGTAATCAGTATAAGATCAAATAGAATGTATTGCATTTTTTCTTCTTTCTTACATTTGAAAGAAGATGGAAAGAGGGCTAAAAAGAAATGATGGAACAGTTCAAGTTAGTATAATTTTTAAAGAAATTAAGAAGAGTCTAAATATGTCCAGTTTAGTTTCCAAGATATTTCAATAATCCTCTATTGAATCAGGTGGAGAAAACACAGATATAAATTTTGAGCTGATGAGTGAAGTGGATGAAAGAGGTAGGATAGTTATGAAGACTTGCATTAAATGGGGATTGCAAAATCTGCTTTACCATTATGAAATTCTCGTCTCATTTCTGTATCTTGTCCTTTATTTACTGATCGATTCGTTTCATTAAAAAATAAATAAATAAATAAATATTTGTTGATATATATGTAATTAAAATGTTTTTTTTTAAAGCTGATGAGAAAAAGGAAAAAGTTTATAAATGTGTGTGTGTGTGTGTGTGTGTGTGTGTGTGTGTGTGTGTGTGTGTGTGTGTGTGTGTGTGTGTGTGTTTAAGAAATACGAAAGATATTTCATTTCTAAAATGATAAAACAAAAAATCTGACAGTTGAATTTTTTTCTTTACTTATTGAGCCTAAGATCATTAAACACACGTGATATATACTTTGGCATATAAAGAGAAAGAGAAAGAGGACCTAGTTTTATTCAACTGTCTTTATTCCTTGTCCTACAATGGCTTTATGCAATAAGTGATTTCAACATATTGCGTTTTCGGATGAAGTGATTTACTCAATTCTTACCATATTTTAGTGTCAAAAATGGCGTTTCACAATGTAGAATTAAGACAATATTCATTCTAAAGAAATTCTATTCAGATAATTATGTCATTTAACTAAGAAAAAGTAATTTCATGATTGACTAAAAATACACGAAAAAAAGGGTACCACTGATTTCTTTGAATTTTTCCTATAGTGGGGCTAGAAAGAACACTAAATTCTATGGAACATTATGGAAAGAAAATAACTAGAAAAAGAACCATAGGAGCAAAATATATCCATCAATCGATTTTGATACCGGAAACATCAGTCACGCCCTCATGTCACATGCCATTACAAAGAAAGCAGAAAAGAAGAAAGGAAATAAGTTATGTTAGTATAAATATTGATTCTTCTAAACCGAGATTGATAAATCCTTCCTTTAATGAGACGAGCAGAAGAAAGAAAGATGAGACAAATAAAAAGGAGATCAGTAGAAATAAAAAAAATTCTGTAGTGAGACCGAGAAAATAATAAGAAATGTAACATTGGTCAAGTGTAGGACAATGAAGACAAGTAAGAAACCGAGGAGTGGAAATGTTTCGATTCCTTCTTACTTATTAATGTAGTCACGTTATAGTGTGGAAGGAACCTCCCCGTATATGAATCTGTTGCTTATAAAGAGAGAGAGAGAAAAAAAACTTTGATTTTACATCTCTGGAGAGATCAACCGGCGCATATTATACAAAATTTTATGGTAGCATTTTAAACAAAGATGAAAATACAAACGCGGATGTTGGTTCAATTATTTTTAAAAGTAGTATAAGCAAAAAAGAAATGAGCGTAAATGAGGGGATCAATCTAGTACGTACTGCTGCAGTGATAAAATAAATCCATGTGAAACTTGAGATCGAGGTGGAGAAAGACGAAAATAAAACCATGTGAGGTGGGGAAAATCTAAGCACATGCGTTAACTCCAGCTCTTTTTTCTTTGTAAGAGGGGAAAGCTGGCCAAGAGCAATTAAAAGGGAAAAAAAGAGCGCTTAATTGCCAGTCCCCTTGCAGGTTAATGAAAGTTATGCAAAATAAAGGGATAAATGTCTTGAAACCTTCTCTTAAATGAAATAATTTTATAGGAGGTTGGGAATACACAAGCAGGTTGTGAGTATCAGAGTTTAGCAGAAAAGATATGAATGATTGGAAATACTGGTTAACTCTTGCATTAGAGTTGAACAAAATAAGAGTGTGAGAAAGAAGAAAGCCTTGCGCAGCATGTGAGGCATGCATATAACAAAGTCAGAAAAGCAGTTAGCATGAAAAGAGCTGTAAAAAATAGAAGAGATGCAACATTCCGGCGGGGTGAAAGAGGCTGAAGACAGTTAGTTAGACGCGAGAAATAAAAAAAAGCGAAAAGTTATTGATTTTATCCTATCTAATAAAACTGCGTGGGTGAAACCCTCCCATATATGCGAAGAATACACCATGCATGGGAGGATAAAGTCTTTGTACAGAACTGGTAGTTAGGAGTTGAGAAAACTGGCGGAGATACCTCAGAACGCCGAGCTCCCTAAGAGCAATTTTAGGAAGAGATGAAATGTGAAATGTCCAGTTTAGATTATAAGTAAATGAAATACCGAGGATATTCAGTGTAAAAGAGAAGAACAATTGAGTGTCATAGAAGAAGAGTGAAAGGTTCTCAGAAAGATTCTGTCGGGAGGAGGAATTGAGCATTTGAGGCATTGAATACAATTAATCGCTCCCAGCCAGAAATCTTAGAGAGATTAAAAGTTAAGCATTCTGTGATATCCATGAAGGTTTGGTTGTCTCCGCAATAATGAACTAAAGTATAGTAGGGTGGTATCATCAGCCTATGAACGAATATTGCAAGAAACTTGGTTTAGAATATCATTAATCAATAATAGGAAGAGAGTTGAAGACAAGACAGAACCATGAGGAATATAGTTCTTAATAAATTTAAGAGAAGAATAGTGGCCATCACCATAACAGCAAAATGATGGTCGGAGAAAAAAAACTTCGATAAAATATGAGAGAGAAGGAAAAAAACCGTAATAAGATTTTTTGAGTTTTGAGATCAAAGCGTTGCACCAGATTCTATCAGAAACTTTTGATATGCCTAAGGCAACAGCAAGTTTTATAAAATTCTCTAAAAGAGGATGTCCAAGACGCATGATCGATCTTGACAAAAAGCCATATTGGCGACTAGATAGAAGATTAAAAGATTGTTTAAGTGACAGATGTAAGAATGATCCTACTGAGGGTATATTAAAAAACTTTAGACAAGCAAGGGATTAAAGATAGAGAGAGGTAGCTTGAGGCATTAGAACGGTAACATTTTTTTAGGAATAGGCCGAATTTTTGGCAAACTTCTTAGCAGGCAAGGTGCAAGCATGGAGGCACCGTTTTTGAAAACAATATGAGGAACCCATCAGGTCCATAAGCCCTCCGATGGTTTAAGTTAACTCGGGCATGGAAAATATCATTACAAAGAATTTTAATCAAATGCATGAAATAGTCAGAGGGAGAAGAAGGTGGGGCCAGTCCAGAATCATCCAAGGCAGAGTTGTTAGGAAAGATTTGAAAGAAGAATTCAGGTTTATAGACAGATGTGATGGTAGTGGTACCTTAAAGATGAAAATGAAGGAGTAAGAGAGGAAGTAAAGTTATTCCAGCTCTTTTGGCCCAGATGTCAGAAGTCTCGTGGGGAGTTGGATTTCGAAAGATTTTGACATTTTCTATTAATGAAGAAGTGTTTGAAAAGCTAAAGAACAAACGTGGGATGATTTCCGTCAAAAATGAAAAATGCATAAGATTCAGATGATGGAAGGCTTAAGTATCTATTGTGGGAAACCTTTCTTTCGTGTATACTGCAAGAACAGGCTGTCTTAAGGTTTTCAAGGTTTTATTCGAGGAAAGACACTATCACCACTGTTATGCGCTCATCTCACAAAGATTTGTTTGTGACATGAAAGCAGTAATCAATACAGGGAAAATCAGCGTTGTTCATATCCAGATCCCCCCAACCAGCAGAGGCGAAACTCCAGAGGCATAGCTTTGCTTTGGGATCCTGAGGAAGGATTGAAGAAATAGGACAAGATGGAGATATGAATTTGTGATCAGAGTAGACCAGCAGAGAAGATAGGGCAACAGGATAAGCAGAAGATAAGAAACAGGTTAAGAACGTTGGATGTATCTCGAAGACGATCAGCTGTAAGAGTAGGGTGTTTCACCAGTTACTCAAGGTCATGAAATATAGTAAGGCCAAAGACTAGCTTTCCAAAATGGTTAATGAAGAAAGAGGAAAGCCAGAGCTGCTGGTGAAGAATGAACTCTCCGTGGACGTTTTCCGCGAGGGAATAGAGAGACAGAATGTGCTTCACATTCTGTCTCTCTGAATAGTCAAATGATTTCATATGGTCAGAGAAGTAAGAGGAGACTTATACAACACAGATAAACTCACTTAGAAAGTTACTTTCTTTTCGAAGCCAGATGTTGAAAAACTCGCGAGATTCAAGAGCATGGGCACAAGAGCAAGTCAAGTCGTTGCGTAAATAACGCAACATCTAGCTTTGAAACGAAAATGATGATAGAGGAGGTAGCAAAGGAACAGAAAAAAAGAGTACTGTTTGTTTCCTCAGATAACTGTTTTGTTGAGGAAAAGATGTGATTTAGTAGAGATTTAAAAAGAGAACCTAGAGGATAGGATACTACAGAGTCTGTGTTGATTATGGGCGATAAAGTTGAAAGCTGATTTATATGTTGTAGTGTTAAGCGTAAATTTCCTCGTAAATACACTTATGATAGATAATTCTGTGTCCGGTATGAGATAACATGTAGCTGGAGCTATATGCACAGATGAACTGTACTGAAGAGAGGCAGAGAAACAAAAATATTAAAAAACATACTTGGTAACACAGATGACTTCTTTAGGGTTTGAATTCTTTTATTCTGGTGTGGCATAAGCCAATGTGACATTATATGAATTAAAATACTTACTTGGTCTCAGCTGTGGAATTTTCGCAGTCATAAACATCATCGACTTCTCAGGAGGATGATCAAATTGGTACATGAAGGTTTTGGTGCTGGTATCCTTAGCGTGGAACTCAATCGTCATCATGTTTGGGGCTTGGAAGAATCGGTCACCAGCAGCCTTTCATAAGACAAATATATAACTGCTTATATGTCTATCCATATATACACACGCACGCACACGTGTGCAAGCGCGCGCGCCCACACACACACCCACCCACCCACCCACACACACACACACACACACACACACACAAATGTAAATTGAAAATTATTGTCAAATATAATTTATGCATAGCAATGTCCTTTCCTTCACATCGTCGCCCGACTTACTTTTGTGATAGTATACTCGTCTTTTGATGTTAAGTTGAAATCTATTTTGTTATGCATGTAATTGAGTATGATTCGCCGAGCCAGGTAAACGGGGTTCTTTTCCTCTTGCGTTTTTAACGCCATGGGGCCAATCCTTGTGAAGTTCTCCCTGAAAGCCTCCCTATTTGAAAGGGCAGCTGAGGAGGAAGAGTTTGTTAGTATTTATTATACTGTTTTGTTTACCTTTATAATGCAAACTAAGCATTGATTTTCATGGTACCTATTCCCAGTGAACGTTATAGATCCATTGCCTGAATACACCAGTCTCAACCCATTCTGTCAGGGGGTTAGACTATCAGGAGCCATGTCTACACCATGAAACATTGTTTTCGAACAATATTTGTAAACGTTTTTTAAACTGCAGAGCTTTTGGAAACACATTTGAAAAAAAAGGTAAGTTTTGAGAATAACTTGGAAAAAAAAAAAAAAACGATATTTCCTGCCGTACACCATCTCTTCACTCATCCATCTATCCTATCCACCTCTCTACTTATTCATCTATTCATTCACTCATTAATTCATCCATACATCCATTTCCTCATTTCTCAATACATTCTTCAACGCATTCTTACACCTACCCATCGTTTCATTTTCTAATCCATCCATCCGGATGTTTACCTACTCATTAATACATCCATTTTCTTATCTATGCATCCATACATCCATTTTCTCACCTATCTATCCACACATCCATGTAATAATTCATCCATCCTTCCAGTCATCCATTCATCAGTGCACTTGTCCATCCACTCATCCATCCGTCTATTCGTTTACTCGTTCGATCATCCATCCATGAATTCATCTATCCATTAATCTATTTACTCCCCCTAGTGGGACCACCTTGTCGTGGTGGGGGGGCTTGCGTGCCCGAAGTACCTGGAGAGCCATGCTGAAGGGGGTTTCGACCCCTGCTCTGCCCCTTTTTGGGGAGAGAGGGTTTCCCATGCCAGTAAGGTCTGCCAGGGAAGGGCCAGATTAAATGGTTCCCAACGATGCTGCTCACCAGAGGGACCGCCCTTGGGGGCTGTCCTGCGTTGGATGCTTGGGTGTCTGGGCCGGAAGACATTGGGGAAGGGGGTCTTAGCACCGCCGTAGGGCAAACATTGGTATCCATGGGGGCTGCTTTTTAAAATGAGTAGTCTCGCGGGGGACGAGGTACCCCGTCCGCGGCGGCCAGCGCTCGGTTCCTTTGTCGATCCGGTAGGCGCTAGCTTTTGGCCCTGGGGCCTTATATTCTTTAAATCTATGTATATGGGTAAGCAACGTCACTCTTCCCGTCGTGAGGTGGTTGACCAGGCCTCCGAGGTAGTTTCCTCTGGTCACAGTAATGACTTAGACTCACCTGCTGCCGGTGGACGTGATGTCCTCCTCCTGCATGATCTTCCCGAGGATCTTACCTACAGGGCCATTCATGATCTTGTAAATCCATATGGGGACATTGTCTGCATCCGGCTAACATATGACCGAGACTGTTCTTCTAATAGGTGTTATGTGGTTTTTGCCACGGCCGCAGAGGCTAGGTCAGCTTTGCAGGCCGTGGGATCGTTCAACGTCCCGGGTCTTCTTGCAGAGACCCTCTCTTCAAGAAATGTGACTGAGTCTGATCTGGACTACGTTCCTAACATCCTGGAGCCTAGAGCTGAGAAGGCCTCTTCGGAGGTTTGAAAGCCCCCGATGGTTCGTTGCCTATTATCCCAACGGCCGGGGGAATTTCATCCATGCCACTCGGTACCTTAGGGGTACCGCAAGGGGCTACTAATTAAGGCCAGGGATTTGCCTCAAGCAAAGATGCTGCTCCACCTACAGTGTTCAGATAATTCAATATTTGACTCTGTACGACCTCAGTGAACCTTCAAATGCCGGGGAATAGTCTTCAATTATGACCAGAGTTCAGTGAAGATGACATCTACGCCATGTGCCCACCCACGGTCCAGAAGGTATGGAAGGTGAGAGGAAAAGACAATATGATAGTTTTGACCTTCTTTGGTTCTTCCCACCCAGATTACATCAACGTTGTCCCACTTCGGCTGCGAGTGAAGACTTTCATTGTTAGGCTCCTTCAGTGCTTCGGTTGTTACGAGTTCGGCCACAGTCGAAAACACTGAACTACAGCTCCCCGATGCTGCCGTTCCTCATCCAAGGATTCCCATGCTACATCGGAATGTGACTCTACCCCATGCTGCTTTCACTGCTGGGACAGCCACAAGTTATGTTCCCGGGAGTGTCCCCGATATTGCTTAGAGCAAGATGTCTTTCAACATGCGAACTCTCGCTTTATCAGCTTGGGTGCTGCCCGTCGAGAACTCTCATTCAGACAGGGAAAGGGTAGTGAGTCTTCTTCATATGCTACCAAATTAGTTTCTTGTAATTCATCTCAGCGCTTCCGATTCTTGATTCTGTGTCAAGGTCTCCTCTTCCTGTAGGCCACTCTCCACCTGATGCTCGCTCTTCTCAGATTCCTGTCAGCAACAAATTTTCTCATTTGGATTTGGCTGATGCCAGTGCTAGTGAAGTTTCTGATGGGCTTCGTTCTGCCGGTATTTTGTCTCCTCTTTCCCCAGAGGCTAGAATGCCTCAAAGTCCAAAGTACAGACCACCCACCCAGCCTAAACACAAACGTCAACACTGCTCTACAAAATCGGTTAATTTACTGAGTGTGCTTCCGATAAAGGTCTCTGTCTCTCCTACTCCTCGTGTATAATCTGTTAATAGAGTCTCGTCCGCTTCTGCAGGCGACTCTGTCAGTTCTTATAAACCTATACACTCTACTTCTTCTCAGAGTCTTGCTGTTCCGTCCGCAGCTGCAGACGCTGTTGATTGTGAGGACACGCCATTGGTTGATGACGCGATGCCCTGTCATCTCGATCGTCAAATGTCTTAAGATTCTACTCTTTCGGTTGGTCAGACTCAGGCTATTGTTCATTCCACTCTGTGTGATCGCTCTGGTCTTGATGTGGCATTTACCAAATGTGCCACTTTCAAACAGAAATTGCTTTCCCGTCCGAAAGCTGAAGGACCTTGTTCCGGCTCTATTCGAGTTACAGTTGCTCCTTCATCTGGAATATCTGGTTCACCGAGGATCCGTCATGTTACCATGAATAGTGAGGTTGGTAAAAGTAAAGGGAAGTCACTTCCTTTGGGAGGAACTCGCCTGAAATCTTAATTTGCCACATTCAAATTCCTTCAGTAGAATTGTCGAGGTCTACGAGCCTCTTGGGAGAAACTCGAATTATTAATTTCCCGGTTTTCTCCTGCATGTCTACAGGAGACGATGCTTGGAGATAGCATTCCTTCTAGTCCTCCCAGGTATCGTAATTTTTTAGTATCCCTATTCCTGGCCAGGGCCACCACGGTGGAACAGCTGTCTCTATTTGTTCTGATGTCCCTACTACCCGGTGCAACTTCAATCTCCGCTGCAGGCAGTTGCTGTATAGGGGCCACCCCCCAAACATGTTTTGGCTCATATCTCGCTTATGGTTCATCCAATTGGTTTGAAATTCTAATATGTTGTTTCCTTATGTAAAGAAGTGCTATTGTGTAAACTTCATGAAATTTGGGTGAATGTTAGGGGATACTCAATTTTTTTTTTTTTTTTTTTTTTTTAATTTCACAAAAGTCATTTTCTTTTATTTATTGCTTTGAAAAAAATTACTGTATAAACTCTGTGCATATAATCTACAATCGCTTGGAATTAGTTTTTCGATTTTTTGTTTTGATTTCAAAGGATTTTTTTTTCGAAATGTTATTAAAAAACTATTCCCAAGCGAAAATTCTAATTTTGTTGTAGTTTAAAATGATACCAAACATAAGGTGATCAGAGCTTTCTCCGATTTTCTGAAATTATTTGAAGTGCAAAAAACAACATTTCAAGATATCGCCTCTTAAAGTTTTTTTTTCCCATTTTTTCCTTGTTCTGCTATTTGTATTCATTTGATCGCCATAAAATTTTCACATATTATTGTGTATGTAAGGTTGACTTACTGGAGAACTAAGATATATATCTACATTTCCATGGAATTAGTTTTTAGATTTTTTTTTGTTTTGTTTTCGAAGGAAATTTTTTTTCGATTTTTTTTTACTACCCCTTTATCTCGTTTTCTATTAAGAAATTAAAAATACTAATTCCAAGAGAAACTTCTATTTTTTGTTGTAGTTTGAAATGATACCAAACATAAGGTGATCAGAGCTTTCTCCGATTTTCTGAAATTATTTAAAGTGCAAAAAACATTTCGAGATATCGCCTCAATTCTTTTATTTTATTTTTATTCTTCCCTTGTATTCATTTGATCGGCATGAAATTTTCACATACTATTGTGTATACAAGGTTGACTTACTGGAGAACTTTTAAGATATCTGCTGGTTCCCCTTTCTAAGCAAGTGAGAGTATCAGAAGGCGTCTCTCACCGTTAGTGACCAAATGTCACGGACCAAATGTCACGGACAAGGTCTTGCATGCCTTTCTTGTACATTTTATTGTCCTGAATAATTTGTTGAGTTGTTGCAGAGACAGAGTGAGTTATGTAACTGTTGCTTTCGCTACTTTCAGGGGCAACCTACATCTTTCTTCTGCATATTTATTCGTCGCTGCAGTGACGTCTCGTATGATAGCAGCGGTAAATCTTCTTTTTTAGAAGATGGTGAAGTAAACGAGGAAAGACTGCTTGACATGCAGGATAAGGAGAGAAACGCAGGTCGAGACAGCTGTTCTGGTGGTGGTTGTGAAGGGGAGGGGAGGGTGGTAATAACGGGGTCGAGATAAGACGGCCGGCCGCGCTGGGTGACTGGCTCTGCTGCTATATATAGATTCCACTCATATTTCTCCTTGGTTTGGAGTGTCTTGCTGCTTCTTTCTCTCTCTCTTGAGGTTGATGAGCCTTGTCTTCGTAGAATTTTGCTTGTGTGTCATCATCCAGAGCATGAAACAAAGAAATATCGCAGAGAAACATGACACACCCACCCCCTTTCGTGTCAAGGAAGGCACTGGCTGTGGTAGTAGCCTCACTAGCCTGACTCAGTGTTGCCAAATGTAACGGACATGAATGAGCTATAATGAGGTCTGAAATGCGCTAGAATGCGCTAGAAAGCTTTTCTGTACACAGATTGCTATTTTTTCCTATTTTACGTATTATAATATTGCCAAAAAATACTAACGAGTCACAACTCTCTCTCTCTCTCTCTCTCTCTCTCTCTCTCTCTCTCTCTCTCTCTCTCTCTCTCTCTCTCTCTCTCTCTCTCTCTCTCTCTGTAAATATATTAACGAGAAATGCGGCCTTAATTCTTCTTTGTGTGCTATATAATATTTTCTTCGTTTTGCATAGATTATATTGTAACGTACGCAACTCAGTAACTATGAAATGTAACTATTAACCTGCTACTAACCTGATTTGAATTAGTTGAGAGAAAAAATAACGGTGTCCTTCTCTTGGTCCAAGTCCTCACCAATTTCTACTGATGAACAGCTTGGCACAGGTTCTGCTGCCCGAACGTGCTTTACAGAACTTGTATGCCTTCGTATGTTACTGAGTTTTGCTGTTATTTCACATTTGCAATAAAGGCAGTACGCCTTGGTTTTATCACTCTCTACAGGCCTCAGCCAATCCTTCAAGTCTGGGAACGACTCCCAGCTTTTCCTGTATGCCTGAGCGTATGTTGGACCCATTTCTATTACAACACCGGAAGTACCAACTCACCCGGTCAGAAACGCGTGACTGATGCCGTCAAGACGATACCCGAACCTGTTCCCTATAGTGCAATACTCGTAAGAGTCACGTACGGGTGACGGTGCTGTTGCATTGTGTTGCCAATGTAGCGCTCCTCTAGCAATCTGTCAATGGCTTATCCCCTGTAAAATGTACTAATTTATGCCGAACCAATTTTCTTATATTGACTCAATGCCATTGCGCTAAATCTTGCACCAGATCTGTTGAAATTGCACCAGAAAGTGCGCTGTGCGCAAATCACAAAATTAGCGCGCTGTTTGCAACGCCAATGCGTCAGAACTAGCGCATTTTGCACCAACTTGGCAACACTGGCCTGACTAGCCTCTACACAACTCACTCTACGGTAAATGGATGCCAGTTCGAGAAATTAAATTAAAAAGAAAATGATTTTAGTCATAGTTTTAGGTACTTTTAGGCATTGAAAGACATCGCATCTTTTAGCGCTCGCGTCACGCTATGACGCAACACCCATGGCCATTTAAATATGGCCTCTAGGGGGGGGTATAAATTATTGCTGGAAAAAAAATCACCAAGTGATAGTTTGAGTTATGAACGACAGGATGAACGAAGAAAACGGAGATCCATAATTCCAAAAATATTCGTTTAAAATCCACGGGGGTGGCCCCCTTAATAGGCTTCGCCGCAATCGTGGTAACCCTCAGTATTTGGAGGCTTTTAGACAAGCCCGTGCTCGAGCTAACCACATCCTCAACGAAACTCAACGCAGTTCTTGGATGTCTTATCTCTCCTCCATCACAGCTAAGACCCCTCTTCTTCTTCTTCTTCTCCTTCTTCTTCTTCTTCTTCTTCTTCTTCTTCTTCTTCTTCTTCTTCTTTCGGCTATTCCCATTTGGGGTCGCCACAGCGGATCACTCGTCTCCACCTTGCTCTGTCTTGCACCTCTTCTTCTACTGCTCCCCATCATCTGGTTTTTTGTTTATTGTTTGATGAAAACAATGAAATGAGCAGAAAATCATAAAAAATTTAACTTTTTCGGTGAAAAGAAACTTTTTTTGTGAAATTGCATATATTCCTTTTTTCTGAACTAAAATAAAGATCGCCTTTCTTAGAAAAGATGTTAATTCTCCAAGAAACGCTAGAAACGGGATTTTTTATGCAATTTTGAGAGAAAAAAATGAATTGCCATGAAAAGTTAATATATTTCTTGCTTTTTCCTTCATTTTCATTCAAAACATGGAAAATGAAAGGAAAAAACACTGAAAAATCCTTTTTCTTAAAGAAATATATATTTTTTCATTGAAATGGCTTGTATTACATTTTATGTAACATGAAAAAGAGATTTTCTTCAAAATGTTGTTAAAACAAATAAAAAGGTTTAAATAGGGTAGTTTATGTAACTTTAAAGAGAAAAACAATACGCTATAGTGTATTGTTTCATATTTTTAATTAAAACATGGAAATTCAAAGAAAATTACTGATAAACTCACTTTTGGATGTAAAAACATACTTTTATTTTCCAGGGGAAGATGGATTTGACATAAAAAATATGGTAAAACCCTTAAAAACGTTGAAAAATTCATAATTCAAATCGCATATGTTACACTTGTAAAAGGGGGTTTTATGTAAAATGCCGTTAATACTCTTAAAAACGGGAAAAAAACGTCATTTATGGAATTTTACGTACAAAAAGTATATTGTAACATGAAAAAGTTGTTTTCTACAAAATGTGTTTTAACGTCAAAAAGGTTAAAAATGGGTACTTTGTACAGTTTCAGAGAAAGAAAATGTATGTAGTGTTTATTTTCTTGTTTTTAATAAAAACATTGAAATCAATAGAAAATTATTAAAAAAGTGACTTTTGATGTAAAATC
>CM035207.1:19463987-19484201 GCA_020233015.1 Callinectes sapidus | reverse complement strand
CTCTCTCTTCTCTCTCTCTCTCTCTCTCTCTCTCTCTCTCTCTCTCTCTCTCTCTCTCTCTCTCTCTCTCTCTCTCTCTCTATATATATATATATATATATATATATATATATATATATATATATAGATATATATATATATATATATATATATATATATATATATATATATATATAATCAGTAAAAGTGATGCCATTTCCACGGAATGTGTCTGATAATCTCCACGAGTGTAAAAAATATGAAATCACGATGTGGCAGCAAATGTAGAAATGTCTTCGACAAATTGAAACAAAGCTAAGACACTCCCCAGTCAAAAAAAGAATGCATTGAAGGAAAATACAACTTGGAGTTGGCTTGTCACTTCCAAAGAAAACCACATAACATTCTCTCTCTCTCTCTCTCTCTCTCTCTCTCTCTCTCTCTCTCTCTCTCTCTCTCTCTCTCTCTCTCTCTCTCTCTCTCTCTCTCTCTCTCTCTAGAATCAAATATACACACAGCCCTTCCCGCAAGCGATGATACCATGACAGGGGTGACAAGCACTGATGGGAACCGCTAAGCGGTGCACATAGGTGACGGAACGCGGGGCGGGAGTGACAGCGATATCACTAGCAAAGAGCCGCGCTACGGCAACGACCACTGTTTCTGCTTCCTCCTGCAGGTGTCCAGACCGGCATGAACAGACCATGGCGCTCTGAACTGCTCTACGGATCACACCACTGCTTGAATAGAGAGGAGGAGGTTCCAGCCGCTGCTTACCGACTTCATGCTCGTGAGTCCATGACCAAGCCTGCCGCAGCGTGCAGGAATGATCGCCGCTCAGAACCAAGGCAACCCTAAACGAACGCCACACACAGCTGCCGAACGCCGCGTCATGTTTTATATCAGACATACTTATCCTAAATGTTTATAATTATAATGTTTTGTCCTCTTGTCTCAAGCTAACATTGTGACAAGTTTGCTTATATCATTATCGTTACCACCACCACCACCACAATCATCCTAAGTATCCATCCATATATCAATACTACCACCACCACCGCTATCATCATCACCATCCTCGTTGCTATTATAGTCATCACCATCCTCGTTGCTATTATAGTCATCACCATCACTGACATCACACGCTTCCTCCTTGAATGTAAGAGCTGAAAGGGAACAAAACATAATCTAGAATAATGAAGAAGAGCAATTATATGAAGAAAATAAAGTGTCATGCTGATAAGTAGTAGAGGTGGGGTTCGGAATCTGTCTCCTCTGACCCTCACACCCTCTGCGACGCCTGGCAGACGGCAGTGCAGAGTTGACAGCGCAGCGCCTCTAGTGATGCACGAAACTTGGGGGTGTTCTTTGAGGTAGTGGAGGTGGTGGTGGTATCAAAAGTAATGGTGGTGAGGATGGTAATGGTGAAGGTAGTGGTAATGGCGGTGGGAAAGATGATGATAGTATTTAAAGTAATAGTGGTGGAAATGGTAGTGGTGAATGTAGCGGTAATGGTAGTGATGGTAGTCTCAGTGATGGTGTTGGTGGTAGAGCCTGCTTGGTTAGCTAACAACCCTCAATTGTAGTGTGTCTGAACATGCAAACACTCGGTCATTGCTCGACAAATAAAGTAAATTACTCTGTTTATCTAATAATTGCAATATCTTGCCCCCTCTGTCTGCTACAATGTTGTGCTATGGGTTACGAGAATGGGATAAGTAGACTGACTGCATACAATAGAATTTATATATATTCTCTCTCTCTCTCTCTCTCTCTCTCTCTCTATATATATATATATATATATATATATATATATATATATATATATATATATATATATATATATATATATATATATATATATATATATATATATATATATACTGATCGCTTGATGCAAGCACGAGCTCAGTGTACATCCTCTTTAATTATTTATGGAGACAACCTTGAGCAACTAATGAAGGACTTGCCACATTCCTACAGCGGAAACTGTCTGCAGGTAACGAACCCCCAGATGCCATTCTCACGAAATTATTTTTATATTGTCGTTTCACTGAAGTGCAATTATGTGGGGACGTTTATCATGCAGAACATCAACTTAACTTCTCAGATCACTGTTATATGTTCATATTTGCCATGATGGAGCAAACCAGCGCAAGATTCAATACAAGTGTTATCAGTGCCTTATGATCATGCTGAGCGAGTTCTCAACGTCGTCCCAGCACCCACTGCTGCCTCAACACCCTGTATTGTTTCATTCAATAAACGTTCAGACATTTAGAACTTGGTATCCGAGCTGACAGTTTAATTAAGCCTCAGCGACTTTACTTCCTCTTGCTATGCGTCGATGATCAGATCCAGCAATGACTCCACATAAATTAATGTGCCTTCAACGGAGTCAAGGTCAGTAACCTTCATACTACCTACAAACTCTGCAATTCATTGACGCTAATCAACAGGTCAAACTGATGGAGGAAGGACAAAAAAGTGTCTCACCCTTGAGTTAACAGAAAATGGGTCAAACACGCTTCTTCCACCTCCCTCCCTCCCACCTTGCTATCCCATGCAGTCACTTGACTCTACGGGCACTGATCAGTAATCTCCTTGGGCTTTCACGAAGTCTTAGAGATCCCACAAATTGTTATCGCTGGCTAAGTCAAATCATCATATTAACACAAGCTGGAAACACCATTGGTCGGGATCCACAGCAGCCTTCCACGAGGCTGTGATGTCAATCGATCAATCATGGGGGGCATACGCCGGGGCGCTCGTCGCCTGGCCTACCCTATGGCACCACTACTGGTAGGCTTCCTCCCGTATGCTCTGTGATGAGCTACGACGTATTCAGATAAGTAATGACTTCCGGTGTGAATTCTTCTTGCTCGCATCTTTCACGCATCACCGGAAGATTGTGTTCTCCCAATGGCAGTCGTAGATCTTCTCTGTTCTGGCTGACTGACTATACCTTTCATATATTCAAAAGAAAAGCTGATGTGCAATTTTAAAAACACAACTGCAAGTTATCGCCAATTAAGGAATAATTTCCAATTTTCTGACGAGCTTCTCTACGTCCCACCATTCCACCTCCCTCCAACTCTCTAAACCTACAGGCAGGACCGTTTCTAACACTCTATGGGTCTTCTGTTGGCTTGCTCTTTTTTATATGAGTATAGGTACATACGATATAGTAGTGACGTCCCTTCAAGTTCAAGGTGTACACCCAACCATGAAATTACAAAGTACACAAATGGAAGTATAACATTTATGAAATCAACCGAGCCAAGGCTGAATATCATAGTTTGTCCATGAGACAGAATGACAGAAAGCGAAAAGCACGGACTAGAAAAGTCGTCATTCACCACAAACATTTTCCTCACCTTCCTCAATAATCCATGACTTACCCTTGTACATATTATATCGAACGCAAGCATGACTTTGAGACATGTCCTGCAACGTTCTTTTACTGACACAAAGACCATAGTAATACTTTCCTTTAAGAAAAATTGACTACCACCGTGTGTGTGTGTGTGTGTGTGCCCCGTTGCCGCGGCACAAACAAAACACCTGTGCACGACGTCTCAGTGTTGCCACTCCTCGTGTTTTTCACCTAGATCTAGGTTTTTTTGCAGTGATCTAGGTTTCTGGGTGTTTTTTTTGTAAAAGTCCATAAATCTAGCTTTTTTTTCTGTCAAGCTAATTATTCATGTCATTTTTCATTAAGTGTAGCAGTAATATCATGAAATATAGGTACATTGACAAACAAAACCAAACGTAGACTATACGAGTACTAGGAGTCTTGTATCAGACACGCTTCCCTTTTGAAGAGGACTGCGTTATTGCTCTGATGAAAAACATTGACCCAAAGGTTGCTGTATCACCTCAAAGAAGTACATACATCACGAGTCTTGCAGTGCACTTTCCCATGATTGTTAGAGGAAGAACTGGATGCCTTAGAAGACGAATGGCAGAGTCTGATGTATGCCAAGGAAACTGTGCAAAGCCTCACGCAGACACCCACATCATTCTGGAGTGAACTACAAAAAGTTAAAGATGGAAACAATGAGATGAAATTTGGAGTACTATCAAGACTTATGTGTGGACTATTAGCATTGCCACACTCATCGGCTTGTGTGGAGAGAGTCTTCTCACAAGTCAATATAATAAAGACGAAGCAAAGTAACAGACTCCTGGCAACAACCGTCGCTAACAGACTTTTAGCAAAACAAGCAATTGCTCGTCAAGGAGTGAAATGTTTTGACTGGGAGGCATCAACGCGTCTATTAGGAGATGTGAAAAGTGGTGTGTGTCATCAGCGGTACGTAGAGAGGTGCAACAGACGTGAGGTGGCAACTCTTCATCCTGTCTCTGACTCCGACAGCGACGATACTCTACCAGTTCACCTCCACTAAACACAGCTACATTAAAGTAAGTGTCGTGAATAATTTTTTTTTTAAACATTTTAAAAAAATAATAATCTAGGTTTTTTTTTACGGGTTCTTGATGTTTTTAGGCAACCCATCTAGGATTTTCTATCCTTAGTGAGTGGCAACGCTGCGACGTCTGCCGTTCTTGGTGTACCGTATCATTCCATCACATAAATTAGTGCGACAAGTATTCTGATACAAGTAAGACTTAATAAATAATCTGCGGTGACAATAGAAAGGATGCACCACTACTCATTGCCAAGATATGGGCAAGGAGTTAGGCAGGAACTGGGTGACAAGGAAGGCCACGTTTCTTTTCTTCCTTTATATGAGTGTGGATAGGACTCATCAAGCGAGTGAATAGTTTTCAACCTCACTCCTTCCGGCAAATTTAGAGTTTAATACAATATCTCCTATCCCTACCATAACCCCTCCAACAAGCTTGAGGGCCTTTGGGGATTCGGGAGTTTGGGGGCGGAATGCATATATGAGCGATATATGACCTTTTTAAGAAATCTACGGGAATTTCTCTAAAGGTTTCGAGAATTTCCCTAAATTTAAGTAAAATTCCCGAAGTCTGGGGAAATTTTCCGTAATTAACCAAACCTTAACATAAGCCTAACTCAATGTAACATAGTCGGGGGGGCTGTGCTTGGTAAAAACTCGACAGACAGCACATTCCTAGACATTTTGCAGCATTATTATTCATTTCTGACAGGTAGTGTACTAATTGAAAATGTAAATAGTAAGTAAGAACAACAACCTGACGGTGGCCAAAATCATCTAGTGTTCATTGTACGAATCTATAATAGAACCCTCCTTCCTATTCACTCATTAATCGACACACTTGTCTTATTACACATTAGTTTTACACATTATTATTTTTACTATCTCTCTGGAGAACAGTCAAGATGATTCTGTTAGAGTACCATTAGGTGAAACAGCAGTTTCCTGCTTGTATGCATTCTTATCTGGAAAGTCACAGGGTGTGTATGAAGAAATACCTCAAAGTATTATAGATGGCTGTGAAATGCTAGGACTCACACCAGATACAACAGAAATTGTAATAGATTTTGAAAAAGTGGTGACTTTTTGTCCGGTGAGTTTTTATCCAGTGAGTTTTTGTCCGCTGAGTTTTTGTCTCTCTCTCTCTCTCTCTCTCTCTCTCTCTCTCTCTCTCCAATATTGTCACATGTCCAGACAAGAGTATAGTTGAGTTCAGACAGGTGTGTCTGCAAGACAGTGGGGCAGCTGACATCACAATATAACCTGCACACTGCACATACTCATTGACTGATTCAAAATTAATATGTTTTCAGGCTACCATGGCTGCAAGAGGTCTTGTGTTTGTGACTGGTAATGCCAAGAAGTTGGAGGAAGTTCGAGCCATTCTTGGGGACTCGTTTCCTTTCAGGTAATCCATTTTGTGTTTCCCTTTGAGTGCAAGGTGTTATATAGGTTACTTTGAGGTACAAAACAACTGTTTTTTTTATTTACTCTCGATATTGATTATGTTATATTTTTAAGCAAATGCTGTACATACTTTTGAAAACAAATAATTGCACTGTTTATGTGACTGAACTGCTGAATGAAAACAGCTTTACATGTTCATAGTTACATTTTTATTTTGTCTGGCCACACTTGTGGTCAATTTGAACATTTTAGAAAACACTATGGTACTGTTTGATCTAATGCACACTGCTAATAATTCAAATCAAGTTCATGTAGTGCACTAGAAAGGAAACTGAAAAGTAGTAATAGATACATATACATTGGCCAACATTACAGATTAGTGAGTCAGAAGATTGACCTGCCAGAATATCAAGGCGAGGCAGACGAAGTGAGCCGAAAAAAGTGTGAGGCAGCAGCAGAATTGGTGAAGGGACCTGTCATTGTGGAGGACACCTGCCTCTGTTTTAATGCTCTTGGTGGCCTGCCAGGTTAGTCAAGCTGGACAAGAATTATTACTATGTATTCAGTTCAAGGGCTTTTATTTCTTAACCAATTATTTGTTTCTTTCTTTCCATAATGATAAAGGATTGTTGTTTTAGTTTAATTACTCTGTTTTCTCTCCTCTTCACCCACAAAACTGATCATTTGCTGCTTATAGTTTCTAGTCATCTGTTCAGCTAGTATGAGAAAATAGTTTCTATTGATAATATTTTAGCACATTATAAAATTTAAACCACTATGCTTATCCTTGAGTTTGTACCATAATATGGACTCATATATTGTATTGCCTAAGTATTCTAGTTGTTAACAGTTGCTCTGCTGGTCAATGGTATACTTTGCAACATTTTTCCTTTTTGATCACAAACAATAAAATACTTTGAGTCAAATTTTACAAAAAAATTACTCCTTCAAGGTCACCTCTAAAGGATTACAGCATATGCCAGCGATCTGTCTGAAAAAAATTTACCTTCCACAAAATAAGAAATAAAACAATATGTCTTTTGTTCTTTTTGTTTGGAAAAATTTAGTTTGAAATAATGTCTTGTTACAAAAGTAGCCAATATCATTTGTATATTCATATCATTGTCATCTCCTTATATTAAATGTTTACTTTCAGGTCCTTATATAAAATGGTTTTTGGAGAAGTTGGGGCCTGCAGGTCTTCATAAAATGCTTGCAGGATTTGAGGATAAGGTGAGGATAATTACTATCCTCTGGTAATAGTTATTTTATATATTTTCAGATGTTTTGCTATTTACAAATATAGTGTCGGGTTATCAATCACCTCTGTATGGTTAAGTACTCTTATGAACTATGTAACTTCTGGGCAAAACTGAAGTTGGAAATTTATCCTCATGAAACCTTGATACTGGATGTCATGCTTTGGAAATGTCATAGTTCGTATAATTTATTTTCATGATATCTTATGTGTGAGTACTGTATTTCCTTTTATGGGTAGCACTTGAACCAGTAATACTAATACAAGTTATATTTACAGTCTGCAGAAGCAGTCTGCACATTTGCATATTCTTCTGGAGACGTGAAGGACAAGGTACTTCTCTTCCATGGCAAAACTCAGGGTACAATAGTTGAACCTCGCGGTGATAACAACTTTGGATGGGATCCTTGCTTTCAGCCCAAAGGTGTGTATACTGAGACTCCTTGCTATGATTATTTCACCTCTATTACCAGAAAGTAAATAAGAGTATCTGTACTCCTAACAATCTTCACACAGCCACACACACACACACACACACACACACACACACACACACACACACACACACACACACACACAAATGGTGAGTTTTGGACACAAGAAGGGTGTGATGAGTCTGTGTATGACTAAGAAGTTGTAAAATTCAAGCAGACAGTCTTATGTAGAATAGGATTATGTATTTTAGAAGAGAGTTTATTAAATGATTGTAAATGTCACAAGCTAATTGTATATTTCAGGTTACAAAGAAACGTACGCAGAGATGGACAGTGCGATAAAGAATGGAATCTCTCATCGTTTCCGAGCCGTTGATGCTCTCAGGGATTACTTTACTGGGGAGGAGGGACGGAAGTTACTTACTAAGAAGCTAAAGGTAGATGATAGCAATGGTAGTTAATATTCAACTGTCGTATGGTGTGTAGTATTCTGTATTCAATTAAAACCGTGTATTGTTGTGAATTTTTTAATTAAAGTAGATGACCGTAAGATGTTCACTGACTTAGAGACAACCTGACCCATTTTCGTATTTATAAAAATGTTCCAAAATGTGTGTGTGTGTGTGTGTGTGAAAATTTGTCATAGTATTTGAAAAACATCACATGATTGTTTCAAGAAGTTAAGTTAATACGAAGGGGAACTCACAACAACTGATAAGATTTTGTCAAACAACTTTCAAATAAACATACATACATATATGCTAAAATATTTTTTTTAAATCTTTGCCCATCCATCAATACATTCACACTCCCAGACAGAAATTCTCATCCTTCAGTCTACTTGAGAGTGATGCTGTGATAAAACTGTCACCACCACTGTACTCCAAAGTGCAATTGTCTTTCCCCATTCTGATTTTCCTTTGCTTCACCACATTTATGGATATGAATTATGGAAAATTAATAGGAAAGACATTTGTTGTTTCAGAACTTTCTTATGTAAGAGTATTGATTATCATATGGAAAATTTATTATATTTCATTAGACATCAGCTACTTACTTGTGTCAGTGCTGTTGACTTCTGTCTAATGCTAGTTGCAGCAATGCTTGCTTCTCTTCTTTTACTTGTTGCTCTAACTCCTGAGCCCAAACATCAGATTGTGAGAGTAGTTCAGCCCGACGTAAGCCATGCAGTGTGAGGGTAACGCCTCCATCTCTCAGGTACAGCTTTCTTGAATGGTCTTTGGGAAAGTACACTTGTTTGGGCTCTGGTTGTATCTGTCAATATCATCCTTATTATTATTACATGGAAGGTATCCAGAAGAATATTTTTCATTTTGTTCATAATGAATGAAAAATATACAAATATCATATTATGACCAATCTGACTAACTTACCATGAGGATGATGACATAATATGAAAATTCTGATTGTGAAGAAGCTGCACTAGGTTGCTGCACTGGTACAAAGTGAGCAGCTGAGTCACATGGCAGAAGACTTGGATTAATGTCAGATGTTACAATCTTACAAAAACCTGTAGAGCATGACAAAATATCTTAGAAGCCATGTGAGAAAACCTTGAAATTTATAGACTGGGTCTTTCATCCTCATTCAGTTTTGTATAATCTATCACTCTTAATTTGATTTATCTCTCTTTTACCTATTTCTTCATATGAATTTCTCTCTCTCTCTCTCTCTCTCTCTCTCTCTCTCTCTCTCTCTCTCTCTCTCTCTCTCTCTCTCTCTTTCTCTCTCTCTCTCTCTTTCCAGCTGCAGCCACACTTGCCTCTTAACATCACAAAATGGTGTTGGTATTGTAAAAGTATACTACTCTGATGTAAACTATGCCTCAATGATTTACCAAACAATAACTATCACAAATTATTACCAAGCAGAAAGCAGTCTTGCTGATCCCTAGTCATCTTTACTCCTTCCACCACTCCAAACTGGTTTAGGCCAATGTAGATCTTGCCTCCAAGCTGTGTGTTCAGCATTCCCAATATAATCTGGGGATAATGAGTGACAAATGATTCAGTAAGAAGAAAGACTGAATCACTTGAATTCAAATAAGAGTAGATTGAAAACAAATATACTATGGTAGATGGTCAGGTGTGGTTGGTGTATGGTAAAATGTTTAGCACCACAGTAATTACAGAGGGTGAAAGACCTCCAGTTAATGCACACACCTGTAAGAGAGTATCAGAGCAGATGCTGGAAACATTCCTTTCCTGTATGAGGTGACAAATAAGGTCATTCTTCACACCTAAGTGATGACCTCTCTGAAGGACACCTGCAGAAGATGGTACCTCAGTCATGGTGTGCTATGTTATCCAAAGAGAGATCAATTGATCCATGAAGGATATGAGAATAGAAGCTTAGGCATCTTAATTTATTTAATCATTAATTAATCAATTGGATTATCTGATTCTATTAGCGATTTATTTTCGATTTATTTGTGGGTATGTATCACAATGCAAGATGGAATAGATTTATAACAGTGCAACTGGCTCAACCAAAGAAGCTTACAAGTGGTAACCACAACAATAAAGATTACATTATTTTGTCTTACTTGTATGGCTGGACAAGACTTCATCTTTGTCCCAGCACCACTTGCCAGGACAGGGACTCTGGACCAGCTGTGGAGAATGGAAAGTGCCTCTCATTTTCAAGTCCCAATTATAATCTGGAGTTGTAAGGTTTGCCATCTGCAGTACAGTTGGAGAAGTATCAAGGGCATCAGGGTTTCTTGCTTTCCAAGGTTGACATAATTTTGGGTTTCTGAAAATTTCCATAATTACTTTACTTTGAGTAAAATGAATAAGACACATGAAAATGTGAACAGAGAAAAATTATTATTCATTACATGTTTCTCATGAAAGGGATAAACTATTCTCAGGTACATACACTTTCCTCAAAAAAGAACATACCACTTTTCCTTTGATATCCAAACATTCAAAATATAACCTCTAAATAAAATGCTTTAAAAAAATATACCAAATTCAGCACATAAAAGTTTGAAAAAGTTTCTGCCACTGCTGACATCTGAAGTAGTAATGATGTACATATGTTCAAATCATTTCTAAAAAGTTTTCCTACCTTAGAGGAGCTTCAAGATGTGCTGCTCTGGTATTGTGACTAAGAAATTTCCTTATCAGTTGTTTTCTGCCACACAAAACTTTGATACATTCCCATGCTTCTTGGCACCTCCATGTCAGTGCCACCTCACACAGTGCTTAAAGGTAAATAGACATTCTACAAACTTTTGGTGCATCAGAAGACAACATGATGATAAAAAAGACATTAATTTCATACCTAGAGTCTCATAAAACTGATAATACACTAAAGAAGTGTTAGGTTACTCAAGGCCAACAAAGATCTACGCAAGTTCAAAATATTGTAAGCAGACATTTTTATTTTTGTCTTAAAAATGTAATTCATGAATTAAGTCTGCACTACAAGAGTAAGCAGGACTCTCAAGATAAGGGATTAGTTTCATTCTTAAATACAGCTAAAAATTCTTAAAAAGTATAGACTGGCATCAATATGGAGGAAAAAGAGCAAAATTTCTTTTCTGCTTCCAAATATGCTAATAATAATTATTAATTCATTATGAAGATAACTATATCATTACATTACACTAAGATCCTCTATGAAAGGAGAGAGTTGACACATACCTGTAAATAATCCTCTTCTGGCTAACATGAGAGAAATTTTTGACGAATTGTTCATTATCAGAGTGAGAATAGAGACAAGAAGAATGATAACTTGATGACTTGGCTGATCACCCTCTGTCAATCTTAGTAGGTGGTCTGCAAAACCAAAAATATAACACTGAACACAAACCATAAATATACCATAAAGAAATCATATTCTGGTACTGCAATTGTCCCAAACAAAATTTTCTGAACTACTTCAGTTATATACACTTAATTCTCAAAGTACCACAGTATTCTTTACAACACTACATACCTACCTGCAACTACTGATGCAACAGTAGATAATAAATGTTGACTGTCAGGCTGACATATCAATGCTTTCAGGAAGTGCAGGGTTGGCAGGTCTAATTCTGTCACTTGTATCCAAAGACTGGCCTCCCTATAAACAAAATAAATACATTAACATAAAGATGAATTCAACAAGAGACAACTTTTCACATTCAGATTGTTATTACACTTTACTTTCTTCTTCTACTTTATTCTCAAATCACATGTGTGGAGCAACACAAATTGTATGGAAAGAAAATTTTACTTTTGTTTTTCTAATTTGTTAAGTGTTCTAATATGTAAGAATATTACATTATATAACAAACATTTCTTAATAATCTTAAGAATTCTTGTTGAGTATTGACATCAATGATCTAAGACAACAATTACAATGAGAAACACTGCGTCTCACTCACTGGATGTCTGCTGGTGAGAGCTTTGTGGCTAGGGCAGTGTGCTGAGCCAAGGCTGCCATGAGGCACAGAATGGGAGCCACTGATGAGGAGGCTGGTGAAGGCACAACTGTGTGGAAGACATTCTGCTACATAACATATAATACAATGGAAGCAAGAAATAAGAAAAAGAGCCCTGAAAATTGTGACAGGATCTCTCTGCAGCCAGTGGTGCTTTGTGAGGTGCCATATTACCTGATGAAATGACAGTGGCACTGTCTACCTCCATGTTTTTATATACAGTAAAAGTAAATGTATGAACACAATTGATGGTTATTGTCTCCATATACTAGTTAGATTTTTAAGCCAAATTACACTTTTAAATTATTGATAAATCAGTAGTAAAACTAAATTGATACATGAAAAACAATAACATTTCATATAACATGTTATCATTTAATAATATCTTTCATATTTCATACTAGATTAAAAAGATACTAAGTGGGTAAAGGAAAAAAAAAAAGAATGGGTGGGTGGGGGGGTGAGGCTGTGCTTCCATGACTCAAAACTGGGAGAAAAAAGAGCACTGTTGCACACAGGAGATGAAGACTGTGCTGAAATGTTGAAAAGCACGGGGGTGAAGCAACAGTGAGGTAGCAATATGCTACATGACATAATTATATAATCATATCATCATATGTAATAGTAATGTTATAAAAGTTTTGGTCATTAAATACCAAAGGCAATATGACAATATCAAAGTGTATTTTTCATGCAAAACCACAAATTTATGATCAATAAGGAAAATGTAATTTAAATTCAGTTGAGACAAAAGAATGAAAATATCTAACCAGGGAGTCTTGCCAGTCGGCCACAAGGTGGCAAGTTTATGATGAAAGCTGGAAGGAGCACCAAGTCCCTGGCTCTGCACTGGTGGAAGCTGCCTGTGTCTACCCCATACACTCCACAAGTGCTCGGTGTCACTCTCACCACTCGTACTCGGATGAAGTTCACACCCTCTACTTCCTGGTGAGTGTTTGTGCCATAATGCTGAAACACATTCATTCATCTAGATGTCTCGTCTATAAGTGACATTAAGGATGAACTTTGAACTTCTAGAGAAAGAGAAATATTTCATACTGTTTCTTCACATCTATGTAATAGACAAAAAAGACTGTGATGAAACATTTATATAAAATTAAAGTAATATTTGGCTTCTGTAGCATCTTTATATAAAAATAAATGGATTTTTTGCATGCATCTCTATTTTTCCTACATATGTAAGATGACATTTGAGATGGAATAGGAGTATGCAAATCAACAAGATAATTATAATGAATATTTCCTCTTCTTATGAAACTACTTGCAAAAGCAGACATTACCTTCACTGGCAGAGCAAATGTTGAACCAAGAGCTGGTAAGAATCTTAGGGATTTCTTCACCTCCAAACTTTCAATGGTAGAGGAGATCTTTCTGACACTGTCATTCCATGCAACAGAGTTGGCAAGAAACACAACTCCATATGGATGCAGCACACTGATCTGAAAGTCTGTCCACTCAAAGTCTAGGTCTGGTATTGGATGGCGGGCTGCTACCTTGTCAGTTTGTGTCAGGATGTTGTAGTACCTTCCTGCTGGTGAGAAGGGATTAGTCAATGCCAACTTCTTCAGATCTTTGTCAGGTACAACCATTATATACTTTTTGGATTCCTCCATGGCTTGTGTGAGGCTCTTTATTGAGGACTGCACAGTGTTTCCTTTTTTTATCTCATAAATCATGTAGATCTGCCACACATAGATAAGGTAAAGACTTGCAATGTCACCACTGTCACCAAATGTTTCTTGAAATGTCCTTTTAGAGTCTCCTTGATTCATCCTTACAACATGTGCTTTAACTGTTCTGTCTTCAGTGTTCTGATAGTTTAGTATGTCTGCAATTGAATCATCTTGGTACATGGTCTCTTTTCTGAAAGTGTCTACCATACATCTGTACAGATTAGGGAAGAAGTCATCCTGAAGAAGCTTGTTTGGAATCAGGAGTTCTTTGGGTTGGTTCTTTAGTGCAACATTGATACAGGAGAGTAAATATCTTATGGTTTCCTTAATGGTACTCAAGTTCCCTTCCAAGTCTATGGTTGATTCTATATAAATCATAAACTGAACCAGGAAACATTCAGCTAATTTTGTATTGGAGTGCAATGATTGGGAGAACTTTAGAAGTTGAATTGGCAGTTTGTCTGACTCAGTTGTTTTTTGCAACACATTCATATGAAAGCTGAGAGTTGTCAAGGCATCTGATGCTTCACTTGTCTGCATACCACTCTGTACTTGGTAGTAAATAACTTTCAGTTGCTTGATCAAATTTAAGCAGTCACAACTTTCTTTCTTGCATGTTGTGTCCATTTTTCCCCAGGACCGGATTTTGTATGAAGCTATCTTAGTACTTTACATTTAGAATACTTTTCATTGACTATTCTTGAGGCATTATGTGATCTGTCTTGAAGTATTCATCCCTTGCTATGATGAAAGCTTTGCTCTATAATACGAATATTGTAGATAGCTCTACAACAAAATTGTTCTAAATCTTTATAATCTTTAAGATGCCGTCCAATCTTGAAAAAAAATATCAAATATAGATGACAATACTCGATTAACATATCCTGCTCTTCATCTCCCTGCTTGATTTTTTGTCATTTTTGAGCCGCTGCAGTGAGGAGAGATGCATGGAAACACCTGCTGCAAGGGCCTTCATGGCAGGACCGTTCCCTTCAGCATCACCGCGATCACTCTGATGCACCTGAAGCCAACACCTGAAACACATACAAACACAACACTTTGTTAAGGCTTTCACGACAACAGCAGGCACAGAAAATCTACAAAATTGCTTAGTTTTCTCTAGTTTTCTCACACCACTGTAATACATCATGCACTACACACGCCTGTCCGACCAGCACAACCTACTACAGATACTAACTCCTTTATTTCATTTATATACTTATCATTCTTATTCACTTCTCCAGCAGGCAAGCAACTATATCACAGTACCTACCTATTAAATAAACGTCAGAAATTACTCTCTCTCTCTCTCTCTCTCTCTCTCTCTCTCTCTCTCTCTCTCTCTCTCTCTCTCTCTCTCTCTCTTTTAATGCGTTATCAAAGGCCTCTCTGGTGTTATCAGTGATGCCTATCTCTGACATGTGGCGCCACAGTCCTTGTTCCAAGTTCAAGAATGATACTAGCGATTTAACTTACAATAGATAAAAAAGTCTGTTTAGAGCTACCTGCTGCATATGGAGAAAATTTTCCTGACTGATAATGATAATAATGGCTTCAACATCTAGTTTTCACCCAAATTCTAGAGATATGAGAGGAACAGTAGATTTCATAAAGTCTAAGAAGAAAATATAATTTCGAGAAACATTGTGGAATTATTTTTCGATAATTATAGTAATGATTGTCTAAAATGACAAAAATGAACCAGCAAAAAAATACACAAATAGATAAATGAATACATAAAACAATTTGTGACACTCGTGACTGACCTGGTGTGTGTGTGTGTGTGTGTGAAGGCGGCAGTAAGTTTGAACAAATGACAAACACACTAGATTTACAGTGAAGTTTCGTAATCATCTAGCATATGAAAGTAATTTCATCCTCCACAAGAAGATAAGGAAGAGAAAGCAGTGCCAACAAAATTCAAGTTAAGAGTAATTACTTGTTAGGCCCAGAATGATGTAATGACAAGTACAAAAGAGCTGCACACGAGAAGTGACAGTGACTGGCACTCGACCCTGGCCCGGTGACCTCGCCTCCCACACAGCGCCACGCCTCGCCCAGCCCCTTCACGCCCTAGTCTTCAGCGCTCACGTAACCTCACTGTCTTTAACATTCTTATCTCCCGTGTCTTATCTGATGGAATAAATTACTATAACCCCACTGTCCTTCCCCTGGTGGAAAACAATACCACGTTGAATATTCAGTTACCGGTGACAACGCCAGCGGGAAGCCACGGTGTATTAGGCAGGGACAACGAGACGTGACGAGACCGCTGTCTGGTGCGAACATCAGCTCACCATAGCCTTTACGTCACTTCCCAGCTATTCACTGATGTGCTAAAAGTGAACGTAGTGTGTTTGGACTTGACTTTTTTTTGTCATCAAGACATACTGATGAGTAGCTCTACTGCGGGTCAGAGGAAGAGAAAGGCTGTAGTACTGATACTGCCTCTCCATGCCTGGTGGGCGGCAAGACTGTGAAGGGTGACACAAGATTACGTGACAGTATGCATGACGTCATTTAGAGAGGAACTCACGCCCCTGCCAGACGATTCTTTGTGCTAACTTCATCTTTCATTGATATAAGTTATCACCAGTAAGAACAACCACCAGCATCACCACCACAATTGTTACTACCACCATCACCACCACCACTGTTACTACTACTAATGCATCATCTCAAATAGTTTCCTATACAAAATTCTTCACTGATTAGATGTCTCAGTTTACAACTTAGCTAAAACAAACATCGTGAGCTCGTAATTTACCTACTGCATAACTTACATTGGCTACCTATTACTATATCTGAGCTCCATGACACAGACATTTCAAAACTAATAAAAATACACCAAATTTTTAATCTGTGGAGTAGGAAATATTTTAATTAGTTTTCTTAATTAGTATATGAAGAATGTTAAAAAAAAATGTACAGATGAACTGAGCAAAGCATGTAAATTAATAATATTTCAGCTCAATTCTGAGCGTGATACTGCACTGGCATTACAGGAGAGTTGCGACACAAGGCGAGCATGACGGCGACCCAGCAGTGTGGCATGCGGGAAGCTGAGCGCACGCCCCCTCACGTCTGTCAGCAAGCGAGCCGGGGACACACGATGCCTCACTTCATGTTGTGCCAGCGAGTGGGCGGGAGAGGAGACATGAAGAGCTTGTATGGCTGTTGACTCGCGCACGTAGTAGTAGTAGTAGTAGTAGTAGTAGTAGTAGTAGTAGTAGTAGTAGTAGTAGTAGTAGTAGTAGTAGTAGTGAAGCAGCAGCAGCAGCAGCAGCAGCAACAGCAGCAACAGCAGCAGCAGCAGCAGCAGCAGTAGCAGTAGTAGTAGTAGTTTGTTGACCAAAAAATAAATAAATAAATAAATAAAAAATAAGATACATAAATAACAAAGGAATAACATGGATTATCAAATAGATACAAAAGAATAATTTTAATTTGTACCAAATTAATTTAGAAGTCTGGTAAAGGGCTGATGGGATGATTACCGAGTCTATAACACACACATATTTACATTAGATTATTACTACTATAATAAAACAAAGAAAAAAAATGCACCAAGAAAGTATACATATACGTATATACCACCAGGAAACGTGATTCTAGCCACGCACCCTCATCATTTACATTATATTTCAGTAGGTTTTTTATTATTATCACACAACGATCGCCCAAATCACTTGTTCCTGGGGAAGGTCTATATAGAAAGGCTGGGTTACTTGCTCTAACCTGATATAACTCAAGAAGGGATGAGCTGATCTTCAAGTTTTATTGATTTATTTTTCCAAACAGATAGTATTGTTATTTCTCAGTGGGCCTACTTTTTTTCGCTTTGTTTCCCCCCCCCTCCCCCATCTCTCTCTCTCTCTCTCTCTCTCTCTCTCTCTCTCTCTCTCTCTCTCTGACGGTTCAAGTCTATTATTATTAGCTTATGAATATAGTTTTTTTTTGTGAAGATGATTATGACATGTAAGAATGATATACCTCCGGGTGTTTACATTGAGCAGTTTTTTGTCTTTTTCAGCAACCATCGTTCTAATGTATGTTTGTGTGTCACTCAGTCAATGAGTCAGTGAGTCAGTCAGTTAGACGGGCAGTCGGTCAGTCAGTCAGTCAATTAACAGTTACATCAGTTAATTAGTCAGTCAGTTAATCATTCCGTCAGTCAGTAAGTTGGTTGGTCAGTGAGTGAGTGAGTGAGTGAGTGAGTGAGTGAACGAATGAGTGAGTGAGTGAGTTAGGCACTAAATCAATCAATCAATCAATCGGTCAGCAAGTCGGTCAGTTAGCGACGCAGTAACTCAGTCAGTAAATGGATCAGCTTCTATCGCCTTCCCTCAATCTGGTAATCTAGAACGCAAGTCACCATTTCACTGGTTGTCACAGAGGAGGAGGAGGAGGAGTCGTGGCTTCTCCATCAGGACACAATACACAGACCAGTCAGTACCCATTTATAGCCGACCTATTAATGACGGCCCTTCACTTCCCTTCTACGACTTTACCACTGATGCGAATACCCCGTGAAACTTGATAGCACCGTTGTTTGACCAGATATTTTCTTGATGTGACTATATCAATCTTCAAACTACGTATTTTAACCTATATATTCTTCTTTATCTCGTGTTTTGATATACTAAGCCTCTCCTTATTTTCTTGATTCATTGATTATTCTCCTTTCAGTCTTTCCCAGTTGTTTTAGTTTACCACATCCTTTTTCGTCGAGCATGTTTTGGTCACATGGCTTGAAAAACAGTGACCTCATCAGCTGGCGGTCCTTATCTCGTGCAGCACTTCGCCGTCGTCCTGCTGCTGCTGCTGCTGCTGCTGCTGCAAGGGTCGGGTCGGGTTCACTGGTTGTAAGGAGGCTGACGACCTAATTCCCGTGACAATCTTATTTTTCAATCTGCCCTAGAACTCCAATTGGCGGAGAGAGAGAGAGAGAGAGAGAGAGAGAGAGAGAGAGAGAGAGAGAGAGAGAGAGAGAGAGAGAGAGAGAGAGAGAGAGAGAGACCACGTGCAGGAATGAACTAGGATCATGGCGACTGTTGACAATTCCTGGCGCCACCATCAAACCCACACACTCCCTCTCAGCTGTCTCCTCTTACAGTCCTATTTCACAACAGAATGGAAGATCTCTTCAAAGACACCGTTGAGTCACTCACTATCAGGAAGCGGCAGCAAAACAGTTACTCTCCTCAGCGTAATGCAGCAATCCCTGTTGCTGCACGGTGTCATTCTTAAACACATTATGCACGCCAAAGCGAAAACTACGAGTGTATCTGCAGTACGATACTTTCTGCCGGGTAGGAGGGCGGGTCGAGGGGTCAGGTGTCCGGCGGGCACTCAGCCTGCCGGTCACCGACTCACAGTGCCTCCAGGCCTGGCACAGTGCAAAGTGGGCCCACTGACACTGCACGCTGCCTTGCCAAGTGGAGATAACCGCAAGCCGCGAGACTCATTAGACTGTCCATCTGATAAAGCAAACCTGGATTAGAAATAGATTTCGGAAGTGCGAAAGAAATACGATAACAGTCTTGAATAATAAATACATTTATCGCAGTGAAAGTTGCAGTAGAAACGATCCATTAAGGAAAGGAGCAAAGGGAGATCCTGAGGTGGACACGTGCGTTGCATGACAACACACACACACACACACACACACACACACGCACACACACACACACACACTAGTGACGCACAGCCTTTCGTGAGTGACAATGTCTCCGCTACGGTTACTGACACTCCTGATGGTGGTGATGGTGGTGATGGTGATGATGACGGAGGAGGTTGAAGGAGTACGACGCAGGCGGCGGCGGCGGCGGCCTCGGGGTAAGAGGGTGCGAGTAGAAGGTGGAAATGGAACCAGGAGGATACGACACGCGGCGGGCAGGAGAGCAGAGTTTGTGCGGCGGCGCCTGAGGAAAGCTCGGAGGCACAATGACGAGGGCATGCTGAGGCTGATTGACGGCCGCGCGGACTGGGAGGGTGAGTGTCCCCTGTACCGCAACAAACATACTATGCCTGAGTCTGTACTATCTTAAGAACACTTCCATGGAAAAAAAAAGAGACAAAGTGACTACTCATATTATAACAGCACACACAAAACACACATTATACAAACAAAGGTAGAATACAGGTGAAAAACACAACACTGCTACAGAAGACTTGTCAAGTGCTGATAAAAAAAAACCTCTGGCAAATCATTTTTTCCTGTGGCAAAACCAATGTCACAAAATCCTTCATTCATTTATTCGTTGTTCATGCAATATGCACCTACAAGGCATTCCTACTCAGTGACAATGAGTAACACAGCTGATAGTAATACAAGTCCAAGTAGATGCCACACAAAAACATTTGCGCAAAGCACTATAGACCTTTCAAGACATATGAGTTCCGCCCCGTCCTGCACTATTAAAAAAAAAAAAAAATGTATTCATCTTTTACTTGATCAGCAATTTCACCAATATTGGATTACGTTAGTTCAAGTCTCAATGCACATTAAGAAAGAGAGAGAGAGAGAGAGAGAGAGAGAGAGAGAGAGAGAGAGAGA
>CM035207.1:19446616-19463887 GCA_020233015.1 Callinectes sapidus | reverse complement strand
CTTCTCTTCCTTCTCTCACTCTCTCCTCTCCTCATTCCTCTCTCATTCCATTCCGTGCATACTTGGTCATTTATACCGTGTCAGTGTCTTCAGATTACGAGGCAGCAGTAAAAGCGAACATTCCTTATAAGATCAAAGGAGGAAGTAACAAAGGCAAACGCATATTGACACTGTTACGTAACCTGAACCTATAGCGTATGTTTGCCCCGTTGTAGCTCAGCACTAGAAACCGTAACTTTAACCCTTTCACTGGTATTTCCTCCATCTTTACTTGTTAACTAATTATACTACGATATATTCACTTGTTCCATAGCTACCTAAAAAAATATACTCCTTTTTTTCTAATCTAACTTAACCTTTTCATTGCTATTTGCTTCATCTTTCATTAATAACTAATCACACTACATCTTTACTTGTTCCATAGTTACCTAAAAACATTTAAACTGGGTAGAAATTGCAAAATATATTCGTTTCTCCTAACCTAATCTTTTCACAGTTTTTTGCTCCATCTTTCTTTAATAACTAATCACACTACGACATCTTTACTTGTTCCATAGTTACCTAAAAACCTTGAAACTGCGTAGAAACTGCAAAATATACTCTCTTTTTCATGCATTCCCTTTGTAGCAGATAAGAAACATAAGAAACATCAGGAAATGAGGGAAGCTGCAAGAGGCCATTGATAATTAAGACCTCATGCATTGCTATTGATGTTGTTAATTATCTGGCATCGTAGAGGAAGAGTTAAATCCTGTTTGTGCTATGGGTGCAGTACTTCCCGCTTCGTTAAGTGGTACACGAACGCTAGGCAAGGCGGTGAAGGTCATTCCCAGCTCGTATTATGTATGTGCGCTGTGTTCTTGTTGCACTGTGATATTTGCGTGGAGGTGGTGGTGGTGGTGGTGGTGGTGGTGGGTTAAGTCCGGCTTGCAAAGTGGTGATTTTTTGTTGTTGTTGTGATGATGGTGTTGATGTTGGTGTGGTGGGTTTGTGAGAGAGAGAGAGAGAGAGAGAGAGAGAGAGAGAGAGAGAGAGAGAGAGAGAGAGAGAGAGAGAGAGAGAGAGAGAGAGAGAGAGAGAGACCACGTGCAGGAATGAACTAGGATCATGGCGACTGTTGACAATTCCTGGCGCCACCATCAAACCCACACACTCCCTCTCAGCTGTCTCCTCTTACAGTCCTATTTCACAACAGAATGGAAGATCTCTTCAAAGACACCGTTGAGTCACTCACTATCAGGAAGCGGCAGCAAAACAGTTACTCTCCTCAGCGTAATGCAGCAATCCCTGTTGCTGCACGGTGTCATTCTTAAACACATTATGCACGCCAAAGCGAAAACTACGAGTGTATCTGCAGTACGATACTTTCTGCCGGGTAGGAGGGCGGGTCGAGGGGTCAGGTGTCCGGCGGGCACTCAGCCTGCCGGTCACCGACTCACAGTGCCTCCAGGCCTGGCACAGTGCAAAGTGGGCCCACTGACACTGCACGCTGCCTTGCCAAGTGGAGATAACCGCAAGCCGCGAGACTCATTAGACTGTCCATCTGATAAAGCAAACCTGGATTAGAAATAGATTTCGGAAGTGCGAAAGAAATACGATAACAGTCTTGAATAATAAATACATTTATCGCAGTGAAAGTTGCAGTAGAAACGATCCATTAAGGAAAGGAGCAAAGGGAGATCCTGAGGTGGACACGTGCGTTGCATGACAACACACACACACACACACACACACACACACGCACACACACACACACACACTAGTGACGCACAGCCTTTCGTGAGTGACAATGTCTCCGCTACGGTTACTGACACTCCTGATGGTGGTGATGGTGGTGATGGTGATGATGACGGAGGAGGTTGAAGGAGTACGACGCAGGCGGCGGCGGCGGCGGCCTCGGGGTAAGAGGGTGCGAGTAGAAGGTGGAAATGGAACCAGGAGGATACGACACGCGGCGGGCAGGAGAGCAGAGTTTGTGCGGCGGCGCCTGAGGAAAGCTCGGAGGCACAATGACGAGGGCATGCTGAGGCTGATTGACGGCCGCGCGGACTGGGAGGGTGAGTGTCCCCTGTACCGCAACAAACATACTATGCCTGAGTCTGTACTATCTTAAGAACACTTCCATGGAAAAAAAAAGAGACAAAGTGACTACTCATATTATAACAGCACACACAAAACACACATTATACAAACAAAGGTAGAATACAGGTGAAAAACACAACATTGCTACAGAAGACTTGTCAAGTGCTGATAAAAAAAACCCTCTGGCAAATCAATTTTTCCTGTGGCAAAACCAATGTCACAAAATCCTTCATTCATTTATTCGTTGTTCATGCAATATGCACCTACAAGGCATTCCTACTCAGTGACAATGAGTAACACAGCTGATAGTAATACAAGTCCAAGTAGATGCCACACAAAAACATTTGCGCAAAGCACTATAGACCTTTCAAGACATATGAGTTCCGCCCCGTCCTGCACTATTAAAAAAAAAAAAAAATGTATTCATCTTTTACTTGATCAGCAATTTCACCAATATTGGATTACGTTAGTTCAAGTCTCAATGCACATTAAGAAAGAGAGAGAGAGAGAGAGAGAGAGAGAGAGAGAGAGAGAGAGAGAGAGAGAGAGAGAGAGAGAGATGGATCGAGAGAGCCGCCCGCCACCGAGAGAGAGAGAGAGAGAGAGAGAGAGAGAGAGAGAGATGATTGGGGTGTGCAAATATGTGGAGTAGGTAGATGTACACATGGACAAGTGGAGGCTCTTTCCCCTCAAGGAGCTCAAGGGACAGGCGCCAGGACAGACACTCGCAGGTTCACGTTTGTTTATGAATGGTTAGGTTAGGAACACATCAACGTACGTACATACTAAAATTAAACTGGCTTTTTTGCATTTTGGTTTTCTTCTGTCTTATTTCTTTCGTAGCGGCAACTGATAAGGCTTTCTTTTTTCTCCCTCCACCTTTTTTGTCCTTTCTTTTTTTAGTGAACCTTCACCTTAAAAAATTATAGATTCGTCGTTCCTTCATTTTTGTTTTGTTTTGTTTTTCTTTTCTATTTCTTTAGTCAACCTTCACCACTCAAAAGTATAAATTCGTCGTCTCTTCATCTTTTTTGTTTCCTTGTTCAATTTTTTAGCGAACTTTCTTTACATAAAAAGGTAACTATAAACTTGTCACAAGATCACAGCAAGCGTTCTTTCTACACGTCTATTTTTACCATCTAATCATTCTTTAATTAAACAAACATGTGTGGTATTTTGGGGTAACTTGATATTCCTTTACTTAAATTTTCGATCATACTGAAGTTGTATACATATTTTTTATTGTATTTCGTATTTCTTTCTTCTATATCCACCCAACGCTTTCTAACACTGAAAACAGACTTATCCTTTTTAGTAAATAAGATACCATTATTTTTTTAAGCGTACTTTCATGTTCGTGAAGACAAAGGATATTGAAAAAACAAAGATAAAACAATAACCACAACCACAAAAACTCATCACTGTAATCATTAAAAATAGTCATGATGGAAAGAGCGAAGCATGTACGAATACGGAGCTAAGCCACATGTTTCACCCTCTACTCCCCCCCCCCCTCTTCCCCCATCCCGGCTTCACTCGTCCAACACACAGTAAACATCCAGCAGCTGAACTCTCCCGCCAGGCTCTCATCTTCGCAATCCTCGACACTCACTGACCTCAAATATGGTTCTCCTTATCAGTCACGCCCACCTCTCGGTCAAGTACCCACGTATGGCAGCGCCGCGTGCGTGACGGGTAGGAGCAACACCAGGAAGGGATGGGGTGGGACGGGGAGGGAGGGAGAATAAGGAGCAACATAAACCTCAAGGAAAAAAATATATGACAGGCGACCACCACAATGCCTATTTTGGAAGGGAAGATATTCTTCTACTACTACTACTACTACTACTACTACTACTACTACTACTACTACTACTACTACTACTATTAACACACACACACACACACACACACACACACACACACACACACATTCTCTCTCTCTCTCTCTCTCTCTCTCTCTCTCTCTCTCTCTCTCTCTCTCTCTCAAGGAGCCCCTCGAATGGCCTTGATCCTCAACAGGTCCCAGCTGGCCTCTCAGACACTCAGTCACCCTAAACACGCACTCCGCGCCCTTACGCCCTCACGCCCCACACACAGCGAGCTGCCCGTTCACCTCAACCTTTCCGCTACACACTCATAACAGTAATAAGTCTGTCCCGCAGATATGAAGGGAAGTTTATTTTCAGAAATTTTCGAACGAAGAATTAAATAGAAGAATAAATTTCTGATTGCCTGTAATCAAACCTCCTTAGGATACTGAGTTTAAGACTTTAAAAAATAAATAAATAAGAAACTTGCCTTAAGTATTTAATAAAATCTAGTCTAACTATGCGTTCTCAAATCTAATGTCGATCAATTGCCGAATCTGAACATTTATTTTCTTTATACAATGAGAAGTATGGACACAAGCAAGGATCAATCATAGGGAGGTGGACATAAAGTGGCCATAATACACATCACTACTTCTGAACAAAGGAATTTACCTCTTGTGTTGGCATTTGTCTCTCTCGTTTAGAATAAGGATAGGAAGTCTGCTTCATCAAATAGAGAGCCGTTTGTACACACACATCTATCGTGAAAATAATTTGAATAAAAATTTTATATATATATATATATATATATATATATATATATATATATATATATATATATATATATATATATATATATATATATATATATATAATAATAATAATTTTCATGGTTGTGTGCCAATATGTATTTTTTTCCTCGCGTGGTTATGATGTAGTGAGTCCTTCATCCTATAATTTCGCCACCAAATTCTAACAGCGACAGTACTTGGATCATTCAGAGCATTTTTGTAACTCGTCTTGACTCGCCTGTGCCGCAACGGATTCTACTGTTGCACAGGGATACAATGCAGGTGGAGGTCTGCTGCATGTGCACTACGCGCGCGCGCGCGTGTTCTTGTGTGTGTGTGTGTGTGTGTGTGTGTGTGTGTGTGTGTGTGTGTGTGTGATATATATATATATATATATATATATATATCTATATATATATATATATATATATATATATATATATATATATATATATATTGCACGATATAAATGGTGTGGATAATAACAGCTTGTACGTATCGAGTGGCCGGCCTCCAGGAGAAAGGTTGTGTGTAAGTCAATCCTTCTAAAGACCGTCGAGGTTTTTGGTTGTTTACTGGTGTAATGTGATGCAAAGTGTATAATATTGAATTGCAGGTCAACCACATCAATACCATGAGAAGGTTTAATTGTGTGGGTGGTAAATACATTAATAAAAGTCGGTGTTGTGGCAGCTTTCTCAACAGCCTTCATCAGAGGCCTGGATAAACTAACTCTATCTCTCTTGACTACTCTTATAACGTGTTCAGTAACATAATGAGTCAAAATGATGACGCAAACCTTTGAATGGATGCTATCGTATTTGTTTACTGAATACTTTTTCCTTGCATGAATACAGTGCCTCTTTCACCAGTGGCTCACTCCTGCCACCCTGCCGAGGCCAAGTGGTCGCATCATTATTCCTCCAAACTAACATAATATAGTATGTCAACATCACGAATATCATCAGGCACCAATGAACAACAACTAAGCCAGTACAAAATGTTCACATCAATTGAAAATTACTATTAGGGGCTCAGGCACAATATGATATATATATATATATATATATATATATATATATATATATATATATATATATATATATATATATATATATATTGGTGTGGCCAGGAAGGATATTCTTTTTTAAACAGACGAGGTTAAAGGCAAGGGAAACCTCAGCATTGTTGAGTTTTATGTTGTCTTTTTCTATTTGCCAGATTAACTCTTCTTTCTGCGAGTGTTTGTGCTCCGAGGAGCTGGCCAAAAGTGGTTTCTGTATATATATATATATATATATATATATATATATATATATATATATATATATATATATATATATATATATATATATATATATATATGAGATGAATCAGTGTCTAAATAAACAAGTTCATCAACAGAAAATAAAATGGTCAGTTTGCTTACTAATACACTAATAAAACCCATCTTTGTTCCTTTGTATCCTAGATATATGAACAGGTACATGAAAGAATCAATGATATATCATGTAATTAGAAATCAAAATGTACAAAACCGGCATTTTATACACCTGCTTACCAACGCCCAATACTCAGCGTGCACTGTTATCGGCCGGTGGTGTATAGTGACACGGTGCCATGTCTGTGTGTACGTACCACACTCGTCGCACTAACTTAATATGGCGGGGTGCGTTCATTGCAAGCGTTGCCACCTAAACGGTAAGTTATGTGCAAGGGAAATTCCTGACGAGGAAGCGACTGTGTCAAGTTACATGCACTGCATGCTTCAGGGCGTGGCAGGCGGTTGGTTGCATTGTTGTACTTAACGTAGTCTACACGCTAAAATAAACTAAGGCATGGGCGTAGGCGAGCGCTAAATACAAATAAATAAATAGATTAAAAAAAATAAATACGAATTCATTAATTAGTGGATCAATCTAGAAAAAAAGTAGATAAATGACACACAAGAGACTAAAACTCCACTCTGAAAGTATTATTACTATCATCACACAATATTATCATTACTATCATCATCATCATCATCATCTTAACTAGCAGGAATATAAAACTCTTGAACAAGTATACCTATATGTGAAAGCCTGCCACAGAAGACAATACGAACTTTTATTTTCGTCTCTCGCCGCTGAGAAGTTTTGAGTGTCCATAGCTCTCTCTCTCTCTCTCTCTCTCTCTCTCTCTCTCTCTCTCTCTCTCTCTCTCTCTCTCTGTGGGCACGGAGGCGGGACAAGGAACGGTTGGTTGGTGGTGGTGGTGGGCGGGAGGAGTACGCGTTGCCGTGTATGAGTGTGGGTGTGGGTGAGGATGAAGGCTGGTGGTATTGTTAGCTTCACCACTTTCGAGGGTTGAACAGTCCTCTGCCATGACGTCAGTTTTCATATGTTATCTCAGCACTTGTCGCCCCATGGTTTTGCTACCGCTTCATATGATCAGGATTGTGTAATGAGAGAAACAACAACTAGAATGTTACTACTAATAATATAACTTCTACTACTGTTGCTGCCGTTGCTGCTGCTCCTAATATTGTTGTCGTTTTCTTTATCATTATGTAACAGGCTCACGGGCAGAACAACAGTAATGAGAGAGAGAGAGAGAGAGAGAGAGAGAGAGAGAGAGAGAGAGAGAGAGAGAGAGAGAGAGAGAGAGAGAGAGAGAGAAAAGCTTTACAACGGACCAAAGAAATACTAATACTATAATATATAAAGTGTACGGTATACGCTTGAAAGTATTTACATCACGCGGGTCTATAAACGCAATACTGATCTCTTATCTGAAGCACTTTGTTTTTTCACCCCGACCATTTTCTTAGGCCATAGAAAGTATCATGAATTATTTTTTTTTTTTTTAATAAATAATGCAATTTTGTTGTTTTTTCATTATTAGAATAAAAACGCCCTTAAAAACCAGTGTCAGTTTTCTTATAATGCCTTTTGAATGAAATTGATGAAGCATAAATTTAATCACTTATTGTGTTGATGGTGATACGCAGATTTTCACACACACACACACACACACCCATTCCTTTCATTGCACGCTGTTTCCTCCCCGCCGGCCAGTCTAGCCTAGTCCAGTCTGGGAAGCTCATCACATCGCCATAATCCGTGTCACTCCCTTGCCCTTTCACGCGACACGAATGTAGCAAAACAAAACAGCTTTATCTACTTACACATGCATTTATTTTTAAAACCGTTCGTGTGTGTAGGCGTCTAAACTAACAAAACCTTGCTTCTACACACACAAAAACCCGCATGTTAAATTCTCTTTTCTTCATCCATCTATATTTATCCCTTCTCTCATTCTGCTTATAATTTTTCGTTTTCGATATAAATTGTAGCCTAACTAGCCCTTCAGAATCAGCCCCACAACCAAGTCTATTTCTAACCTCTTACAATGTTCACTGTCCTCACTTGCCTGTCTTTCTCAGAGATGGTCGCCGGGAGGGATGCGATGAAGCTCTAGGAGTCTAGATGGTTACAGTTAATTAGCGCAGACAAAAGAAGCCTCAGAAGTGTTACGAAGTCTCTCTCTCTCTCTCTCTCTCTCTCTCTCTCTCTCTCTCTCTCTCTTCATTCTTTATTGTTTAATAGTTACACGCTCTAAAGATAACAGCAAAACCATGCTAAATTCCCTAGTGTGAAAACAATTACAATATATGAAATTTACACACACACACACACTGTTTATTTTTTTCATAATTATTATCAAACTCAATGCAATGAACGTGCGACACAAGGTATAGAACGGCTAGACCAACTAGGCTATTTAGAGCAGCAATCCGGCGAAGAATTTGCCATTTACTGATACAAATAAACAATGGGAATCGGATTTGAGGACAGAAGACAGTGGGAAAGAGAGGAACAAAATCATTAAAACAAAGGAAAGAAAAACATAATTATGAGGAAAAGCAGAAGAGAAACAGACAGGCAGTTTTGGATGTAATTCTTCTTATTATTATTTCACAAACACAAGAAAAAACACAAAAGAACCACGAGCTATGATAGAGAGCAGCCTCACTAGTAACGAAGAAATGAAGTGAAAAAATCTCTCTCTCTCTCTCTCTCTCTCTCTCTCTCTCTCTCTCTCTCTCTCTCTCTCTCTCTCTCTCTCTCAGGCTACATAGGCTACGACCTAAACTGAAAGGTATATTATGTGATAGTGCAGTTAGGTGGGATCGGTTTAACACATTGTAATGCCACCTTCAATCTTTACCACAGTAACAACTCCCTGACGCATATGTTTCATTGCAGGAAACGTTCAAATATTCCACGAGAACCTCTGGGGAAATATTTGCGACGACGAGTGGGATGATCGTGAGGGAGAAATGGTCTGCAAGGCTTTGGGTTTCCCTGGCCTTGAAAAAGTAACGTACAGTGGAGTCTACGGTCATGCTAGAGGTAAGTTTCACACACACACACACACACACACACACGAGACTGTAAAGTGTACACAAAACCGTGAATATTAATTGATCTTTTATACTCAAATCTATCACACTTGTCATTCTTCTTCCCGTTTGCTAGGCTATACATCTAACATACTGAATGAAGTGTAAATACCTTGATATGGATGAATATGGTGGCCCGTCGGACTTCATTCACACCAGCACCAGTCAGTTCCTAGCGTCTGTCTCCTTTGAACTCATATTTTGTTGCATGATGGCCGATGAGTCACACTGCATCTAATTCCTCATTTCCTTATCTATAAATTCCACAGACAGATTCTGGATGGATAACCTTTTCTGCATGGGCACGGAGAAAAACTTGACGCAGTGCAAGTTTGACGGCTGGGGCATTCACGACTGCGAGCGAGACGAAGCAGCTGGAGTAGTTTGCATGAGTCACTTCGCTTCCTCCACTCCATCGCCAACTTTGCCTCCAAGAGATGAGCCGGTCATTACAAATAAAACCGTATTAAAAGTAAGAAATGCCGATTATGAAGTACATAAATGATATAGAAGCCATAGTTTTGAGTCTGAATAGAATAGCTATAGATTATATGTTTTATTTATTTTACATAAGATACAATGTCAATATTTTCCCCACCACAAGAAAAGTAAGGAAATGTAAATAAAACATGAGGTTATAGCGTGTCGTATGTTTGAATCATAATCGTGAATCACTATTTCAGCACTCAGTGGAAGGGAAGGTGAAACTTCGCCTGGTGGGAGGGCGGACGGAGTTTGAGGGTAGGGTGGAGGTGCAGCTGGCGGAATCTGAAGAGTGGGGGCTGCTGTGTGGCGATGGTTGGTCCCTTCTAGAGGGCATGGTGGTGTGCCGCCAGCTGGGCTTTGGTTATGCTCAAGGCGCCTTGTCCACAGGTGCGACACAACAAAAATGTAAAATGAATTATGTAATATACAATGAATGAATAAATAGATGAATAGACAAGTTGAAAAGAAAATGGAAAACAGAATTAGAAAATATTAAATCTCTTTCTCTCTCTCATTCTCTCTCTCTCTCTCTCTCTCTCTCTCTCTCTCTCTCTCTCTCTCTCTCTCTGCCACACATGGTTTCTAACGAAACAGTACATTGCAGTAGTCTGGCAGTAGCAGTGTCTTATATCCTTCCACAATGTTTAACATGCAATACAGTTCATCAAGATGCTGTATCAGCTTGCTTCTTAATGATCATAGTGGCAGGAACAATGATTTCTTCTATTTATTTAGATATTAATTAGTACTGCAGCTTACAGTGGTGATAAAAATGTAACAATGATATAAATGAATAGGAAAATTAGTGCAAAATTTATGATTAAGAAGCTTGCCATTAATGTTATAGATTGAACTAAAGAAAACCATCCCTGCCTGAGGATGTTGGAGTGGCACATACAGTGTATAATAATAAGAAACTGAGTGTAGTCCTGTACATTTCACACAACTAGACTACACTAGACACATGATTCTATCTAGGTCAATAATAATTAATTTTTGTATCAATTCAAGATTCAATCTATATTATCAAAAATTCTCATCAACAGGCTTCTTTGGGGGAAATAAATCAGACATCATTATCAGCGGTATGAAGTGCACTGGAAATGAGAAACTTTTAGAGCAGTGCCTCCATAGTGCTGTGGGGGAGGTCTTCTGTCCTGATCCATCTAATAATGGCAATATTGCAGGAGTCACCTGTGTTAAAAGTAAGCTTAATAATATTTTATCTTTGCCCATGTTTGATTATCATTATTATTATTATTATTTTTTTTTTTTTTTTATCATTATTATTATTAGTAGTAGTAGTATAACTATTATTATCATTATAATTATTATTCTTATAGAGTTACACATCACACATAAGCAGATAGATTTACTTTAAATAGTATATAATCATTATAATTGTTGCTTGCACTGCTATTTTCTTGATATGAGGGGCCTTAGGAAGATTTACATCTTGCAATTCTAATTCTCACATCATTTTATGAAATAATTCTGTAGTATGCATTTTGTAATACCAGGTTGTTTTCCTGATAATCCAACTCTCTTTGTCAAAAGAAATGGCAGATTTGGTACCAGACCACATGGAACTGGCTCGGTCAGCCCGCCTGGAAGACAAGCAGTTGTTCTTCCTGCAATGTGCTATGGAAGAAAATTGTCTAGCCACGTCATCTGCAGAGGTTGAGGTTAGACTCAGGGCTGCTGTTGCTTACTTAAAGTGACAAATGATTGACACACATACTGTGACATTTGTATTACTATTTATTCTTTTCTTACTGTCAGATACTGGTTGTTCATATTGAAAGCAGACATTTGTATAACTTTTTGTCACATAGTCTGTAGAATACAGTCAATATTACTAAATGCATATTGATAAGCATTTTTCATTCTTCACAGAGGAGTGGCTATGGGTGGCACCTCAACACTCGAAGACTCATGCGCTTCACTGCCAGGATATTCAACCAAGGAGATGAAGCTTTCCGACCTTTCCTTCCCAAGCAGTACTGGGAGTGGCATGCTTGTCATATGTAGGTCAATCTCACTCAAGTAGTCAGTACAAAACTTTTCAGAATGATGTACAACCATGATAAGTACATAAGTATGTACAGTATCAGAAATGCAACATACATCACACAATTTCTATAAGTGTTCATACATAATGCAATGCTTGCCTCTAAACCCAAAGAAGCACAAGGGATGACAAGCAAATATGTAAATATACTAGTATTTTTTATCATAAAAACTGTTACGAGAAACTAGTGAGGAAAAAATCCAGCGTTCACACTAAAGTCCAATAAATCCTTTTCAGGCATTACCACAGCATGGAAGTCTTTGCTCACTATGACATCATTGATTCTCAAGGAAACCGAGTAGCAGAAGGGCATAAGGCTTCCTTTTGCCTGGAGGATAACAACTGTTTGCCAGATGTGGAGCCTGTGTTCAAGTGTGCCAACTATGGTGACCAAGGTATCAGTCCTGGCTGCACTGACACCTATGCCTATAATATTGACTGCCAATGGGTTGACATCACTGACCTTAAGCCAGGCACATACACATTTAAGGTGAGTCTTCTGTTTATATCATGGTTATATTGTTCAAATGTTCATAGTTTTAGTTTATAGTTCCACAGTTGGAGTGATCGGAACGTCACGGTTATCTGATGATATAATTTCCAGGAATTCAGAGGTTATTGCTTATGTAAATATGGTGTGTTAACATAAATTTTGATTATACTAACATGCCTTTCTGCCTGTTATCTTCAAAAATTTCCGCTATGCTTACTATAATTTTAGTAACTGTGTGTTTTGCATGCACATTCTATCAGGTTGCAGTCAATCCAGAATTCAAAGTAGCTGAGATGAGCTTCGATAACAATGCTGCCATTTGTGAATTAATATATGGGGAGACAAGTTTATGGGTGGGAAACTGCTCACTGGCCCGGCCCTGAAGTGTGGGAGCACCACTACCACTGCCATCTGCCCTCTCTCTGTCCCTTCCACCATTACTTGACTTCCATGACATTGTTCATTGATGCATTATTTATTAGTTAATTTATTTATTTATTGACTGATTTTCATTGATGTATATAGCAGTTATACGTCCATCAAACATTTGTATCCAACAGGATCAAGCAGTGTGTCATCAGCACATCTTTTAACTTTCTATGTAGTCTGATTGATGTATGTAGAGGAACTTTTCCTTTAACTCTGTGTTGATCATGGGTCAGACTTCTTAAAATATGAAGTTACTGTCACACTATTTTTCTTATGGTATTTCTTCTGCTAGCTGTGATATGAGTAAAAGTAATTTTAACTTCCATTTATTCCACACTTTCAGCTGGCAATAAATCCAGAGTTTAAGGTCGCAGAGAAGACATTTGACAACAATGCTGCTTCATGTGAAATGATCTATGGTACCCAGAATGTGTGGATAGGGAACTGTTCACTTGGTAGACCCTGATACATCATTAAGATCAAGTAAACCTTTCACATTTCTTACTAAAACATGTTGTGTCAATTTTCTTCCTGATGATAAAAAATCCTTGTGAAGTCACTCAAACACTGAACTCTCATTAGTTTCTTGAGATTGGAAAAATCCCTGTGAGTGCCAACACAATGAACTTTTATTAATGTGTGTGTATATATATATATATATATATATATATATATATATATATATATATATATATATATATATATATATATATATATATATATATATATTTATATATATACACACACACACACACACATACACATACACGCACAAATATATACTGTATTGTATTATGAGAAACTGGTTTGTATGACTGAAATATCTAAGTCATTAGAATAATTTTTTCACCATTTGTGTTCATAAATCATTTTATGCAGGAATATTGTTTGATTTTGTTGTTCATGTCCCACCCACCCCCCTTAAAAAAAAGAAAGGAAAAAGAAAATGATATATTTCCTATAAAGTATTTTACTAAAACACTTTTGTATTAACTCATGTTCTGAAGTAGTCTTGGAGTCAGACATGGAGTCTGACATATGGAACTGGTGTGGCTAGTGATCAATCACTGGCTCAAGTTATAATTTATAAATTGGTCCATTCTCCCCCAAAAGTTCAACCTTCAGTTCCATGTGACATCAACAGTGTGTTTGTGTGACTAGCTTATCTCATTAGCATAAAAAAAAAATATTTGCACATTGAATAGTTGTTCATTTTGCTGTGTACTCTAAGTTTGTCACTTAAGTCTGCTGATCACTAGAAAAGTTACTCAGCAATGCAACAAGGCATGGAGAGTATGGCAACAACAGATACATAGTTTAAAGTGAACAAACATGGAACTTATAAAGAAATGATATCTCAAAATTATCAGAGATAACTGAAAGAGATCTGATACACAACACAACACCATGGTTGGATGTCAAGCCAAGGAGTGTAGTCACAGCTTGCTTTTTGAAAAAAATTGTACTGTCCCATATTTTTCTTTATTATATGCTATTTACCAAATTGTTTTCCTGTAAAGTTCAAACTACATAGGTATGTTGTTCCAAACATGTGGTGAGCCACATTGTGTCATATGAACTGCATCTCTTTCATCAATACTATCACACTGTACTTACTCACTGAGGTGCTCTTAAAGAATGTATGTACTGCTATAATCACACCACTACAGGGATCATTGTTTTCTTTATAGTGGTATTATTCAACACTGTCCATGATTCAAGGAGAAAATAGATATTAGTATGTAATAACATAAGGCCTCACTGCCACTTACTTATACATATCTCTAAGTACAGGTTTATTTAACATACTAAACTGTATTCTAATTATTTTCTAATAAATAATACACACTGTATGTCTAAGAAGAAACTCATTATTGATTAATGAAAAACAATCAATACTGTATAAGTTTACATACCATAAACTACATATGTGAGAACTATTTTGTACGAGATTCAGTATTCTGTAGATGAAGAAAAATATTATAAGGGATATATAAAAAAAATATTACATATTGCTGTTTGTTACCTATGGTATTTACCCTGTAGTAAACTAAATTCATAATGAAACCAAGTACATGAGACATCTAACCAAACACTGACGTTCATAATTACGAGAGAGCTGATACCCCAACTTATTCAAGTAGGTTGCAGTTATCTGTGGAGAAACTTCTGCATAAAATCATTAAAGTAATTACATTACGTCAATCTCAAAAAAGCAACGGTAATACTTAATGTTTATTGAGTAGATACTCCTTCATTTATATAAGTTAGTATGCAGTTCGATCTATGCAAGAATTTACCTAAACTAAAATAATTTAAAACCAAAGTGGAACTTAGTGAAGGGTACCTTGCAGTTGTTTCACTGGTGCACCTAACCCGAGTGTGTTGTTCATGGCTAGTGACTGCAACCTGCATGATATTATGTAATAAAGCTGGTTATGTGACACCACTGGTAAACTCTGTTTAGTATAAATGTAGATCTCAGTTTGTTTTTCAAAAGCTAGCATGAGACTTTACAAGAAGTTAACTTGCACATATAGTATGTATCTCATGTTTATGTTTGGACAAAAGCTTCTTTTTCATGCATTTTCTACGTTAGTCATGGGGTAAATAAAGTTGTCAACTGCATAGTATAATGAATTATGGCAGACATGATTATATATACAAAAAAGAAAACATGGTTTCTTTTACTGATTTAAAATGCTGATTTTATAACTCAAACAAAATAAAGGTCTCTCAGTCATTTTCTGTGAAAATGATGATTTTAAAAGATATGTATGTATTTTGTTTTCCCAGTCCAACATTTTAGGAGTAATAGCTTCTTCTCCCCTCAAGGTACACAGGAGATGTATCGTGCTTCATGGTGTTATACCATTACAATAAGTAACTGCAGGGTCCAACATTAAACTTTACCTATCTCTATATTCCTGAGTTAATTTCCCTTTGAAGAGACAAGAAATTAGTCTCATTTCTTTGATCACCTTTTACATTGCCTATAATATGTATATATAGCACAGCAGTAGTGTTCTTTCAACTAGGCCAAATCTTGTGCAGTCCTATGTTGAATGGTCAAAGTATTACATGTGCTTTGGAAACTTGAAATATCTTATTCTTATACATGGCCCTACAATCAATCAATCAATCATGGGGGGTATACACCAGGGGGTGCGTCACCTCCCCTACCCTATGGCGCCACTCCTGGCAGTCACCTCCCATGAGTCTCCATGCAGGCTTCCTTCCCATACAAAGTCACTCCCAGCACGAGGCATCAACTTGCTACAGCCATGAGTTCTGTGGGTGCCCCCTTGGCCAGCTCCATACTGGATTGTTGCTTTCAGAGACAATTTGATAAGCAGGATTAGCTTCACCTACAATACAATATGTATTTCATTAATTCTAGCAAAGAAATCCCAAATGGATGAGAGAGAGAGAGAGAGAGAGAGAGAGAGAGAGAGAGAGAGAGAGAGAGAGAGAGAGAGAGAGAGAGAGAGAGAGAGAGAGAGAAACAAAGGAGGATGAGGGTTAGATGGAGGCGATAGGATGGGGGTTTGAGAAATGTAGAAACAAAAAGGGAGTGGAGATGGGAAGACAAACATGAAGTGGGGTTGAGAAAGGTGCGGGCTAATATATCATGATTTCTGGCCAATAATACTCACATATTAAAATCCCGCCACGATATATCGCTCAAATTAAAAATATGTTTAGGAAGTCTGCTTCATTGTTTCATGAAGTAAGGAGCCATCTACATCTTCCTTCAGATTATACATGTACATTCTTGTTTGGTGGAATAATGATTTTATTAGTTAAATAATAATAAGAAGAGATAAAATTAAATTTTTTGCCTTGTTTCCTATAGCAATCTCTTTCTCAAACACAAACATCAATGAAAATAAGGATGTAAAATACAGAATGCATGACCATAATCTTTAATACTTTTAACTTTGTTTCTAAACTATACATCTTTGGTCTGAAAAAGGACATTATGTAAACATCAAAAAACAGGATATAGAAATAGTAATGAATACTTATGCCTGACTATAGCGACACTCATAAAATCTGCTTACCAGACCATTCAGATCAGCATTTTATTTGAACATTTTTATTTATCAGAGGATAAACAATTGACAAATCTTGCTATATGTCACAAGCTTACCTGTACTACAATTTTTTTTCTGTCAAATAATACTTATTTGTTTGAGAATGCCAACATGGAAATGGCAGCAGATAATGAGGTCTCTCTCAAGTCACTGGCAATATCGGATCGGGTGAATATCACATGTCGAAGCCCAGGTTTTGTACTCACCGAAGTGAAGCAAGTGTTTTGGAGTAGGATTTTTTTAACATAAACTAGAGGAAGCCAACATGAGAATATATTTTAAGTATTCTCTAATTATGATATACGTAGCATATACAGACTCCACAAAGAGGATAGGCCATTTCATCGAGTGAAGTGTGTACAGTGCAACCAAAGGTGGTGCTATTCAAGACAGTCCTCTGAGATGGATTGTTTCTAAAGTATCCCTGACAACTTAGCTGAGGATTTGGAGAAAGTGGTGACAAACTGCTTAATGATTACAAGTGACTAAACTGATGACATTTACACCTTGTCTTTGCAACTCCAAAACCTAAATCTTGACTACCAATAAATTTTTATTCACCTC
>CM035207.1:19429116-19441616 GCA_020233015.1 Callinectes sapidus | reverse complement strand
AGGTGAATCTTGGTGAACAAAGAAACATGACAAATTTCATTACTTAATAATAACAAAATAAGAAATACTAGTAAGAGAACCATGAGACTATGCATAATAGAAAAAAGAAAAGAAAAGTTTGATCACTCCCAACATAACTGCAGATACATCAACTACTCATATAAATACGTCCATGGTCAAGTCAAGGAAACAAACCAACACAACATTTCTAGCCCTCTAATCATGTACCATATTTTGTAAAGTAATAATTAGAACACTAAATCACAGTACATATTTTCCCACCTCATATGAAATGGCTTTTTTAAATGTAAAGAAACATACTGAGAATAACTATCAGCACAGTTTTCCAGGTTAGCTTTGACTCCTTTGTGGTCAGACTCATCTGCTTCACTCAGGCCTCACAAACCATTACACAGCAAGTCAGACATGAATAAAAGTTTCCCTAGCTGATTTGCTACTCATAAGCTGCATAATTCTGGCAGTCAAAAATATTAATGTATGCCTGTCATGTTTTTCTTTTTTTCCCTAACATATTTTGTTGTAAGTATTTTGGTGTATCTTAATATTAGCAATATCTTATGAAGTGGGAAAACAGCACAGAGCCAAAAATCTACACTTTATCACCTATGGAGCATAATCAAAAGGCAAACTCAATCTGAAACTAGTCCTAGATACAGAACAATTAATGCATGATATGATAATGTGCTGCTGCTGCTGCTGAATCAACCACATTTGTAATAACCTTCAAATGAAAACATGGTACATTATAAACAGATACAAAATGAAACTGAGTAAGTTAATATTTTGTATTTCTAGATTTTTAGCAACTTACTACATACACATATGCATTTTCCAGATCAACACACAAGATCTGGACATCAGGTTTGAGTATTATCATATCAAAATGTTGCATTCTTCTGAAAAAACTGCAGTCACTATCTTTACAATATTGTGAATTCAATGAAGATGCCAGGTTTGTGAAAAGTAAGGAGGGCAATGTATAAGAAATGGACAGTACAATTCTATTTTGCTGGCTGTTAACTTTTCTGTTTAAATATTCGGAATTTCAGCAAGGTCTAACTTTTTACTCCGCAAAAAAGAGTTCATAGTGATTAAGCAGACATTACTAGAATGCCTATAATACCATGTATCAAACTCAAGTGGACAGATACAGCAAGATTACTCTGTAGACTGTTTTACTCTACAGTGTAATATAAAAAGCCCATAATATTGATGGGGCAGAGTTTTCTTAGTTAAATTTGACTTGGTCATAATTCGTATGCACTAGCTTCTGGCAGTGCTAAAGTCCTACAAGCAGGAAGAGGAGGTGCCTCATCCCACTCACGCTTAGGGATGAATTGGCCAATGTTGGGAAGATTCATAGGGGCAACCTTGGGCATGGATGGGAGAGCCTTTTGAAAGCTTTTCCCTAAACCCTTAGGCAAGGAGGGCTTGAGGCTTCTAAGGTGTATCAGGACCTGTGGCACCTGCTCTCCCTGAGGTGACTGAGAGGCCTGGCCACCTGTGCCCTTCAGTGCCCAAGTTGCCACACAGTGAAAGATCCCAAAAGCCAATGAGTGACATAATAAAACATACATGCAAATGTTATGCTGAAAAGTCATAAAAGATATTAAAGTAGATAGTATATGGAGTGAAGCATAAAAGATTGATACATTTTAAATTAATATAATATATTCTATTAAGACTCCTTCAAAGTATGGTGCCTCTTAGTACCCCACAGCATAGTTGTTCCTACAATAAAACAACCCTACACAAAGAAGTAAAACTCGTGCATTACTGCTGACTATAGCTGAAAGCAATTCATAGAAAGCCTGAAGCTTCTTACTCATTTCATATAAGCATAATGTTGGTACTTAACTTCCAGTCCCAGCCTAGTAAGACAGAATCCCTCACATGGAAATGAATTCATGCAAAACTAATGGAAACTAATGACAATTGCTTAAACTTTTAGTAATTTAGGTATGATCTAAATAAAGATGCATAAACACTGTACATACCCTGTCCAAAATACAGTACATCTACCGGAAAAAAAATCCAGTGATATAAAACAGTACAGTATAAATATAATGAATTGCAAAATTTCTAATTTCTTTTGTGATACATGAAGATTCTTTTTTCTCTCACTCATATTGCAAGTCTGCTCATTTCAACATAACTGTCACAATCTAGAAAACTTGTTGAGAAGAGTAGTGAAGAAAATTTGGCTACAAATGATTTGCTCTTTGCATCTCTGTAAGCTAGAGGTTTTGCAATATATAATACGTACATAAGACACAATGACGGCAAAATGATATGGTTGTATCTAAATTACTATTTAGTAACAAAACCACTTATTCATTGTTTCCCAATATTCATTTCACATGCAAGACCCTAAAATCTGATATTTTCGACCAATAGCCAAATGCAAACAGACTACTACTGTTCTGCAAATAGGCAAAACTTTTATTAACTGGATATGACAAAGATGAAGATCATATTATCTTCTGAAAAAACAAACTGAAGCAGCAATGCACAAGTATTTAAGTCTGTAATATGCTATAAATATGCATGATGAAACATCCATGAGCTTTATAGATGCATTCTAGGCAAAACACTCTCATCAAATCAAAATCTCATACATCATTATTCTTATTCCTTCATCATGATTGAAGTGGCCCAACATCAATAATTTTCTTTATAAAGACCATCACTGATCATAACATGTTGCCTGGCTCAAACTGTCATTCAGTACCATGCTTTCCAAGGGACAGAAATGGCATTTACTTATACAGTAAAAACACTGATCAAGTACAAGTTGGAAAATAAATTTCCATTATTTGAATATGGATGGATAAAAAACAAAGAAACATATTTTCACTCAGCATTCATAACAATATACTTTGGTAGCTATTGTCAATGTGGATCTACTTTTTTCTGTGGCAAAATCATAATCAGCTCTTAAAATGTTGCATGATTCCTCAAACAGCTTGGGACTGTATGTGACTTATTATCAGCTTCAATATATCTTATTAATTTTTGTAGCATTATATTTTGCCATTATACAATAATATACAGAGCAGTATGATAGGGATTACTCCTATCTGCCCTTAAAGCATGAATGCTAGGAATAAACTTGTCTTGGCCAGCCCTCCTTTAAATTTCTTTTATCATTTCCTCCTCTAAATTAGTTCATGGAAAGGACAGTGTTGTAACTATGCATGTGCTTATTTAGAATGTGAATTTGTCGTGCAAGTGAGTGTTACCACACAGTGAGTGAGGAAAATTCAAGCCGGGACTGATCTGTATTAATGCCTGACAGAGCAAAGGAAATGTTTTAATTTAAATGAGAGAAGATAAGAGGGAAGATGAGACATTGATATGTTGAGCAATGGCTAATGCTGATACTTCATCCTTGTGAAGCCTGAGCAGTGCTTGGTATGGCAGCTCCACGAGTTCTTGCACTGAAGATTAGAGAATTAAGCAATTTTTTTTCCTGGGTAATAAAGTTATAAAATCTATTTGCAGGAGGATGTTCCTTTCAATATTCCACGTTTCACTTACATCACATGCTAATGCCATCACATTCAAGAACTTTATTGGTAAAACTAAATACCCACAAGAACCAATATCCTGTAGAAATTGTTTTTAGCGAGAATGAAATGTTGTTTATTGAGAATGTGCAGTTTCAGTATAACACAGACAAGGCTTGAGAACATTGTATAATGTTATCTACGCCACATGTGAAGGGCCTATAAAGTTGCCTACTCATGTAGTGGACGATTTTTGTAAGAAATGGCGTCAATGTGTCAGTCTTCACAAAACTTTAACCGTGTCTTAACTTCAATCGTCAGTTGGAATTATTCAGTCTCATTCATAAATGAAAGGAAATGGCGGTGTGACAGTCCTAAATGAAAAGTCTTTCATTCGTGGAATTAAAAAAGGAGCCCGAGGGTTACACCAGCCCGCTACCACGTGTGTTTGCACTCCACTGTGGCCTGCCAGTGCCACTCTCGTCCCAGCTGTGGGTGCGGCGTCAACAAACTCGTCGTAAATTCTCACAAAATTTCAACTGCAATACATACTCGTAGTACGGTGCACATACACTGTACAGCTGCAAAGACAGCATTATGAAACTTTCTGATGTAGAGGATTAGCAAAGAAAATCTAAGGAGTGAATGTTTTTTCACAACCGGAAACACATTTACCTACGGTCGACAATGCTACAAATTCGTCTTGAAAGTTTTGCGTAAAAGACGAAAATTACAACATATCATATCTTAAGGAAATGCTACATAGTGTTGTTGTTTCGGATTTCCACTACAGGCATTACTCTTGCAACACACACACACACACACACACACACACACACACACACACACACACAAGAAAAAAAAAAAAAAAAAAAATCTCCAAACACGTAAAATTAGTACTAATGTGTATATATACGACAGCCTTACCTTGGGTGAATCAATTTGAGAGTTGACGTAGGAAACCCGCACCTGGTCATCAATGTAGCCACCTGAGTCTGATCCCGCGTAGCCCCTGTCAGAGCCCAGTACCTTGGGGCGGTTGAGGGTGCGTCGCTGCCATACCACGAACCCAGCGACACCTGAGGCAGTGGCACTTGGCATCAGTCACCAAGTCTAAGCTAGACGGCAACAGCGAACTAATATATTCAAATCACTGGTTATACTGTTGAACACAAATGAAACAATGACTTACCCAACAAAACAGTGACTGAAATAATAACACCAAACACGATGGCGACAATGCAGCCTGGAGTGAGGGAGTCTGGAGCCACGGCACTCACTTGCTCCTGCTGGGGAGGCAAAGCCCAAGCCACACCTCCTTTCGTCCTAAGGTTTCCACTAGCCTCCTTATCACTGACACAAATCAGAACAAAAAGATAAAACACAGCATACGTATGTACACATCACAATGTATACCAGGTTAGCATGGCAGGACTCCACCGCCTTACCCTGTGCAGTAATGTTGTATATATATATATATATATATATATATATATATATATATATATATATATATATATATATATATATATATATATATATATATATATATATATATATATATATACTGAGAAAGAAGTAAAAGATGGTAACAGTACTATACAATATATCAATGTGTCCAGTGCGGTTTACGATCCTTATGGATGTTCAGAATGTCAAAACCACAATAAGATACACACAATTACCAAACACGTATATCTTCAAGGTTATGATAAACTATCAGTGTGGGTGGAAAGCATAGCAATATGACTAATTTTACGCAGCTACTCAATACAGTAAGAGAGACACCGAATTTAAAGGCAGAATCAATTAACACCACAAAAATGCCTAACTGAAAATAACAGCTATTACTTTATTCTGGTATTAAAGGGTGAGGAAGTGAGTAACCTGACCTTCTCCACCCCCTCTGATAAGATAGAATCAGTTCCTCACCTGGTTGACAGGAGTGGATAGTCTGTCTGAGGCCATTCTCTGCTAGGTACCTCTTCTTGGGTTACCAGCTCGTCTGGAAGGCTCTCTGCACTGATGGGGTCGTTGTAATTATCAGTGTAATCTTCAGCGGGTGGCGGGGCAACACTTGGGGGTGGGACAGGACTTTCTTCATCCCCTTTGATCTTGCCTTCACTCTCTATTACAGTAGTATTCTCATTCTTATCAAGTGTCTCGGGTGGCATTATAGTAGCTTCTGTGTCTTCTGAAGATGACCCTTCCTCCAAAGAAGTATCAGGGGTAGGCGATGTCATGCTCATGCTTTCTAGTCCACCAGTCATCTTTGAGCCATTGTGATTCGCATTATCTCTTTGGTCCTCCACACTGGCAGGTTCAGGAGCTTGGTCTTCAGTGTCCTTCACGAAAATGCGAGATTCACGTGCATCTTCCTCAACAGCTGTCTCTGGTGGTGTGTCTGTCTCTCGTGGAACCGTCTCAGCTACAGTCTCAGATGCAGCTCCTTCTAACACTTCTTCGGCTCCCTCACTCCTCTCTACGATCTCTATGGGAGATGAACTGTCCAATACCGATGGAGGAACAACTTCCACCTCTCCAGTAGACTCTTCTATATTTTCTGATTTCTCCTCTTTCTTTTGTGAATCTGAAACTTCATGAGTCTTGCCAGCGCTATCGCTCTCCTCTGATGGTTTGTCGTCACCTTCTGCTGCCTCGTGGGGATGCTGAACACTTTCTCCTGCGATACTGACATGGATATCTGATTCTTGTTGTCGCTCTTCTGCCGTGAACTCATCTGTGGTATCCTCCTCAGTATCTGTTGACAATGCTCCAGTGTCAATGTATTCAACTTTTCCATCTTTAGTGTCACTGTTCTCGTCTTTCGCTAGTTCGAGGGAATGGCCGATCAAAATGGTTTCTCTGACAGCTCCTCTCAGCGGCAACGTTCTATTATTCTCTCTACTCACTACATTTCTAACTCTTAGATTCCCTACATCAGCTAAGTCCTCTCCAGCTCCAGCATCTTCAGTATCGTCTGTAGCTTTGGAGGCAGAGGAGTGCTTGTGTTCGCTGGTTTCCCATGAGTGGAGGTCAGCCTCAACAACTGACTCAACTTCTGGATGGTAGTGATGGTGGGGAACATCTTGAGAGACTTCACCAGTATTTTTGTTATTCTTGGACCCATCATCACCCATCGGTTGGCTACTCCCATCATTATCACCATTAGCTGAAGTTTCATGAGGCTGGTGCTTTTCTGGTGACTCCACATGTTCTTGTTCAGAGGACTGTGAAGTTGGAGTTTTCTGCGAAGAGGCCGATCTTTCTAGGGAACCTTCCTCAGAAGAAATAATCTGAGGGGAAGTCTTGTCATTTCCAGACTCACTACTTTGCTCAGCTAACTTGTGAGGTAGAGTGTCTTCTGAGCTCTTCTCATGAGAAAGAGAAGTTTCTGGATTTGCACCATGAGAGTGGATGACTTCTGGCAGGGTGTCATTCTGCTTGACCCCTGAGCTGGTGGTATGGGGCTGAATGGCTTCAGAGCTGGAGGTCTGACGCTGAAAGGATGATGCATGTGAGCTACTGTTTTGTGAAGCATAATGCGAAGTGGCTTGTGAGTGTGGCAGTGATGCATGAAGGTGAATGTCGTGAGGCTCATGGGGCTGGATGACTAGGGGGCTCCCATGGCTAAAATAAGGATTAGTTTCACGCTGCTGCTGCTGCTGCTGCGTGTGGTGCGGCTCGGTTACTGCGGGGTTGGCTTCCTGGGGCTCGGATTCAGGAAGAACAGGAGGGGTGGTGGCGGTGGGAATAGGAGGATCGTCCTCGACAGAAAGATCTGATGAGGTAGTTGAGAGTGTTGTTTCACCAACTTCGTCGATCACTTCAAAGGTGACCTGCCTCGCTTCGTGGGTGGCTTCCACGTGAGCCGCGGCAGCAGGCGACGTGCCATGGCGAGCAATGGAACCCGGAAGAGAAGGCTCGCTGGGTACTGGGGAGCAGCTGACCGCGCCCACCAGCAACACCAATGTCAACACTGCAACAAAGAAAGACTCGTTAGTTCTGCCATAGTATTTTCTTGCCTTAATTTACAACGTTAACACTGAAAACAAAGTCTTGCAACGATATTTTCTTTTAACCTAATTAGCTCAACTTGTGCAAAGAGAACATTTTCATCCTTTCTTTCTTTCCTTTCGGAATTAAAAGTTGGCAAAAGCTCCAAGATCTTCACAGATAAATGTGACATACCATTTTCATCCAAAGGAAAAAATCACATTATTATTATGTTGTCTTGTTTATGACTGCTTCTGCACACAATTGTGAAAAGTGTATTTCCGATATTTTTTTGCAATCTTCGTAGCCTGTTTTCTTTCTACATAATTCTTATTTCCACAAAATTTCCTCTCGATAAGCATTTGTTATGATCATCGTTTCCATCCTGCCAGCCTTGCAGGGCGTGAGTCTTCCTGACCTCTACGTATCACGATCTCGCTCTCTGGGCCACCATCGTCCTTGACCCCTCAATAAGTTATCAAAAGCAAACTTTTATTTGCCAAACACAGTGATCCGTGTGTGTGTGTGTGTGTGTGTGTGTGTGTGTGTGTGTGTGTGTGTGTGTGTGTGTGTGTGTGTGTGTGTGTGTGTGTGTGTGTCAACAGTGAGTCAGACTAAAGTCAGACTTTCACTCCTTACAACACAATGTCTTTAACATCACAAAATCTAATTTACAGAGCAGCAGCTTCCAGCTTTCAAGCAAGATATAATCTTTCTGGAAAGCTGATTTCCCACCTAATATTTATTGTTCTGTTTATCAACAAGTCAGTCTATCTTCCTTTATTCTTTACCCGTAGAAACAATCATCTGTTAGATATCTACTCCATTTATTCGAATATTCACATTCATTTACAAATAATCACTAAGTCTTCATAGCCTTCCTTCTTTATCATCCTCATGTTACCAGATTTTGAATCATCCTATCCACACTGCATACATTTTTATGTCCTATTATTCTCAAAGCTAACAAACCTATCGATCACTACTAAAGTAATTATTTCCATTATACATCTTACTCATTTTCATCCACGCATGCGGTCAAATTCACCAATAAAAGCTCACGTGATTCTTCTTTGATTTTCCAGTTGATCAAAGGAGACAATAACATTACAGTGTGACTCTTTTGTCCATGTGTGTGTGTGTGTGTGTGTGTGTGTGTGTGTGTGTGTGTGTGTGTGTGTGTGTGTGTGTGTGTGTGTGTGTGTGTGTGTGTCAATACGAAGCATGACCCTCGTGGCGCCTCAACAAATTCACTTCCGCTGGGCAGCGTCATTACCGGAGCGGGAGGCAGACCGTTACATTGCTGCCATCCTGGCGTGCTGGGAGCTGCTCACCACGCTACACTTGTGCCACACTTTGCTCTGCGACATAAAAATCTTTAAAATCTTACGGTAGAAAATTTAGAAGCAAGAAAAAAAGCGCAGTCATGACAGTGAAATGTATTCATTATCTTGGAGAAATGCCCCGTGGTGGAGGCGGCAGGGCGGACCACGGCCGATCGATGAAGTGTAGGGAGGTGGCGGGAGTGGCGACGGGAGCACAGGGCCTCAATACAGACGGTAGGGGCCTGGTGTGTGTGTGTGTGTGTGTGTGTGTGTGTGTGTGTGTGTGTGTGTGTGTAATATCTTTATTCATACTGTATACATATTTTACTTCAAGAGGTCCATGGATTCTTAAGTATTCAAAACAGGGCTCCAGGGAGTCAGCGGTAAAATGTTTGATAGTAAATATTAAAGAAATATAACACAATATACATAAGATATGAGAAATAAAAAAAGAAAAGGAACGAAAAGAACTCATTAACTTTCTAATTAATAAACATGAATGTGTTGCTGCTCAGACCAGGGTTTGAAAGCTGCGGCGCCTTAATATTGCCACACTGTAAATACTTATTGATTATAATTATCATATTTCCCCTCTATGCTATTTTTGTCACAAGGCGGGCCAGGTCCTTGCAACACTGGCCGCACGTTCTCCATAAAGACAACGTCTGCATTAGTGAAGGAGTCTGCACAGGCTGTGTGTCACTATTCGCCACATCCTGCTTCTGAGGCAGAACTCTCTGGCTGTGGTGGCGCCAAGGCCAGGCAAGCTGTATGCGGGTCTTGGTGATTTGGGGAAGGGGAGGAGAGAGTCACTCGCACATAATTTCCTAGTGTTCCCCAAAATTCTTTAAGAAATTTTGTCTACTGGCGTGGCAAGGTCCAGACGAGACCCTCCGCCTCCAGCCAGACTGTTGCCACCACAGCCACAGCTACAGACAGAGAGGTCCCTGCCTTTCTGCCGCCTCATAGCAGTAGCAGCAGCAGCAGCACAGCTTGTAGGAGATGAAAGGTGACTAGTCTGAGGCACCCAGTGAGCATCATCAGACACCCGCCACCACTCCGCTCAGACCCGTCCGTCAGGCTCAAGTCTGCTAATCCGATGACTCGAGTTATGACCATTTCTGCTCCGAAAATAAACATGTTGACGTCACTTCTTCTGACATCGTATTGCTAAGACATCAAACTAGTGGCGTACATTGAAAATAACAGAAAAAAGATCACGAAACTATTTTTGAGATCGTGGATATTTTGAGAGTCATTGGGTGCGGGGCCATCGTGGTGAAGAATCCTCCAGGAGTGTTGAGACTCGCCTGACGCCCCTCTGTATCATAAAGCGCATCGCTAGTCTCGAGTTATCATTCCCTGCTGTCCGTAACCACTCCCCCCCCCTCTCTCTCTCTCTCTCTCTCTCTCTGCGTCTCTGCGGCATAAGCTAGTATGCTATTGTGCAGTGCTGAGATCGGCTTCACTAGTAACAAACAGTAGGACAAAAATTACTCTAGATCAGCACCACATGCGCGGCCACTAAAGCGTTACGTCGTGTGGGCTACAAGCGAGACCGGCAAGAATGATATATCGTAAACTTTATCGAGGACACAAATACTAGGAAATCAGAAATGGTTTTAACAGGACCGTCATAAAGCTTTAACGCGGTGGTCGTAACAATGAGTGAAGAAGACTATAATGGAATGGTAGAGTTAGAAAAGAAAAAATCGTAAATGTGAAGAGAGAAATATAAGAAAAGTCACAGATTTAACGGTATTACAAACGCTGTCTGGGCTAATTCTTTTGGATCTTTAAGGGGACTAGCAAATCAGAGGGCCTTTATTTTATTGTCTTTGATGCCCTCTGCCAGCTTCTCCCTCTTATATGTAAGAAAAAAAAATATTTACGTACCTTTCTTACACAACATCACCACGAACAAACCACCTCTCACAACACCACTACAACCACTGGCAACTTACAGGACTTCCTTCCACACGGCGTCATGAAAACAAACAAATACAAACTGCAATCTTTTAAAAATCCATGAAAAACCTTCCTTTGACTATAAGCGTAACACACTTTCCTCGCAATATTGGCCTCTATAGTAGTAATTAAATTCCACGCAGGTTGCAATAATATTCTTGCCTCGAGCAGAACCCCCGTACTATAAATACACGGAGTTAATCCTTTCCTTGTGTATGCAGCAAAATTTCTTAATATGGGAAGGAAGGCTTGCGGCTCTTCTTGTGAGAACGAATGGAGGAGGAAGATGAAAAGGAGGCTACGGAGAGAAGGTAGAAGATCAAGATAAGAAGACGTGGAAAAGGAGGAGAGGATAAGACCGATGATTAGGATGGAGAAGAGAAAGAGAAGATAAGGCTGATGATTAGGGGAGAGGAAGGAAAAGACCAATGATTAGCAAGAGGAGGAGGACGAGGGAAAGATTAACAGCTATCGACAAAACTCTTAAACGATAAACTAATATCTACTACTCGCAGGAAAGCCACGCACGAGAAACAGCGCTTCACTTATCAGCCTGAGACACTGTGACCTTTATACCAACGATACTCTGAGGGGAACTTACCATAACATGCAGCTGAGGAAGAGTCAGGACGCCACAAGCTCATTAAGTTAGGTTAGGCAAACGATTAGCTCTTTACGGTCACCGGCTCGAGACAGACAGACAGACAGACACACAGACATCCGCTAAGCATTGATCCTCCCGTTGCAAGGCTGTTGTTAGGTTTGGGTCTCTCTTTCTTAGCGAAGTTAAGGACAGGTCACATGGAGAGCCTCTTCACTCGTCTGGTTACGTAACGCTTCTCTCTCTCTCTCTCTCTCTCTCTCTCTCTCTCTCTCTCTCTCTCTCTCTCTCTCTCTCTCTCTCTCTCTCTCTCAGGAACGATAAAACTTTCTAACTGGCTCGCAAATAAAGTAGCGCCTTAAGTCCAATATATGCCTAATGGCGGCACTATCAAACTTCGGTTATGCATCAAGCAAATCTACACACACACACACACACACACACACACACACACACACACACACACACAGCCATTTCTAGCAACTCTGGGGCCTGGCCTATCAATTTTCCAGGGAAGCTGTAGCCTAGACGACCCTCCATCCATCCCTCCTTCCTTCCTTCCTTCCCTGCCGCCCTCCCGTGCTATGCCTGAACACTGTACACATTAAAGACGTGCTCTGAAGGATTTCCACTTAAAGCTGTTCTATGACGAATCACACTCATATATTCAGCCTAGGCGATGCAGAGCGAGGTGACAGTGACTCGTGATCGCTGGAGGAACCCTAAGTGGTGTTTCCTGTCGCCCTTCCCAGGTGTCCACGCGGGAACAACAAGCCATCAGACGGGATAGGCGGAATTCTGCTCTCAGTAAGTTATGGAAGGAGTGTCGGTGCATAGCGGCACATACAGTATTGATTGAGCTGGCACTGGCACCGGCTTCTGTTCCCTACCTTATGGCCATTCATATGTTGTGCTCCAGACTCGGTAACAACAGCGGCAGACACACAAGTTTATGGGTTCCGCCGGGCTGCGTTTTGTCGTGATTTTATGGCAGCTAAAGGTGTATTGGCTAGTGGGCGAGAAAATAGATATGCATAGCCAGAATAAAGGAAGCTGAATGAGTGACGGCCAGCCAGTCCC
>CM035207.1:19348046-19374898 GCA_020233015.1 Callinectes sapidus | reverse complement strand
GAGAGAGAGAGAGAGAGAGAGAGAGAGAGAGAGAGAGAGAGAGAGAGAGAGAGAGAGAGAGAGAGAGAGAGAGCAGTGAAAGAGTTAATATTCTCAGCGTCACGTCACGTCACGTCTTTACCACAACAACGTATAATTGAGTTCAGTTGGCTTCCCTCCTCTCCTTTTTTGTGCACTCTGCTGGCTTCCCTCGTGCGTGTTAAGGAAAATGTCGCAGCTTCCATGTTATCTTGTCTCTTCTTTGCCTCAGTTACTTGTGGTTTTATTAAGAATTTCAAAGGTTTCTTCATGCGTTTAAGTTTCAGATTTTTTTGGGATAACTCCTTCGAATTTTCAGGGAAGTGGCAAATTAATGGGTTTTTTATTTTCATTGTTTTTTTTGCCCTTGTCTAACTTCCCACTCTTACATAAAAAGGGAACATTTCTTTTTTTACTTGAGCTTTGGGTATTAGAATGATTTTATTTATATGAGAAAGGGTCTATGAAGGTCAAAAGATTAATGGCCAGAGTCTTCACTATTCTAATCACCACTCCAATTTCTGAACTTGTATAAATTCAACGAAGAGTAAACAAAGTAAATGTGAAATAAAAGTGGTACCTGAATGCGTTAGAAAAGAAAACTTGCTAACATCTGTGTATCATAAGTTAATTACTCTTTTTTTTAATTATCCAAGTAAAAAGCTGTACTATTTACTTTTTTTTTTTTTAATCATCCGAGTAAATATTCATTATCAGTATTAGTTTCAAGCTTCCATTATGCAGTTAACTCCTTCAGTATTGGGACACGTTTTTTATATTCATTATTATTATTCCACAGCTTCAGAAACCCATGTGGGGATTGAAATAGTACAGACTCTGGCTATTAATCTTCTGACCTCCACTACCCCTCCTAATGTCAATAAAATCGTCTAATCATACTCAAAACTCGAGGTAAAATTGCGTCGTATTACAGAAGTGGTTACAAGAAGAAAATGTGGAAGGTTTCTTATCTGTTTTCTTTGGTGATCTAAAGTAAATATTAATTGATGTCCTCCATAATGTTATATTTCCATTATGCGTTCCTCGTATTTAAGTATTCATTGTTATCTGATAGTTTGGGTTCTCAATTTTCATCCATGCGTTAAATATTTACTTGTTCTGGTTATGTACGGAGAAACCAGTGTACTTTTGCTGGGAATACACGTCTTTAACTTTCTCTCTCTCTCTCTCTCTCTCTCTCTCTCTCTCTCCTCTCTCTCTCTCTCTCTCTCTCTCTCATATCCGCCATATCTTCACTACCATCATTATCATATACTATCGCTCTGCTTATCTCTGCTATCGTGAAAGAGACACCACAACAAAGAGCCGACACAATGAGAGGAACACGTGCCGCCCACCGCCGGGCAGAGGCAACAAAGGCCACATGGGGAGGTCAGCCAGCCACAGTCCGCCTGGTTGGTGCTGCACATACAAGTAGTTGAGGCGGATTTGGTATCAGCACGGTAGTGTAGCTCGTAATGCTTGGTGACGATCAAAAGAAAGAAAATGTTACACTATAAAAACTATGATTCTTTCGATCTAACCAACTAGAGTATTAATCTACTGATCACCTGTCCCACCTTACAAGTACGTACTGGGAACTGTCCAGGACGGGCGGGTAACAACCTCCTCCCCCCCTCCTTCCAGCAGGGTCAACGGCCATGCCTCGCCTAACAGTAAAAGCTGTTGTCTTATCTATATAAGTCCCTAAACTTATAACTGTCTGTAATCAGTGTGCCAAATATATGCAAAATCTTTTTAAAACGGTTTTTTTTCTTTTTTCTTTTTGCTATTGAATTACAACGGGACCTTTACTGGGAGCTAACCTACGTCACAGCGCCGTAGGCGAACACTGTCCATTCTATACTTCCAACATAAAGAGGTATTCATGTCATCGGCATTCAGACATGACAAGGAACCACAAGAAAGGAGTACTTACAAGAGCCATCGTGATGGTCTTGCGCTGTGCCTTTAGTACGTGAAAGTGGGACCGCAAAGACCGCAGAGTTGTGGCGCCGGCAGCGGCTCGGGGTACACTGCCGCTTCCATTGATCTGCTGCCATCACGCCTCTCAGAAAACGGGATCTCGCGTTAGGACGAACGCGTCGCGCCACTAAGCTACAAATCGGCTGCCCTCCCACCACCTGCCTGGCCCTGCAGGCCAAACAATGTGATGGAGACCTAAAATACAATGTCTCACAGGGATGGACGACTCAATTAACATTTAAGATGTGAATCAGGAGTCTATAAGGATAAACAATTATGCTTCACCAGAAGTTACAGAATTCTATATAAACATTAAGATCGGATAAAAGTGGTAATGAAAGTAGCAGCCCCACCAGTCTGCAGCATGAACCATATCAGCACCATTATACTAGTCTCAATAACAATGTAGCAAATTTTTTGATGGTGAAAATAATAGTCTATTACAAATTTATTCATGGGGCCTTTTTATATAAGATGATAATATGGATGAAGCAACAAGAGAATGAGTGATGGAAAAATATTTGCCGTAAAAGGAATTTTTCATTTCCAACTATTACACAGATTTGAATGGGATGTGTGACATGTGTGTCAGGAATTGAAGGATGCAATACCATGTGCCACAGCACAACAGCAATGTATGACTGTATCTATTTCAAACTTCCTACTCTAATTCACACACAGATGGTCTTAATCACAAACAAGAAAAATATGAACAAGTGTATTGGTTTAACAGTGCAAGTAAAATTCAATTAAATATTGTGGAGAGAGAGAGAGAGAGAGAGAGAGAGAGAGAGAGAGAGAGAGAGAGAGAGAGAGAGAGAGAGAGAGAGAGAGAGAGAGAGAGAGAGAGAGAGAGAGAGAGAGAGAGAGAGAGAGAGAGAGTGTTCATGAAATAAGTAGATAAAATAAAAAACAAAAAATGTAGTATGTGTTTACTTACCACATGAATCCAGCTGAAAATTAAACAAATAAATGAATAAATCCCTTTTGCATTGCCAGTTGTAATTAAAAATTATATCACATCATAACATGACACTCAAAAAGAGGCACATTTCCAATATAAAACAATCCAATAAATGTGTGAATAAGTAAATTCATCAATTAACTATGTCTTGAATATTGCTGGAGAATGTAACACAAGAGAGGAAGAGGATGATTATCTCTTGAGCTGCCATACAATGTTAATAAAATGCAAAGTTACCCAAGCAATAACATACACAATTCTTGCATAATTCCACAACTGACCTTAAAGTGACCAGCAATGTCATCTTTAGTAAAGCATCGGTTACTACCAAGGATATTATAAGGAGTATTATAGGGATATTATAAGTAAGAATCCTTGGTTACTACAGTGGTTAAGCTACAACTGTATAATGTTTCCAAGACTACATCACAGTTCTGTTGTGTGTTACTGTGTTATCAAAATGCTGCAGTCAGGTTGGTAGTATTGTTATAGTAAGAGAAACATGATTATGAAATCATGCTGCCCTTTTTTTTTATTTGCTTTTGTTATCCTTGGCCCCTCTAACAATAAAAAAGAAAAAAACATGGAGGTATAATTTATAATCAGTGAACAACACAACAGCCATTTTACTAATTACAGTAATCATTAGAACACAATTATGATGAACAGAATGAACAAATCTTACCTTGTTAGAAGTTCCACTGCAGCTTCCATCTCCACAACACCTCTTCCCAGAAGTGAAGCTTTGTGTCTCAGCAATTAGCCAAGGATTCCTCTGCACCTGAAGTCAACACAACAGAGCAAAGTGAAAGCTAGTTTAATACACCTAAATTTCTTTTCCTATTTACTCACTTATGTACATACAGTGATTTTATTTCATCAGTTTATTTTCATTTATATCAATTTAGTATCTATCTTGTTTACTTTCATTTTCTATTTTCTCTTCAGTTTTAATTAGTCTTATTTACACCATTTATTCATTTTTTTATTTACATATAATTTTTTCTCCTAAAGATGAAAATATATTTTCTCCTTGAACTCTCCTGCAAAACTTGTACATCGCATTTTTCTTTGTAGTTTATGAAACAATGTAGCCATAAACATAATACAATCTATGACATTGCCACTACTGACCAGCCATTGTATTTTGCTCCCTAACACATTGAAAAATTACCATTACACACTGCTCACATGGTTTCAAGGTCCTTTAATATGTCATCGACCTTTCTGCTGTTCTATATTTGATATTCTTCCGTGATTTCATTGCCTTTCCTCAGATACTTTAAATTCATCTAAATTATCGCCCAAATGCCATGTTCATGATCTTGAAACAGCCTACATATGGCTCCCAAAAAGTGTCATTCCTCATACTTAGACATTCATGACTCCTTTACCATCCATCATGTTTTTAAATATCTCTCTGCCAGGTCATTTACACTTTAACATTATGCATACTCATAGATATGCAACAACTAGGTCTTTCTTCCTAAGCACTGAAGCAATTATGACTCCTAATCTTGCCATCTTTCCACCAGTTGTTGTTTGACAGCTGGAATCCATAAAGATTTGGAGGTTAGAAAACAATTGTGTTTCTTATTTTCTAACCACCACCTGCCTTCATCTGGCTGATAATCATAGGTTTCAATAAACTTCAGGGCTTTCAAATATAGGCATAGGTATTAGGTAAGCACATATTTCAGTGATGCATTCTTTGAAAAGTACATATTTGTTTTCATTTTGAACAAGTACCAGTTGTAATCCAAATATTTAACAGAAAAAAATCTATTTGATATTCATGTGTTCTTTAAAGTAATATAATATATATAATATATTACTGATACAAATGTCACTGATTATATACATGGAAATTGACCTAGTTTAGATAACAACTACATCAATTGCAGTGTGTATGTCTACTTCCTACTAAGACATACTTAATTGCTATATGCCATTGTTACTATTGACTTCCTAAAGCATTATGACAAAGTAAGAAAAAATCACCACATCATACTAGTCAGGATATCATAAGTGGCAATTAAAAGAGATCACAAGGAGTTGAGACATTTTATATGGCACTAATGAGACTTTACGATAATGACACAGTAAGTTTGATAAAGAAACAAAATAACAATAAACAAATGAATATAACAAAAAAGTAGTGACAATAATGGCAGTGATAACAACTAACCATATCACGTCTGGAACTATTTTTCCACATTTTGTACTAAGTAGTGTTTCAGGATAGTACATGCAGTGTGTTGCACTTCTACAGGTGTTAGTAGCTCAAGTGTTTACCAGCAACATACAGAGTGATTCTGCTCCCCAGAACAGACTGAGAAACGGGGCAAGGACTCCAAAAATGAGACCAGCAACTGTACAAATTATTGTGTGTATAAGTGTGTGTTAGAAAATATGCGAATACTACAAGATTTTTTTTTTATATATATATAAGAGGGGGAATGATGGGCAAGGGCAACGTAAAGAGTTAAACAAAAAAAGGAGCCACTTAGTTGCTAGTCCCCCTTAAAATAAAAAAAGTAAGTGAAGGAATGCAATAATTCTATAACTGGCCACAGCTTACATGGCAAACACCATTATAATGTACTCTTCAATAATGAAAATGTAAATCAGAACTTAATTAAATGACTTTTCTTGGCCTATATTTTACAATTCTCCAGAAAATCATTTATCATGTAAATTACAAAGGTGAAAACTGCCAAAACTAAATACGTACTGTATCTTTTATAAAAATACACAGCTTTACTTTCAACAGACCCTTAATTATAGAAAAGGCATTTCATAAAAATTTGTGTTGCAAAGTTGATTAAAATATTTAGCTTGTTTATGGCAAATTATCAGCCATGCCTCTGGTACAAATACAACATATCATTCTTTCAAAATACTTGTTTTGGAAAGTCCAGTCATAGCACCAAACCAAATCAATAAACTATTAATAAACAACAAAGGAAGATTTAACAGCTCTACCTAAACAGCTGAAAACTGTAAGTACTTACAAACAATATTGAATAAAGTTCCAAGTCAAGATGCCTTGCAGGGATCACATTCCACTTTGTGCTGCTATTTGCTCCTCCTCAAACTTCCGGTGTCTTTTCTTGATGTCTGCTTCCCTGGTGAAGCACTGACCTCGCAGCACCATCCCCTGGCAGTCTGACAGGTGCATCTCCGCCAGGGGCACATCCTCTCCTGACATCAATTGCATGAGGTGCATGCGACGGACACGGTCAGAGGAGGTGTTGTAGTAGGAGCCATGGATCAGGAGGTATGAAAATACCACAATCTGGAGAACAAGAGTTGGATGAAGCAGACTGATTAAAGGAGGGTGTGGCTAACTTTTTCTTTATTTGACATGCATCAGCTTTCTTCACACCTATGAAAAATTCATATCCATAAATAAAGTGACTGAGAAAGGTATAGTAAATGCTCAATAAGAAAGATACTGTACTTAAGCAACTTACAGGTCCGTTAAAATATTTTACTTTTCATTTATATATCAACAAAGGCAAAAAAAGACACAAGAACTAACCTGTCCCTTCTTCAAAGTAAGAGGTGTGGCTTTCTCAATTGGAAACTTTTCCTGGTTTAGGTAGTGATAGCCAGTAACATTGCTGACATCCTCTTGGGGACCCAGTTTGTGGGAGCCAGGGTACACACACAGGCCACCATTGCCAGAATCAGAGGCGTCCAGACTTATAAAGACTGCTATCATGGAATCATTCTTAAAGGGGAAGTAGTGGTAGTCCTGTTGAACAAAAAATATAATTAAGCATGTATCTTTAACAAATATAGATGAATACAGTAAATAATAATGTTTCTTGAAAATTAATGTACAGTAAAACTATGATCCAAATCAACCTATATGCTACTTCACTACTGCATGGAAAAGTATATATATATATATATATATCTGGTTTCTCGAGAAAAAAAATAATAATGAATGAATGAAAAATATATAATGATGACATGTGTACCACAAACCAATCTTCACTGAAATCTATTCTCCAAGGTCCTTTGTGCTGACCTTCCATCAACATTGTGAAGCCATGCACTTCATCAGTTTAACTTCCATGCTTCCTAAGACTCAACAGCTCATCTTTGAAGTGGCAAAATTTTGAAGAATTGAGCACTACTATTTCAAGAGGTTATATGTAATAAGCATTTTTCCCTCCTTTTTCTGTCTATACAAGCCTTTTTGCCTTTATTCATGTGATATCAATTATACACTGTAAATGTGACAATATACTGCTGCATATCAGCAAAGTAGTCCATGAGAGAAGAGAAGTGAGTTAGTATTTTCATCACCTGATGCATGGGGAACGGAGAACCAGTGTTTGGGGGCTTTGAGTGGGCCTTGGTGTGATGGAGGAGGATGTTGGGTGTCTCCATGATATCCTCACAGGCATCCAGCATTTTTTCATTCAGTAGAAGGCGTGTGAATGCAGCAGAATACAACTGAAGTCCATGAATGGACTTCACTACCTGATGAGAGGACACATTATATACATACGTATTAGATTTAGTAGCTGTACAAAAGATCTTTTGTATTAAAATATTTTGTATTTAAATATTTCTCAAACTAATCTAAAATATCAATGCATAAAAGAAGTAATTTAAGATGTAAATCTTACAAAACAACAAAATAATCACATTCTTTTTTTTGTCAGTTTTCCAGTCGCCTTGCCATGTAGCTTCCAAATTTGCTCCATCCTTGGCTTCAAAGATTCGGTCAAAGTCTTCGCTCAGTTCTGATATTTCTTCATTGGTAAGAATGTCCAGCACAACATACCCATTGTCATTATAGAACTTTTTCTGTTCGGTGGTTAAAAACTTCATGATTTAATCTGCAAAAAACATTACATGTATTAGAAAGATGAAACTGCAAGGTTGGACTTCCATCTTTCCCCCTCATCTCACCCTCCTAACCTAACCTAGTCTAATATGAAATAGTAGCATAATATTAATTTAATTACTATGGCCTTAAAAAACCATCCCCACGTCAAAAACAGAAATGTGTGGGTAAATTTGCAGTTTTAGCCAATACTCTATATCTCTACCCACATCCCCTCCCCCATCCCTTCAAACAAGCTTAGGGGGCATGTGGGGCACATACATGAGTGATATATGGAGTTACAAATCTTGGGAAATTTCCCTAGCGTTATGAATTTGCAACAGGTAATATGGGGTTCAAAATGTTCCTAACAGTGGACTTAGATGGTTAGGCAGTTTACTGTGTCATGGTATATATTGTCTGAAACTACAATAATACCCATGTGTGTAGCAAGTACTCTATCACCTTGCCTTTTTTTTATGATTTGACAAGAGGTCCAGAGAGGGGTTCTGGAGAGGAAGGGATATAAATTTCCCCTTTTTCAAAATGTGTCATTTCATCCTTAGACCCTCACGTCCAATGTTAGATTAATTTTACTTTCCCTATGATCCATTTTTCCATCAGGTGCCCAAGCTCCTTGAGGGCAGAGGAAAGAAAGATATGATAGATTATATCAAACTGGAAGTAGAATGTTTTTTTTTTTTTTTTTTTTTTCCAGGAGTTTTCTCTGAAAAAAAGGTTTTCTTCTTAGTCTTTTGTAGTGTCACATTCGGTATAATTGCAGTTTCAACCAATATCCCCCACGTCATAATTTACCATCTGAACGTCTATATTGCACTGTTAGGAGCATTTCTAAACCAAAGTTATCTGGGGGTCGATAGTAATAACGCCGTTATAGGTCCATCAATATGGTGCGGTCGAAAATTTTCTAAGTCCGGAGAGACGCTTCCCTCTTCGTGGATAAACATAACACTGCGTGTGTTCGTGGGTGTGTTATCAATGCTGCGCATGCGTGTGACGTCACTCACGGGTTATGATGTCTCGTAGGTTGATGACGTTTCGTGACGTTTCGTGACGGAAGCATACACGTGAGGTTATCCACTGCCAATCAACAAAATACACCTGTTCACCTGCCAATCACAGATGGGCACGTTTTTGGACACGAGGATGGGGCGAGTCCACTGTGGGGGAGGCCGTCACTTACACCATGGCTACCGTACAAGACACCTGTTCAGGCTGTAGTTTAAGCTACTTTCAGTGTATTTCAAAGTACTTTGAACAGTCCAGTGCTGCAAACGAATTTCTTCGTGACCACGGGGTTTTGCCGAAGTCAGCGCAGTGCCCCAACTGCAACTCACCTTGCAAACTCCGGGAGGACAGACACCAGTGGTACTGTGGGCGATACCGTGCTCTCGGCAAAAAGACGAGGAAGCAGTGCCACTTTACGGTTAGTTGGGTTAGGGTAGAATAGTTACTCAATTTACTCCAACTTATATGGATGTGAGGGTAGAATTGGGGGGCGTTCCAGGTTAGGTTAGGTTAGGTTAGGTTTTTGGACTCATTTTTTGGCCTTTCACTGGGGGGAGTTTGTTAGGTTTGCGTAGGGATATTTCCTTAAATCCAGGGAAATTTCCCTACATTTAGGGAAATTTCCCTAGATTTAGGGAATTTCCCTAAATTTTCAAAGTCCATATAACACTCAAATATGCTTCCCCCCCCCCAAAACCCCCGATTCCCCACAGGCCCCCAACCTTGCTTGAGGGGTTAGGGGGGTGTTGATAGAGATTGGGGATATTGGTTGAAACTGCAATTTTACCTCACATTCTAATCTTAATTTCCCCTCAAATGTGGCCCTACTAGATCCATGCCACTGCTGGGGGGAGGCATGCCCCGGTATTACAATAGAATTTGGCTGGGAATGGCCCGGGTAACGTGGTCTGCAGTGATTTGTTTGTTGAAAGGAGACACTCTCATGTAGATGTTTCTAAACTACCAAGGAATTACCTTTGACAGCAATGCCCTTCCGTGTTACCTCGACCGTGAACTGACTGTCTCTGTGTGTGCAGTTTGCCCGTTACTAGGCCATTAATTCAAGGTTACTGTGCTGCTGACGTAGCATAAGATAGTTTGCCCAATGTAGGCGGGGCATCATCTGTTGTTGTTGTTGTTTTGTTTTTTTCATCCGGCACAGAGACACGCCTGATGCATCCCACAGCCACTTCAAATCCTTGACATGACCCCCTCCCACTCCCACTACCTTCCTCTGCCGTGAATGGCCAGGTGGTGTCAGATAGCGGCGCCGCTGGTGGGTGGTGGCTGCTACTGCCTTAAGAGTTAATATCACGTAATGTTGTCACTCCGAGGAAGCAGAGTTTGCCAAGCTATGGTTCTGGCATATGCGTAGCATGATTTTACTTCAAATTAACTTTTATGATTAAATCAGTAAATGAGTATAAATCAATCATTCCTTAAGATTGATGGTGTTATAATTTGAAAAGGCTATCAATTTTGCAGCTGAATAGAAGATAACACACATCACAGTGAAATAGAGCAGGTTTCTGTCAAATATCTTTACTGTCCAAAACTCCCCGTTATAAAAGCTAAACTCTCACCAGTGACCCAAACAGTGGAGTGGGAGTGACGTGGGTGACGTGTGCCGCTCAGCTGGGGAAAGCTGCGACTCTTACGAGGCTAGAGTCACACTCCTAAAACGCAATATAACTTCCCATTCAGAAAGGAGGCCCTGCTACCACACTGTGAGTTTTGATGGCCAGGGTGTGAAGTGACATCATTATGGTGGCCTTTGTTTCCAGGGAAGCCTTTACCACTTCTGTTAATGGTGTGGTGACCAACAGATGCTGTTGTCATCCCATGCTCTACTTATTTGACCATTTTTATATTTTTTTAATTATTTATGTCATTAATCACATCTATGTCATATATGACATGGATGAACCTGTTTTCTGTGTGCGTGTGTTAAACTAATTAATGTTTTGTTTATTTTCCTACCATAATTTATTTTGTTCTATCATCATCCCAAGTCAAAAGCAACGATTTCAGATGGAAAAGAAAGCAAGATAACTAGCTCACGTATGGCATCTAACCCTGTATAGCCTCAACTCTCTGCGTGGTAGGATTGCTGCTAATCTAGACTTGTCTTCCATGCGTCATTCTGAGTGGTTGCAGTGCTGAAGTAAGCTTATAAGTGAACCTTTGGTGGAAACCTGTAATACTTAACAGTGGTGGTACATGTTTAGCACAGTGCATAACCCCTTGTCAAAATTTCCAAGGATCCTATTTATTTTGCTGTACATGCACTTATGGATATTTATAGAGACAGACATTCAAACCCCCTCTTCATGTATCTGCTTATTCACTTTTATCCCTTCCTCCTTTTTCATCCCCTTTTTTCCCTCTGCATTGATACAAGAGAGAGGAAAGAGGAGGAGGCACGCTCTAATTACATGCCAAATTAAGCTTTTCATTTCTCAGGTAAAAGGAAACACACACACACACACACACACACATATGTATGTTTCACCTTTCAGTCTTACTTTTATCAATGTTTGGTTAATTGGTTGTTTGATTGAAAGATTTATTCATCAATTTTTTGGTTACATGATGTTTATACCAAAATGAAAATTCATGTCTAACCTAACCTTGCCTAACCCAATCAAGTCATCAATTGATTATATGCAGAAAAATTATCTTTGGTAAAAAATAAGAGATAATCCTTTTTTTATACATTTAAGTCATCCTTCTGAATTGAAAAGGCAATTCTTTTGTCTTATATAGGAAATTCATTCTTTGATTATAGAAAAGAAGAGTTTATCTTTTTGAAATGCATAAATTTTTTCTTTTAGTCATAATAAATGATACATAAGTAAGAGAGAATAAACTGAAAATAAATGTAAAGAGGTCATCCTTTTTTTCCATACATAATAGTTCATCCTTTGGTCATCACTAAGAAGAGATCATCCTTTGGTCATCAAAATAAAATTCATCCTTCGGTCATCAAAATAAAATCCTTCCTTGGGTCAACATAAAATCCTTCCTTTGGTAAACATAAAATTCTTCCTTCGGTCAACATAAAATCCTTTCTTTGGTAAACATAAAATTCTTCCTTTGGTAAACATAAAATTCATCCTTCGGTCAACATAAAATCCTTCCTTTGGTAAACATAAAATACTTCCTTTGGTAAACATAAAATCCTTCCTTTGGTAAACATAAAATTCTTCCTTCGGTAAACATAAAATTCATCCTTTGGTAAACATAAAATTCATCCTTCGGTCAACATAAAATCCTTCCTTTGGTAAACATAAAATACTTCCTTTGGTAAACATAAAATACTTCCTTTGGTAAACATAAAATCCTTCCTTTGGTAAACATAAAATTCTTCCTTCAGTAAACATAAAATTCATCCTTCGGTAAACATAAAATTCATCCTTCGGTCAACATAAAATTCATCCTTCGGTCATAAACATGGAGGTCATCCTTCTGTCAACATAAAATTCATCCTTTGGTAAACATAAAATTCTTCCTTCGGTAAACATAAAATTCATCCTTCGGTAAACATAAAATTCATCCTTCGGTCAACATAAAATTCATCCTTCAACATAAAATTCATCCTTCGGTCATAAACAAACATAAAATTCATCCTTCGGTCAGGTCATCCTTCTGTAAACATAAAATTCATCCTTTGGTAAACATAAAATTCATCCTTCGGTCAACATAAAATTCATCCTTTGGTCAACATAAAATTCATCCTTTGGTCATCCTTCTGTCAACATAAAATTCATCCTTTGGTAAACATAAAATTCATTCTTCGGTCAACATAAAATTCATCCTTTGGTCAACATAAAATTCATCCTTTGGTCAACATAAAATTCATCCTTCGGTCATAAACATAAAATTCCTTCCTTTGGTAAACATAAAATTCATCCTTCGGTCATAAACATGGAGGTCATCCTTCGGTAAACATAAAATCCTTCCTTTGGTAAACATAAAATTCATCCTTCGGTCAACATAAAATTCATCCTTTGGTCAACATAAAATTCATCCTTTGGTCAACTTAAAATCCTTCCTTTGGTCATCAAAATAAACAGTTCTTCCTTTGGTTACAAACATGGAGGTCATCCTTTTTTCCTAAACATAAATGGAGGTCATCCTTTCATCCTAAATAAGAGGTCATCTTTTCAACATAAATAAGAGGTCATCCTTTCATCCTAAACAAGTGGAGGTCATCCTAAATAAGTGGAGGTCGTCCTTTGGTCAAACATAAGAGGTCATAATTCATCCTTTGGTAAACATAAAATTCATTCTTCGGTCAACATAAAATTCATCCTTTGGTCATAAACATGGAGGTCATTCTTCGGTCAACATAAAATTCATCCTTCAGTCAACATAAAATTCATCCTTTGGTCAACATAAAATCCTTCCTTTGGTCAACATAAAATTCGTCCTTTGGTCATCAACTTAAAATCTTTCCTTTGGTCATCAAAATAAACAGTTCTTCCTTTGGTTACAAACATGGAGGTCATCCTTTTTTTCCTAAACATAAATGGAGGTCATCCTTTTTTCCTAAACATAAATGGAGGTCATCCTTTCATCCTAAATAAGAGGTCATCTTTTCAACGTAAATAAGAGGTCATCCTTTCATCCTAAACAAGTGGAGGTCATCCTAAATAAGTGGAGGTCGTCCTTTGGTCAAACATAAGAGGAGGTCATACACATTCATCCTGTGGTCATAAGGTGACCACAATCACTGGCAGGGTCAAGGAGTGTCCTGAAGGGCCGCAGTCACCCTTTCCTTGCTTCTCGCCAACTGGGGGCAGCCTAGCGAGGGGAGTTTCCCCTCACCGGCCGCCTCGCCTAGTGTCCATCGCATCCTGCTGTGGGGGCAGCCTAGCAGGAGGAGGAGCGCTCTCCCCCTGCCGGCCGCCTCGCCGGTGTCCTGCAGCCCTCCAGTGACGGTCTCCTTGGCCCCGTCCCACGACGCCTGGCTTCCACCAGGGCCTTGGCAGCCCCGGTGGAAGCCACCCGCAGCGTCTCTTCGCTAAGCTACGAGTTGGCGTACGCGAATCAGAGTCTAAAATAAATCTCTTTTTGTTTTAGACTTGATGTATTAATGTTGGGTGGTTGAACGTGTTGGAGGTGAAATGTAGATAGCAGCAACTTTGAGCGGAAAACTAACCCAGAGTGAAGGTAACTACCATAGGGGCTCTACAGATGATGGAGAAGACTAGAAGTGTTTATCAGAATCAAAAGATTGGTGTAAATGCTATATAGTGTGTAAATAGTGTCACAGTAACAAGTAACAAAGATAGAGTGAAAGTTAGTTTATTCGCAGCATTTTTCACGGCAGAGACGCTTCAGCCTAAGTGTTGTGATGTGTGTGAGGCGACTGGTGAATCACGTTGAGTGTTCCTGTGTGCAAGTTTTAACCAAGGATTGGTGGTTTTAACACTACTTCACTTAACTCAACTTAATCTAAACTACTCATTGGAAATAATTTGAGTAGAGACAAAATAGATACTCTTTCTTTAACTTTTACATACATTTACTTCACCTGTGTATGTATAATGTTAGTCCGGTAAAGGAGGGAAATGGTTAGAGTTGGTTTAGCAGGCGGTTGTAGTGAAGAGAGTAGGAAGAAGTAGAGATATGAAAGAAAAAGAAATCAGTAACTGGAGTGTATGGAAAATGAAGGGAAGAAGGCAAAAATTAAAGGAAAACAAGAGAAAAATCAGGTAAAGTCGAGACAATAAGGCTGTTTTGTCATCCAAATAATGAATGTAATCAGCTTACATTGTAAAAGAAACAATAAACTGTTAAACTGAGAGAATTCTATATATCGGTCTAGGCACTCTAGGGACACAAAATTTTCAAACCCAAGAAAAATAGGATGTCGATGCTAATGAGAGAGAGAGGGAGAGAAAATCGGTGGGTTTCTCAGTTGTAATCGGGAATGACTGGGTAAAGTTATAATCTTCACTGAATATTCAACCATATGATAATCTGGAACATCCGTGATGATGATGATGTGTAAGAGAGAGAATATATTGTTTTGCTAATGGCTTTATTTTTCACCTTTCTACTACTACTACGAGGTTACAAACACAGTACTATTACATTTCAGCTTTATCACTAACCCCCCCCCCTCTCTCTCTCTCTCTCTCTCTGCTGCGCCTCACTAACCAATGTCGAGAGGCCACGTTGCTTTTTGCGGCTCGTGTGTGTGTGTGTGTGTGTGTGGTTCTTTCCTTTAAGTTTCACGGTAAAAATTGGGAAAATGAGTAAAAGGGGAAAAGAATGTAAGAAAACCACACTCGCTGTCCTACCTGGTGTTGATTGATCACTTACACACCTGTTGGCTTCATTCCTGCGCTCTCGTTAACCTGGCGCACTTGTTCTGTTATGTGCAGTGGGAGGGGCGAGGGGGTGACGTGAGGAAGAGCGTATAGGTAAGGGAAGGAGGAGAGGGAGGGAAAAGAGGAGAAAGTGAAGGAGAAGGAGGAAGAATAGGAAAAGAGAGATAGAGGTGTAAATTTGAGAGAGTAGAAGTAAGAGAAGGAAAGGGAGATGAGAAGTAGACGAAGAAATAACAGAAAGAGAAGGAAAAAGGATGTATGAAGTAAGTGAAGGAGAAGAAAAGGAATAGAGAGATGAGGTGTAACTTTGATAAGAAGGTAGAAGTAAGAGGAGGAAAGGTAGGTGAGAAGTAGATGAAGGAGGAAGAGGAGGTAGAAGGAAAAAAAATGTGATAGGTGAAGGAGGAAGAAGAGTAGGAAGATAGTGGAGTGACTTTTGGAGGAAAGTAGAGGTGAAAGGAGGAAAGGAAGGTAAGGAGTAGATGAAGGAAGAAGAGGTAGAAGGAGATAGTGTTATAAAAGAATGAAAAAAAAAAAGAATAAGGAAAAGATGGTAATGGAGATGAAGGAAAAGAAAAAAAATATTTGAAGCACATTTTGCTGAACATGAAAGAGTATACAGTTTTCCAATAAGAAAAACTGGAACTAAACTTTTATGCTTTTCATTTTTTATTTATTTAAAAAAAAAATTGATATTCTGACATATTAAAAAAAAATATATGAAAAAATAACAAGAAATAGGAATATAAAAAGAAGGGGAACATCGACAACAACAATAGTAAAAACAACAACCACATCATGCAATGAAATTAAGAAAAGTCGGAAAAAAAAACGAGAGTAAAGGAGAAAATAAGAACATTTCAGGGGGAGGGGAGGTGGAGGGGAAGAGAAGAAGAAATGCAGGAGAAGAGGCTTAGAGGCAGAGAAAGATTGGAGGAGGGAGGAAAAGGTGATGGAGATGAGTGATGATTGAAGGATCCATCTATCTAGTCCCCACTGGATTGTGCTGTGGCTCTCTCTCTCTCTCTCTCTCTCTCTCTCTCTCTCTCTCTCTCTCTCTCTCTCTCTCTCTCTCTCTCTCTCTCATCTTTCTTTACTTGCTTTTCCTCCTCCTCCTCCTCTTATTTCAGTGACTGTAGAATTTGCACGCTTTAGTAAAGTTTTTATGAAAATACATTTTTATTATTATTATTATTATTATTATAATTTTCCTCCAAAATAGTAATAATTCCTTACATGTGATTCTATTTCAGAACCATGTCTTCAGAAAGTGAAGATGAATTTCAGTCTGCTGACGAGGGATCAGACTTAGAGGATTTGGAATGTAACTTAAAGAGTACTGTGCTTGAGCAGCACCCAACCGTGCAGGCTGCTCATGGCGAGAGAGTTTGTGAAGCAGAGGAAAGTGAAGCTCAGAGTGAAGCATCGGAGAAAGAACCCAGCAACAATGTTTCAGATGTAGATGATGTGGATACTAATGAGAATAGGGAAGATACTAGTGAGAGGACTCAAGTAAGTAAAGAATCTGAAAAGTCACACCCTGTGGATTTCTTAGACATAAGTGAAGATGAAAATAGTTCTAGGTCTGTGTCATGCATTAAGGGTGATGAAAGAATAAAAGAAACACCCGTAGAGCAGCTGAAAGTTGGTAGATGTATTGAAGATAATAATGTTCAGGAGGTTTGTGTGGAAGAACTCAGAAAAGAAAGATTTACAGCTGAAAGTAAACAGGAAAAAGATGATGAATTTGAACAAGATGAACTTAAAAGTGACGAACAAAATTACGAAATGCAATCAGAAGAACAAATGCAGGACTCCGAAGAAAAATCTGAAGATGTAAAATGCAAGCAAAAAGTGTCATCACAAACAGCTTCATCAGAAAACTTAAAGTCAGATGAGATTGACCCTCCTACACCTGACTCAAAGCCTTTACTAGAAAACAAAGGTGATGACATTGAGCCCCTTACATCAGACTCAAAGCCCAAACCAATTAGACAATCCAAAATAGGCATGAAAAAGCCAAGAGAAAAGCTCGGAGAACGTCTTGGTGCTAGGAAGCTGGGTACAAAAGTAGCTAATAAGTCCATAGATGGTATCTCTTCAGATTCCTTGAAGTGTAAAGAAGAGGATAGAAATACATCAACGGACAAAAGTGTATCCCAGTTAACCGCCAAAACTATGGAGAAGAACAGGGAAAAGGAAGATGAGAAAATGAAGAAAAGGCAGCAATGGGAGGAACAGCAAGAAAGGTGGAATCAAGCCCTAAACCTTGACGTAGATAAGAGAGAGGTTAGTATTGTATGTGTATAGTATAATCACTTGTTTTTGCTCAAGTGTTAAACAGTAAGTGAACAAAATCTCAAAGTTATGAGTATGTGTGAACTGGAATTTATCAGAAAAAAATCTGTTGAATATGTAAATTGGAAACTACAAGTAGTTAATGGTGAAGTTATGAAATTGTGTGTATCCATGGCAGGACTCATCCGGGAATGATGATGGATGGACTGCACCGTGGGGAGGCTGGGGTGGCACTCTTCTCTCTGCCGCCTCCACCTTTACTCGGGAGGTGGGACGGGGAGTTGGCACTGTCATGGAGACTGTGGAAAGCAGTATTGGTGTTCCTAGCCCTGAGGTCATGGCTGAAGAAGTATGCAAATCAGAGCATCTTAAAACAGCTTCAGAAGAAAACACAACCTCACAGGGCCTTGGGGAGGACAAACAGACTGAGAGAGAGAAACGTGAGTGCATACATTACTATCATCACACTTTGAATGTTTGAAAATCATATAGTATTGTGGCTCAAATCTATTCTAATATTTAATGAAACAGACACTATGTAAGCAGTGTGAATGTTCTGAATAATCTTAATAATCTTAATATTTATCAATGAAACTTCAGTACTGTTGCAAACACTATTACATAACATTAATCTGTAAATCAAATCAAATACTGTAATAATCTTAAATTTTAAATGCAGAATGTCATTGATTATTTACAGAAACAGACAGTGAGGAAGGCATTGTGGGTGGTGATAGGTCTGGAAGTCAAGTAGAAGCAAGTTATGGCCTGGGAGGCTTCTCTTTAGGCTCCTTAGTGTCAGGTGTCTCTGGGGCACTGGAGACTGCCAGTTCTAAGGTAAGGTTTGGAACAAGTCATCCGTGCTTTAAGGGAGTGAGTGAGTGAGAGTAGTACAGTGTAGCGTTCTGATTACTGATGAACAGCCATTACATAAGCTGACATGATCTACACTGTCTGATGGTGAGTTTGTGGCAGGTACTGATGGGAGGACTGGACACCCTTGAGGTTATAGGACGCAAGGCCATGGACGTCATCCAGGAAGGAGACCCTGGTCTTCATAAGAAGAGAGCTTTTCTTTCTAATAAGAAACCTAACTTGTCTCAGGTAATGATAGTTTCTTAAGAGGTGGTTCATGTTCATTATGAGTTGGTATAATATGCTCTTTTTGCATGTAATCTTGAAAATAGGGATGCTGCAAGATCATGGATACTAGTGTGAGATTGTATCAGTCCATTTTTCAATAGTTTCTTAGACTTGATATTTATTCTGTACATATATTGCAAGAATAAGGTTGCAATGATAAAAAAAAATGGAGTAGATTATTATGGTAAACATTGCTTTTGTTTTTAGATGTTGCAGGAAGCACGGCAGAGAGCTATGCAAGAAGAGAAAGATGGTATAGCTGGTGGAGGAAATAACAAGAATTTACAGAAAGCATCTTTTGAGCAGGCCTGGGAAGCCACTGAGGGACCAGTGCACCTTGAAGCATTGTCCTTAGTGGCCAAGCAATGCCAGAGCAAAAGAACCTCCATGATAGCAACACTACCACATTATGTACAGGAAAAACTTCTCAGAGAAAATAATGTCATCAAGGTATGTAACGTTATAGTAAGCTGTGCCTTCAGATATGTGTAAACTACAGGGGATTATAACAGAAAAATATTACTTAACATTTTTTTCATTTGCATTTCTCCATTTCAAATAAAATCTAGGAAATAAACAAACATAGCCAGCCCTCAATTTAAGCAGCAGAAACCATCCATGAATGTTAAAAATCCACAAATAATTGGCAATATCCTTATACAACTTTTGGCTCACCTAGAATCACATACTCTCTTGAAACACTTCCGGTTCCTGAAGTCCTCAGTGAAGTAAGGAAAAGTTTATGTACTAGATATATTTACAGACATCTTAATATTTCATCGAAAAAAGGAAAGTAATGATGAACTTTGTGGTGTGGTCTTTTATGCCATCCTCCGTTCTTCTAACTATTGCCAACAGCTTCTATTGGATCACTACAACTACCATCTACATATCTTCTGTAAGGTGGCAGCTGGTGTCAAGATTTCTAGCATAAGTATAAATTTCCATTAACTGGGGTTGCTGGGGTCACAACATTGAGTCTCCCAATTGCTCTTTACTGAGCTGTTTGACTGCTACCTTGTAGAACACTATCTTGGCCCTCACTTTGAGGGATTTCTCAAAAACAGATAAGTATAAGATAAAGTTGGATTGATTATTTTTGTCTAATATAGATGAAGATTGGCATGTTATCTTCCATTCCAAGACCACTTGTGAACTGGATGAGCTTGAGCAACTGGAGGAAGACGTGGCAGAGGTAGTGTCTGGTGTTGTGACTAAGATGGGCCTACAACTGCATCCAAAGAAACTGGTTGAGGTAAGCCATATACATTTAATTTCTCATTTGCCTGAAAAGCATCAAGCTTATACATAGGCTGGCCAATAATGTATACTCAATAATATAATGTATAAACCTAGGCTATAATGAAGTGTTTAAAGTGACAAAATATGAACTTAGATTAGTATTCATGATTTTTGAGCTTGAAATTTATTTTTCTTCCAATAAATATGATTGAAATTGTTTCTTCCCCTACATATATTATTTACTTTCTTTTCAAAACTTTCCTTTTAAATAGAGGATGTATGCTTTATCCACCATCAGTCACAGATCTTTTTATGTATTTTTTAATTTTCATTATTATTATTACTTATTTATCTATTTTTATTATTGATATTTTTTAGGCATGGTCATTAGTGCAAGAGAAAGCAACTTCTGTCCAAGAGATCGGACTTGAAGAAATAGATGAAGCTGAAGGTGTGGTGTATAGTGCCATGGCCCAGCTTGTAGCTCAACTCTGTGCCTTGGCTCACAAGGGAGGAGAACTGGCCCTCATTACACCTGATGCAGATCCCCTTGATTTAGCTTCCCACTTTAAAGAGTGAGTAATGTTTTGTTATGCTAAACCTTTAGTACCGTGTCTGTTAATGTATACATACTCATATGTAAAACTATATCAATCACCTTTGCATAGAAATTTATAAGAATACATTAATAAAAGATGTATTTTTATGAACACCATAACTTAATAAGGTAACAAAAATTTATACTTAATTTATAAGAAAATTACATTCCCTTTGACCATCGACCAACAACCAGTATGCTTCTGCATCACAAATTTCCATGTTGCCATGTGCCTGGAGGACATTTTACTTAATTTTGTTATGTATTATTATGTGTCTTATTTCTTGTAATGTTTATTGATAAAATGAAATAAATCCAACATGAAGGATTGTGATAACCTTATGGACATTATGTGCAGTCATATGTGTGTGTGTTTATTCATTAGACAGTACTTCATGAAGTATTTGTGCTGGCATTGCTTAAATGGTTTTCTTTACAAGCTTTAACTCTGTCTCTCACCTTGTGCATAGGCTGGCACAGGTTGTGTCTTGTGGCTTGGAGAAAGTGGCTGACCAGGTGTGTGGAGCCATTACCTCTGAAGGATCACCTGTTGATTCCCAAGTCAGCAATACCATTACAAACATTTATTTGCAGGTAAGATTCTGAGTAAAAATCTTTATTTGACTTTTAATACTTTCTTTACACGATATATGTATATCAACAATACTAATATGTATTCAAGAGAGGCTCTATTTGAATTCCATTGTCTCCTGAACAAAATTAAACAAAGATGAGTGAAGATATACCATCTTAGGACACTAATGTCATTTATTACTTTGGTCTCATAGCCCCATCATTAAGATGGAAACGTCATGTCACAGAAAGAAATGGGTAATTTTAGCAATATGAAAGTCTGATACGTAGATGTTTGATGCACAGGATTAATTTCATTCATATGCATGTAGCCATAATGGTAGTAATACTGTTGATATAACATTTACGAATTTGTACAGAAAGAACTCAAGATATTACTGTAATGATACATATAATTTAATTGAGGATAACTTTTTTTTCAAATGTCAATCAGGCAGCAAATGGCAACAACTACATTCAGGAGAGTCTGGCGTTATTGGCATCAGTACTACAGTACAGCAACACCAAGTCAGCTGCAGCACACCTCTGATGATTGTAGTCTCCTTCTGGTGTGGTGACACATGATAAAGGTCTATTTGGTATTTTGTCATGAGGGTAAGCATGGTGCTTCACACTGTCCAGCTAATTACATGAATATGTGGATAGATATATGAAGGTGAAATTTTCTATTGTCCTCTATTTCTTAGGATTGAAAAGGACCATAATAACATAAGTACTGTGGAACCTTGATTCTTTAGCTTAATTAATTCCTGAATGCCATTTGAAATTTGAAATATTCAGACACCAAAACTACAAGCAAATTGAGATATGACATTCATCATGGAACAAATTAAACTTGTAACTCAAGGCACCACTGTAATTGCCTTTTTAAAAACTTAAAGCACCAGTAGTTTGTGTATGAAATCATACAGATAAACTAATGACATGAGATAGGTATATTTAGGATTGTTTCCATTATATGAGCCCAAAAATCTGATGATAAGACAATTAGTTTAGGGTGTATAAAAGGAAGCTGCAAAAAAAACAATAAGCGTACACATGTTAGCCGCTGAATAAAACATACATATCTATATTGATGTCATCTTTATCAATAAACTTAGCTAATCTTTGTTGAAGGCACTCTACTAATTCCACACAAAGAAGCTTCTTATAATGTAATTTAGGTTTTCATAGGCAATCTTGAAATTGCAAGATATAATGAAACATATACAGTACTATACTATCCATGAGATAAACTTTTCTCAATAATGGGCAGTGATACAGAGTGATAAACCAATGGAATAAAACTTGGAAAGTAGATTAAGTGTAGATAAGTGTATTGAGAATGCAGCCAATCATGCCTAGGTGTTCAATGAACAGCTTCTCAGAGAAAAATGTAGTTTGAGCTAAAGAAGCTTGCACTAGACATTATATATTACCCTTTCATAATTCATTTTCTGGATTAACTTGTGAGTGATTCATTCAAATTTTTCTACACTTCAAAATAATACATTTTTGTCTGCTGTTTTTAAGAAAATTAATTGTTACATTGCTTATAATTGCAAGAAATTCATAGCAACTATAATGAAGTTTGTACTACATGATAGAGTAATTTGAATTGTATTCATAAAATTATCTTAAAGACGGTATTTTCATATTTAGATGGATATTTTTTTAAATTCAAGTCTTTGGCCCGTATTCTGAAACACTTAGCTTTTTCACCATCACTATTTCTTAAAGGATCTAGTTGAAGATAGTCATGTTTTTTAGGGTATTTTTATGATTCTGTTGATGGATTGGAAAGATTTCTAGTTTATTATAAGGAAAAATTATCTTGAAAACTGGGCTAGTAATCTTTGTGACCTTAGAAAATAGTTGTGGTAAGAAAGCAAAGTTTCTTAATATGGACCTTTATGTATGATATATATTGCATTGTTTTCATGATGCATACAAATAAGGGTTCTCTTGCCCTGGAATGGATTTTACAGTATACTGAATCATTAATCTTTAATAAGAGTAAAATTGTTATACATATATACAGTATATATTTACATACGATGCATATATAAATTGTTAACATTCATAACTTGTACAAAGTATAAATATGTCTTCTTTAAGATGTCGTTTCAATGTGCAAATCCACTTTTATATATCAGCTTCATTAATCAGTAGATGTAATTGGAAATTCTGTAGGAAAAGTAGTTCAATCTTGAAATTAGGGAAATATAAAAATCATATTCTAAATAACAGATGTTCTAGATGAGAAAAAGAATTAACCTTGAAACTGTGATAATCCATTTTTGTAAAGATGTGTTTAACTTAACTTAAGAGAATTTAATTGTTAATATGTATTATTCAGAGCTGGGCACCTGTGTTACCGCATGTGTTACTGCTTTGCTAATGCACTACCAAATCGGTATCGCAATAACGCAGGAATACAAATACTTTCAAAGTAATGCACAACCAGTAATGCATAAAAAAAAAAAGCATTAGCATTACTGTAATTTTCAAAAGTTGAGGGGCAGCTAATCCCTCTGACACAAAAAAAATCAGTAGGTAATAAAAAAAGTATATAGTCTTTCAGCTTGAAACTTTCAAGATAGTTATAACCAAATTATCCATAATGACTACATAGCAGGAAAATATTGTATGTCATACGGGCTACAGTATGACGTCATGTCAGTTTTCATTACATCAAAACTTACTGTGGTGTCATTTTTTGTTGTAAGAACACCTGCTTTTACATGGAAATGTTAGAACCCCCTTAAAAAGAACATGCAATTTAGTTTTGTTTAGATCACAATATGTAATGAGTTATTAAAGCCATAAGAAGCACGTTTTTCTGCGATATCATGCAATTGCTATTTTCTTTCAATAAAATTCCCTAACACTTAATCTTTTTCACTTTGTCAAAGAAAACAAAATTATGCCTGACTGGACCTCTTCAGGAGGTACAAGATCCCCCTGCCCACCTCTACAGCTATGGAGAGGCTGTTTAGTTCAGCAGGAGACATCCTGAGGTTTAAGATCCAACCTGAGGAACCTAAACTGAGACTTGGGTGTTCCTTGGGGGCAACTTCAACCTCCTGGGATTCAAGGAATGGCCCAAGGTGGAGGAGGAAGAGGAGGATTAGTGATTTTCTGTCTGTCTGGAGTTAAGTGATATTATTTAATTTCTATATACTGATTTAAAATGGTATTGTTTAATTTTGGGTGGTAAAACACTAGTAAACTTGGTAACAGTAATGCAGACCACTTTAAGGAAATCAAAATCAGTGATGCATTGATGGTTATGCATCCCTGATTTTTCAATAATGCATTGTAGTAATGCACAACCTGTCTGGCAGAAACACACCCAGCTCTGGTATTGTTCCTTCATGGTCACACTGTGCAGTACCAAAGATGTGAAAAAATGTAGCTTACACATACTTGTTACATCTTAATAATATTTCAGTTTTATTTAACATGGAATAAATATTTTTATGGAGGAAATGTCATAACAAAGATCTTGATTATTAATGACTATTAAAAATGGTGTGCCTCTAGTCTCTCATTCCAGGACAAAAAAAGCTATTAAGTGCTGATAGAAGGCAAAAAAGCTGTTTTCACTCCTACATTTGGAATAATTTTTCTTCTGGTGTTAACTCTGTATATATCTCTATGTATTCTTCCATTAACTTTGCTTTATTTATTATTTTTTTTATTATTTCTTTATTTTAATTATTAATTTGTATTTATTTATTTTGTGGTGGCTCTCTCTCTCCTTATTTTAGAGGGTATAAAGACCTTTCATGTAATCTGTGTGCCAATTTAAATCTGGAGTGTTGCTGTGTTGGGTAGCAGTCCTACAGGTAGTTGACAGAAAATTACATCAACATCCCCAACAATCCAATTAGTGACAAAATCTTTGCTGCAAAAATTGCTTTCTTGTGATTTCAAAATAAATATGCAGTTTTCTACAAACAATTCATTAATGAGTGCTTCTTGCAGTACAGGGTATATCAGTATTCAAACCATCTGGAATCAGTCAGACCACTTTTTAATTATTCCAGCCTAGCATCAGAACTATCACTGATTTGGTGGATGGAGTTATTGTTTCAGTGTGTATATATATATATATATATATATATATATATATATATATATATATATATATATATATATATATAGTGCATGATTTACAACTATTTAAGATACATTCAGGATTTCCTCCTTTACAGACATGTTTATGCTTGCGTATCATGTATATAGTGCTTATTTATGTAATGCATATCACAGACAATTTCAACTATTAATGGGAAAAAGGTATATGAAATGTTGAAAAAAATCTCTTGGGTAATTTGGATTTTTTGGATAACTCGGATTGGTGTTCCTCCCAAATCCCAATTGGTTCAACTTCTGCAGGGTTTACTGTGTGCATATATATATATATATATATATATATATATATATATATATATATATATATATATATATATATATATATATATATATATTCTATGCTATTTGCAATTACATGACTAACTTCTTTGTGTCATATGAAGTATTTGTCCTACCAAAGTTTAATTCTAGAGCTAGTAGAATGATTTTAAAAAGGCAATAATCTTGGTGTGTAAAATGTTTCTTATTCTAATTTGTATGTTTTAGATTCAGAATCATTTATACTCTTGTAGATTTGAAGAAAAAAATTAAAAATCAGTGAAATACAGTGCTTATAGCCTACATATTATAATTACTTTTATACTTAAGTACAATTCTATTTTTTTTTTTTTCTTCTTCTCTCTTGCAGTAAAGCTATGCAATACTATATAAACAAGTATTGGTAAAGAAATATGAAAAGCTAGTGATGAGGACTCATTGAGATGTGTGGAACGGAAGTTGTTTGGGTGAGGAGGAAGGAAACTTTGAACTCAATCTAAATATCTTGTAAAAGAATGCTGTCCAATGCTTTATAGTGTGTTATTCATAAAGGTATTGGTATTTTGATTATTGTTGTTACATGAATTTTTATACATTTGCATAGTAATTAAAACCTAAAAATTATTGATATGTGTCAAGACCTTTAATTTCAGAAACACTCTTTCCAAAAACATTCCTCCTACTTCTAGGACAATTGCTGGAAACGCTGCCCATCAGACCAATACACACAGCACTGCCTGGTCACCCACCCACAAACACTCACCCATCCATCATCCTACTGCCTTGTGTGACACATCATAGCTAACCTAGCCTTTTTTTTTCTCTTTTTTTTTTATGTAGAAGGGAGGCGGCCAAGGGCAACAAAAATCAAACAAAATAGCCCACTCTAGTGCCGGTCCCTGGAAAGTCCATATTCAGTAGCCAAAAGAAGAATGGGATAAGTGTCTTGATACCTCTCTCTTGAAACAGTTCAAGTCATAGGCAGGTGGAAATACAGAGGCAGGGAGAGAGTTCCAGAGTTTACCAGAGAAAGGGATGAAAGACTGAGAATACTGGTTAACTCTTGCATTAGAGAGGTGGACAGAATAGGGGTGAGAGGAAGAAAGCAAGTCTTGTGCAGCGAGGCCGCGGGAGCAGGGGAGGCACGCAGTTAGCGAGATCTGAAGAGCAGTTAGCATGAAAATAGCGGTAAAAGAGAGCAAGAGAGGCAACATTGCGGCGATGAGAAAGAGGCTGAAGACAGTCGGTCAGAGGAGAGGAGTTGATAAGATGAAAAGCTTTTGATTCCACCCTGTTCAATAGAGCTGTATGAGTGGAGCCTCCCCAAACATGTGAAGCATACTCCATACATGGGCGGATGAGGCCCCTGTATAGAGTTAGCAGTTGGGAAGGTGA
>CM035207.1:19258937-19347946 GCA_020233015.1 Callinectes sapidus | reverse complement strand
ATTTCATTGTTTCCATAAAAAAAATAAACAAAAAACAATGAATATTGCGACACTATACTTTTTTCTCAAAAAATTTATAAATAACGTGTTTTTCAACGTTTTTAGAAGTATTAACGGCATTTTACATAAAACCCCCCCCTTTTTTTTTTTTTTTTTTTTATGTAGAAGGGAGGCGGCCGAGGGCAACAAAAATAAGACTAAATAGCCAACTCTAGTGCCGGTCCCTGGAAAGTCCATAATCAGTAGCCAAAAGAAGAATGGGATAAGTGTCTTGATACCTCTCTCTTGAAACAGTTCAAGTCATAGGCAGGTGGAAATACAGAGGCAGGGAGAGAGTTCCAGAGTTTACCAGAGAAAGGGATGAAAGACTGAGAATACTGGTTAACTCTTGCATTAGAGAGGTGGACAGAATAGGGGTGAGAGAAAGAAGCAAGTCTTGTGCAGCGAAGCCGCGGGAGCAGGGGAGGCACGCACTTAGCGAAATCAGAAGAGCACTTAGCATGGAAGTAGCGGTAAAAGAGAGCAAGAGAGGCAACATTGCGACGATGAGAAAGAGGCTTAAGACAGTCAGTCAGAGGAGAGGAGTTGATAAGACGAAAAGCTTTTGATTCCACCTTGTTCAAAAGAGCTGTATGAGGGGAGCCTCCCCAAACATGTGAAACATACTCCATACATGGGCGGATGAGTCCCCTGTATAGAGTCAGCAGTTGGGGAGGTGAGTAAAACTGGCGGAGACGGCTCAGAACACCTAACTTCATAGAAGCTGTTTTAGCTAGAGAGGAGATGTGAAGTTTCCAGTTTAGATTACTAGTAAAGGATAGACCAAGAATGTTTAGTGTAGGAGAAGGGGACAGTTGAGTGTCATTGAAGAAGAGGGGATAGTTATTTGGAAGGTTGTGTCGAGTTGATAGGTGGAGGAATTGAGTTTTTGAGGCATTGAACAACACATGGTTGGCTTTGCCCCAATCAGAAATTTTAGAAAGATCAGAAGTTAGGCGTTCTGAGGCTTCCCTGCGTGAACTGTGTACTTCCTGAAGGGTTGGTCATCTATGGAAAGACGTGGAAAAGTGCAAGGTGGTATCATCAGCATAGGAGTGGATAGGGCAAGAAGTTTGGTTTAGAAGATCATTGATGAATAATAGGAAGAGAGTGGGTGATAGGACAGATCCTTGAGGAACACCACTGTTGATAGATTTAGGGGAAGAACAGTGACCGTCTACCACAGCAGCAATAGAACGATCAGAAAGGAAACTTGAGATGAAGTTGCAGAGAGAAGGATAGAAGCCAAAGGAGGGTAGTTTGGAAATTAAAGCTTTGTGCCAGACTCTATCAAAAGCTTTTGATATGTCTAGGGCTACAGCAAAAGTTTCACCAAAATCTCTAAAAGAGGCTGACCAAGACTCAGTAAGGAAAGCCAGAAGATCACCAGTAGAGCGGCCTTGGCGGAAGCCATACTGGCGGTCAGATAGAAGATTGTGAAGTGATAGGTGTTTAAGAATCTTCTAACTAACCACTATGATAAAAAAGATTAAGTTAAAACAATGAAGCAATGTACATGAACTACAGGTTTCCTAAGCATATACATAGTACCTAAGCGATACTGCCTGAACCTTGATATTACTCCTCGTAGTACTGGCACACATCCACAGTTTTGTGCAATAAACTGATGTCATATGATGTCTAGAATTGATTATAACTAAGGCTTGCTGCCCTAATTTTATGTGGGTAACACTATACATTGCAACAAAACTGCTTTCTGGCAAGTACAGTCAAAATCGTAATTGCTTTATGAATAAAAGTATTCTCTCTCTCTCTCTCTCTCTCTCTCTCTCTCTCTCTCTCTCTCTCTCTCTCTCTCTCTCTCTCCTGAAAGCAATTATATATTAAATCAAGACAAAAGATGTGGTCTTCCTTTTTATTGATCATCCATGTTTCCCACTTTTTAAATGTCACCATGTGCAAATATGGCTAGTCAAAATACACACATACAAAGTCAAATTTCATGAGGGATCATGCAATGATAACAGAGGATGTAAATCATAGTAAAAAATTGAGGCTATCCTCATTTTCTTAACATCACACTACCCACTGAGTGATGTAAGTAGGTAATATAGATAAGGTCCATTAATTCAATGCAATCAGTAAGAGAATTTCCCATAATCATTTAAACTTAAATACAAAATATATATATGTGCAATCATTTGAGTATACAGGACAACCTTAATATTTATGATCATTAGGCGTGTAAAAATGGAAGTTTTCTAAAAATCTTCTGATCTGTTTAATAATATCTGTGAAATGAACATTTTGTCATACTATTGGTCCTAACATTACCTCACGAGGTTTTTTGCAGAAACCACATTGTTACACATGCTGCAAAAGAATTATGATGAAAAATCCAAGAGAAGCATTCTAATTTTTACAATAAAGTGAATCTACTGAAGATCAAACTTTATGTAAACTCATAAATATTCAGGATATCTAAAACAGAACTCTCTCCTATTCTGTCTTGTGACACACTTGTGCAATGTATGGAAACAACCATTTACTTGTATTCTTTTCTAACAGTACTCATACTGCTACATACTGTAATCAACACCTTTTGAAAAATAAATCAATTCAAAGGAGAATTATATAATTTCTTGGTAGTTAAGAGAAATTCATAATTCTGAATGATGAAAATTAATTTTTGTACAATGCTTGCCCCTCTCTCTCTCTCTCTCTCTCTCTCTCTCTCTCTCTCTCTCTCTCTCACATCATGATACAGTGCACAAACTTTGCAACTTGGGTAATGGTACTGACTGCCAAGGCAATAAATTTTGTCAAACTTGCTTTTAGAGTAAAATAGATAATCATAATAAAAAATAAAAAAAAGACAACACACTGTAATTCGGGAGAATCAGTTGAGTCATCTTGTTGCTACTTTTGTTGATGTTTAGTCTCCACCACCAGATGCACCTCCAGGACCTGGACCTTGGGAGGAGCAAAATGCTGATGTAAAAAATTGAAATGACAATATGAAACATGTTAAATGCCAGAAGTGATGGTTGGTGTTGGATAACATAACTCCAACTTTACAATTTACCATCAGATGACAAAGACTGACATATGTAATATATCTAAACATGGAACCTTGCAAAATTAAGTTCCCAGGTAGTATAAACTAGCATGTATTAGAAATCATCCTTGGTTTCTACAGTTTTAATAACCAAATGCACAACATGAACCTCAAGTGAAGTATCCCCACTTTGGTCAGGTGGTGAGCACAGCAAACCTTGCTTTAAAAAAAAATTAAGCTAATTCACTCGATCAACTGGGGGACATTTTCATCTTCATCGTTTTCACTTGACTTGGTAAACAGTTTTACTGAAAGTTGATTTCAATATCTGTCTGTTAAAAACTCTTTGTTGTCCTAAGATTTGAAATTTACTGCTATGAATACTGGTACAGCAGCCACAATAGTACGTATATTGTTGACGTAGCCGCCGATACGTCAACACCACACCTGACATGTCACTGCACACTACCCACATCTTTAACATTTCTTTACATCATGTTATTGTTGAAAATATGATACAATACCCTTGCCTATTGGATGGCTGTGTAAATATTTGAAAGAAGGAAATATAGAAACCAAATACATAGGAGGTCTAACATCCACATGTAAAGCAATAAGTGATTTTTTGCCATTTTTTATGATTATTCATTAAAAATGGCAAAAAAAGGTGCTTCTTGAATACTGTTAAATATGGTACATATAATAAAATTTGAAAAAAATAAACATAAACAAACCTGGCAACACTGCTCTTAGGCAATTGTGATTTTGTTTCGAGAGATAAGGGGGTCGTGAGCCAGATCAAGACATTTTGATTCATACAAGTTCTACAACACGAATTGTATTCCAAAGGTTGTATGTCGGGGAAATTTTTTTGTGCCCAAGCAGAACATATACGAATTTGGACTTATTCCCAAGCAGAAATATACCAAGGTACCACTATTTATAAAGATAAAAAGTGGGGTGTACAGAGCCAAGAAAACTGAATGATGGTGTGTGTTTAGTGACAACAGTTTATACAACTTATTAAACTGAATACTGAACTGGTATAAATTATGGCAATCATACCTAAATATAATATTGTAATTTTGATTTTAACAAATATTCTATGAAATTAAATAGGAATTTTTGGCACTCACTCACACTTACCTCTTCCATCACAAGCAACAATTTTAAGCTTATCCACCTGCACAAAGTCTTGCACTTCTTTAAATTCCACATCAGTCATAAGAAAAGTCCACACATTGTCACAGAATCTGTAGGTGTTGAGTTTGGAGGCCTGAGTGGGGAAGACAAATAGATTCAATAGAGCACTCTATGAGATGGATATGACAGAAAAATAGATAAATAAACCAAAGATAAGGGAACATCTATGGAGACAAACATATTAAAGTGACTTACCTTAAAACTAATTCTTGATCGCACTTTACCAGCCAGAGCAGAGTTGATAGCTCGGTCAAACTGAAGCAGTACTTTTAATGCAGCATTTGGTGAGATTTGCTGAAACTACAATATATATATATCATTAGTATATATCTTTAGTAACAATCTGAACTGAACTACAAATGTTTCAAGAACCTCTATCATGTGAGGATGTTTTTATTAATTCATTTGATCATGCAAACTTCCCTTATGGTTCCCAAAGCACACTGAGCCCACACACACACCCAACCCCTCAAGCAAGATTGGGGGACTGTGGGGAATCGGGGGTTTTGGATGAGGAGGCATATATGACTGATATATGGAGTTTCATCTCATTAGGTTAGGTTAGGTCTAAGTTAGGTTGGGGTAATTTTGGGGGGTTTCCAGGGGCACGCAACCCCCCGGCTAGAATGAGTGTTTGGCTTTTGGAATTTCATTAGGTTAAGTTAGGATAATTTGCCCCTCCTGGCTAAATATAGGGAAGTTTCCCTAGATTTTTTAAACTCCATATGTCATCATATATGCCCCCTCCCAAAAACCCCCAAATCCCCAGTCCCCCAAGCTTCCTTGAGCGATTGGGGGGGGCAGGGGGGTGAACGTAGTGGAGCAGCAATTCTAGACAAATACCAAATTTACCTCCAATTCACAACATTTCTCACCAGAAAAATCACTCCAGCTCTTTCTTTATTCATATGTGTTCCTAAATGGTTAACATATCAAAGGGACTGGCGTATCAGCAGAGTGCAGTTTCCACTTAGAAATTGTATTATTAAACTGGGTTCTGGGAAGCCCACCAGGTGAGAGGTATAAGTTGGTGTTAGAAAAAAAAAGTTATAACTCGAAAAATATACATTTGCCAAGGGAAAACGTGTATACCGTGAATCAATTCTCTAAATTTCTCACCACAAAAACACAAGTCATATCAGGGTATTAAAGGTTAGGTAATAGTCCAAATTGACCTCTTTTATTCCTTATTCCAAGAATAAAAGTGTTACCTGGATGAGTTCATCGAGGGTTTCCTGCAGCGTGTTCCCGAGGGTGGTGTTCCGATACAGCTGGTAAGTCATTCTGCAGGCTGGTAACTATAGTCCTGTGATAGATCTTCCTCCTATATATTCTTTGTTAGCCTTGCAATGAATTTTGCTGAGGTATGTTCTTCCTTTCCAGTTATCTAGTTGTCTGCCTTTTCCCCCTTGGTGTTGGCGGTATCGGGTGTTGCTGGGGTTTGTTTACGTCACGCCTTGCTGTTTAGAGTTTGTTCGTTATGACTCCGAGTTCTACCTTTTTAACAGCACTCCCTCGAGGTGGCAAGTAGTAAATAGTACGGTAAAAAAGCAGAAACGAAGAAGTCATATCTTGGAAAAATTAAGACATAGACATATCAGACAACTTCATGGTAGGCATTACAAGCAGAAGGAACAAAGAAAGTGGTCAATTTGCAGGTTCACCCAACCGACGAATCTCTGTGACTTTTTTTTCTTGTTTTCTGGTGAGAAATGTAATGAATTAATTCATGGTGTATACATAAGTTCTGTTGTAAATTTATATTTTTCGAGTTATGACTTTCAACTAGAACTTATACTTATCTACGTCATTCCTAACGATCTTGGGAAATCTGTGGGAAATCAGCATGAAGTAGAGTAATTTAAGCTGCGGAGATGTCACAAATTAACAAAATCACACAAAAGTAATTCAATCAGTCACTCGGGGCATACTTCAGGGGGTGCATCACCTCTCCTACCCTATGGCGCCACTATTGGCGGTCACTCGTCGCGAGTTCCCATGCAGGCTCCCTTCTTGTACCAAGTAACTCTCGGCAAGAGGCAGCCAGAGTTAGGTGGATATCTTGTGCCTGATTAGCCAGTAGAAGAGACGCGTCTCGGACGTCTCGGACGGGAGAGGCCAGAGGAGCGACACAAAGGAGAGGGGGCTTTTGCCGACTCAGCAAGCAGCAAGTTGCAGCCCATTGAGGAGTGTGAGAGGACACCAGCCTGCCCCGCTCTCCCAGAGAACGCGTTCCTGCCCTGTTTGTGTTGTGGTATAAGTACTGTGTGCCATCCTGTATTTACTCTTGTGTGCCAGTAAAGTAAGGAAGTTGTATCGTGCCTTAACTGTATTCCTGCCTCTCTGAGTAAGTCTGTGGGTCTGTACCTCGCTCGCCTTGCTAGCCACGAATCTTCTCCGAGAAGTGTCCCTCTCTGTGTGCTGCCGACCCTTTCCTGTATGCTGTCCTGAGGGTGACGCTGTTGGTGAGAGTGTACCTGTCGTCGCCGTGGAAGCTGTGTGTGTGTGTGTGTGTGTGTGGACGGGGGCCAGCATAACAATACACACACACACACACACACACACACACACACACACACACACATATATATATATATATATATATATATATATATATATATATATATCTATATATATATATATATATATATATATATATATATATATATATATATATATATAATGATACGAAAGGGATTGAAACTGGGAAGAGGGGATAAAAGGAAGAATAGAGAATAGGTGGTTATTAGTTAACCGTACAGCGTTGTTTGTCAATTACATTGGTTTCCTCTTTACATTCGTTGTGAGGTTACTGGCAGTTACAAGATCACTGTTATGGATTTTTTCTAAGGGAGGGAGAATTGTTGCAATACACATAGATAGTTTTGTCTAGCATGTTGAGTAATAGTGGTAGGCATGGTCCAAATCCCATCTTATATACTGGGTCGCCTTGTGTATAGTCCGGCATATACGGCAATTAAAAATATCTATCACTGTTAAAAGTTCGTAGAGAGAGAGAGAGAGAGAGAGAGAGAGAGAGAGAGAGATTATTTTCATGTTTTTCCAGCGTTAGTTTTATTTCTCCCTAGTTTTCTTCGTTTGTTTACTTGCTTAAGCTTTTTCTTTATTCTACATTCTTTATTTATATTATTTCTTTATTTATCTTATTGGTTTAGTCTCTTAGTTACTATTCTATACTGATTTTATGGTATTTCTTGATTTTCTGGTTGTTTCGAGTGTCAGGTTAACTTTTTGCCTTGGATGGCCTTGTTCGATTATTCATGTGTTATTTCATTAATTAGTTTTCCTTTGACGTTTATGGTGTTTTATATTTATTGTTCCATTGTTCATTTGTACTGGTTGCACCACCTACTTGATTTCTTAGCGCATAATATATTATGTGAATAGCAAGTGAGCAAGGTACGACTACTGCTTTTTCCAAGCCCTGACTGAGTCTGCGTTCCAGCCACACTTCAGGAGGGGAGGGTGGGAGGGGCGGCAGGGTGTCTGCCTGCTGGTCCCTCAGTGACCAGTCAGTCTGTTGTGGGTGAAGGTGCGAGTGGGTTAAAACGTCTTATTATTCTATTGAAAAGCCTCTGGTTGAACGGAGACGGGGTTTGAAATGTTTGACCCTTCCAGTGACATAATATTAAGACGATTTTTACATTCCAACTCTTAAGATGAAGACGTGACAAGCGGGATTTCACGAGTATTTTTTAACGATCTAAGGACATAATAATAAGGAGATCCTGCTGGTGCTTCAGTGTTCAGTGTGTCATCTTAATACTGGACTAAAGCCGCAAGACAGAATCACTGAAGCTAGACTACGTTATCAAGGTGAGTGTGGCGAGCGCTGTGGCACTATGGCACGGTGTCAGTGTTTATTTAAGGGAGTCGTCCCCTATATAGGAGGGGAGGGGGGGATATCCAACAACAAATCCCCGGCGCTCTTATTTCATCGGTCATTTTTACCCTTATCATTCATTATTATAAGCTCATCTTGCCACATTATGCAGCCATTGTACTAAGCTTGCATAGTAGCCATTCAGACATAGCTTTCGTGGTCAAGTTTAAGTTTAGTGAAGGTTTAAGTGAGATATGAGGGGGGGGGTTCGGGAGCCAACCCGGGGCCCCCGCCGCCGCAGCCGCCACCGCCGCCGCCGCCCGCGGCCGCCCGCTAGCCGCCTCATATTTAAGGATATTTTCATTTATGCCTGGACTATTTATTTGGGCTCAACAGTAAAATTTAATGCTTTCTATGAGTACTGTGGGCTGTTTTGAAGGTCTGCCATGCGTGTGGGGGGTGGAGATAGCTGTGGTTGGCTTTATTATGATCGTAAATAAGGGCGACTTTTTGCGCCAAAATAATTGGAACGCCCAAGACCCTTCTTTATTTGAGGCAGTATCAAGTTCTTATTAATTGCCAAAGATAATCCATATTATTAAACCATGTTTTGTGCGCAAAGCTCAGTGAAATCAGTGGAGGTTAAAAGTGTTTTCTAGTGGTGTTAAAGTTGCATTAATTTATTTATTTATCAGCCTGTAAATGATTTATTTCTGCCTCTAGATCACTCTCAAGTGTTAATAATAATTAGAAAGAATTACTCAAGTGCTTTGAAGTGGTTTTTTGTTCCTTTTAAGTTGTAATGAGTGAGTATTTAATGAGTTTTAAAAAGGGTCATATTTTTATAAAATACTTTTTTTCTAGTGAAAGTTCTTTACAATTACTGTTGTTTGGAGTTTATTTATGCTTTAGGAATTAGTTAGAGTATTTATCCAAGCGGAAAATGTCCAGTTTTTGGGTCTGAAAGCGTTTTTTCGAAAGGTCATTTTTAAAATGGTCTCCCCTAAAATACCTACGTAAATATAGACAGTTAATATAGAGTACCAGGCCGGCTGTGACGTCATCAGCCGTGACGTCATAAGGGCGGGTCCTTTCCTGCTGCTTCCCATAACTTATTCATATCGTCCTTATAGCCTCATTTACTGCATGTTTACGTGTTTGTGTTTGTGTGTGTGTGTGTGTGTGTGTGTTTGTGTGTGATACTGTTATACTGTTATATTTGCTCTTGTCATAATATCTAGCATTGTGAAGTGATTTTTTCCAAGTATATTGAGGTATTTTCGGGTATATACGTCATGTGTGTGTGCATGGACTTGCAGGATGTTTACACTTTCATCTCTTAGCCCCCCACAACATGTGTAGTTGTACTATTTACAGAGGGGTGTCTGTTTTATGCGAGAAGATGTGCTCCTTGGGGCACATCATCTCGCATTTAATTAAGTGTTTATGGGGATGTGGTGTTGTGGGTGTTCCACGGTGTGAATGTGTTGTTGTGTGGGGTTATTATATATTATACACTTTTTACATTAATCAGTAGACACCACTGTACAAACATGGAAATGTGCGGTTTGGAGAGAGGGAAGCTAGGGTCCGCGTCTTTCTTAGGGAGGCAGTGACATTGATTAAGCTTTGAAACAAGCCAGTTTATTAATAATGCTGCCTTGGCCATCAGACCAGACGCCATCCGCAGGGTTCTCGCCCTCTGTGTGGTGTGGGTGAGTGTGTGAGTGCCTGTCTTTTACTTCCTGCTGGTCAGTGTTGCAGAGAGTATTAGTTGTGTTTTGTGTTTGAGGGTGTTACACTGGGGAGAGAGACCGAGTGTAGCAACCTGATGAGTGAATGGTGAGGAATGTAGAAATGTACATAATATAGGGTGATGACAGGATGTGTATTAACACACTATAGTCGTTTTCATCGGTGGAGAACATTTAGGCGCCGGCTGAGTACGGGATTTTCCCGTGAGGAGCGTGCCATGTCTCCACAGGACCACACTGGTGGAAAGGTCCAGCGGCGGCCGCTCCCATCCATCTCTCTCTCTCTCTCTCTCTCTCTCTCTCTCTCTCTCTCTCTCTCTCTCTCTCTCTCTCTCTCTCTCTCTCTCTCTCTCTCTCTCTCTCTCTCTCTCTCTCTCTCTCTCTCTCTCTCTCTCTCTCTCTCTCTCTCTCTCTCTCTGTCTGTCTATATATATATATATATTATTACATGCATATATCGTTTCTCTCTCTCTCTCTCTCTCTCTCTCTCTCTCTCTCTCTCTCTCTCTCTCTCTCTCTCTCTGAGTATTGTGGATTTGTGCGTCAGGATTTTCTTTTAACCTGGGAGGTGGTATGATGGTAGCCTGGGTGGTGACCTTCTCTTTCGAGCTAGGGTATGTATGTGTAGTGTATGCTAGTGTATGGATGTGAATGAGAGAAATTATAGATGGTCTGAGTCCTGCAGCAAAGTGTGCCAGATGTGTGACATGGGAGAGGACATGCACGGCATCCACCGCAAGGCAGGTGAGACTGGTGTGTGTGTGTGTGTGTGTGTGTGTGTGTGTGTTAGCACCATCTTGCTTCTCATCGTCCCGTCAGCTGACCTTTCTCAGGTCAGCTGGCACAAACACACTCACTATATAGGTCAGGTTTTTTATAGGTCAGATACGCCAGTCATCCATTTGCTCTCCTAAACTTTATATTCTAACTATTTTTTGTGTATGTAATTGCTTTTGTATACTAAACATTATAATGTTACATATTGCATCTAACTGGTATAAAGACTTATTCAGATGTAAAGCCATAACAGTGATAACACATGCAGAAACACACACACACACACGTCATCCCTCAAAAAATTCATTCCAAACACAATTAAACTTCAAAAAACATTAAAAAAAAACACACACACAAAAAGAAAACTTTAATACACACATACACGCAAACACACATCGTTCCTCAAAAATAAACATTAAGAAAAAACACGTGCAAGCAAAAAAAAAAAAAAAAAAAAAAAATTAGTCCAAACAGCATTAAACTTTAAAGAACATTAAAAAAGGTGCTTTGCTGAGGATTTAATTTTCTTTAAGGTTTTTTTTTTTTTTTTTTTAAGGTGTTTTTCATGTTTTTTGAAGATGTTTTTGCATGTCACACCATTAGGAAACCTGTAGAGTGGGAGGCATTAGGTTAGGTTGAAGTAGGTTAGGGTTAATTTGGGGAGGTATTTTTAAGGTTGTTTTTACAGGTTTTAATGGTGTTTTTCGGGTTTAAGATTGTTTCTTAAGGGTTTCATTTTTTTCTGCTTGCTCTGAACCCTTATTGCTAAAAATTGCTTCCTAAATCAAATTTTAACAATTCAAACAGCCAAAAAGAATGAATTAAGTTTGAATCAAGAGCTACCACTGTACATCTGGTGTTACTGGTGGTAAAGATTAACAGGAAATTCTCTCTCTCTCTCTCTCTCTCTCTCTCTCTCTCTCTCTCTCTCTCTCTCTCTCTCTCTCTCTCTCTCTCTCTCTCTCTCTCTCTCTCTCTCACACAGAATTACAGTCCCAATGTTTGGCTGAAGTATAAACAGTATGACCTGCGTGTACAGCACCGCTAGCAGTCTGCCTTGTGTTGCTGCAGGATGCACCTCCACAATGCCGAGGCACAGGAGGTGGCAGCGTGGGGGGTGGCACCAGCTCAGGCTACGTGAAACAGTTTGGCTTCCACATCAACACCTGCTGCGGCTACATCAGGACAACACCTGGGCTGATGACTGGCTGGTGAGAGGCAAATATCACAAGGATGCACTCAAGCCTTCACTCATTCATTTGTTTTGTTTGTTTTGTTGCTGTTGTTGCCAAAACATGAGCTAAATCTTTTTAATGCTCTCTGTGGCACCAGTATCAGTCACCCACAACACTACAGTACTGGTGGAGGACATGCACAACCACCACCACCACCACCATTGTGTTTACATCAACACCACACATTTCTATCATATTCACAGGTTGCCACAGTACAGTACATACATGATGTGGCTACACCGTGTGTGTTGGTGCTGACCAAGAACACCTTCATAACACAAGTATCATTGTATTACTTGAATATTCATAGTCTTGCAACAAAATGTATCTTGTGCTGATTTATATTAATTTCAGTATTTCACTTTAATTTTTCCATTCACTGGTTCAATGGTAACTGAAGTGGGACACAATGTGCAGTGTGCAATGTCCAGTGTGGCCGGTAGAAGCAAGGAGTGGAGTGATGGACAAAGGCAATGGTTGGGAATGGTATACATACATACATACATACATACATACATACATACATACATACATACATACATATTCTTGGTGGTCCAGTCATTGGGGACTCACCACCACTGATTACACTTGTTTCTTTCTTTTCAGGTGTTTTATACAAGAAAGCTGGACTTTCAACTAAACTTGATTGAGAAAGAGGTGAGTCATTGTTTTCATGTGAATTACCAGCATCAATTTTTCTTCATTCGTGTTTTAGTACTATATACTGTAATACAATCTCCTATTGGACTCATTTCACAGACTTTAATTGTGTTTGTATGCAAAAGATTTCTCAGTAACAGTAGCAAAGAATATTTTGAAAAAGTGAGAAATCACTGTTTTCATAAACACACACACACACATACATACACACCTGTCGTTTAGCTTCACAGTTACAGATACATACTATTTATTCCAGGTATGTCACAGCACACATTATAAGTACAGTACATACTTCTATCATTTGTCCTTATCCCAGAATAATCCCAATCAAGTTATCACAATCCTCACAGTATGGTGATTGAGAAGCAAGAGAATTAAGGTCCCACCTGCAGCCCAAGATACCCCAGTATATACTTCTCAGTTCTCACAGTGTTCCTCTCCCTCCTCCACGGTGACTTGTGGAGTGGTAATGCGGCAGAGGTGGCTGATGGCCCTGGTGAGTTCCTCCCCCCCCTTTCTCTCTCTCTCTCTCTCTCTCTCCCTGCAAATACAAACAAGAGATGTGCTGTAGTTTGATAGTTTCAGTTGGAATGTTTGGTTTGGAATGGTGTCTATAAAGTGTTAGAAGTGACCTACCCACACTCACACACTCACACACACACACACACACACACACACACACACATCTTGCCGTTACAGTGATGTTTGCCCCGGCTTGCTTCTACGGCCACAACGAATACGACCTGGCCATCGCCACCGTGTTTGGAGGGTTCCTGCGGCAGTTCTGGGACCACTACCACGCCGTTATTTCAAAGGCTGCCGGCTGGAACAACAGACACAAGCTGTACAAACTGTTTCATAACCTCAATCACAGTTCAATATTACACTACATATACCTCATTATCACCAACACACACACACACACACACTCTGTACACTCTCTATATTCATATTTACACTACACTACTTTACACAGACGTCCGTATTCAGAAACACTTCAGTGTTGCACCACCTCCACTATTCCAAAAGGCTCTTGTTTAAGTGACACCAGTTTTCAATGATGTTTTTACGGTTCTAATAACCAATGAACAAGGTTACTGTATGACTGATATGAGGAACACCCCCTCAGAAACCTGGCTTGTACTCTCTGTGGCCTTTGAAAATAGTAGTAGTGGGGAGAGAGCAGAGCATTTCTGAATATAGATCAAAGTTGTTGTGTCAGAGAATCAAGTACTGCATACCAACAATCATACACACACACACACACACACACACACACACACACACACACACACACTTTATACACACATACGTACATACATACTACCATGCCTAATAATAACTTGCTGTATAATACAGGGTGTTCGGAAAGTCACTGTGCACTTACATATTTATTAACATACATGTTTCAATATAGAACACAGGAGGTAAATATGAATGACAATTAGAAATTATGTTGAAAGTGACCCCCCTTAGCATCAATACAGATTATTATTAGAAAAGTGCACAGTGACTTTCCAAACACAGTATACTTCACACACTGAGTGGTTTAGTATAGTATATGTCAGAGAATCAGTGTTACAAGGACTAGCAGGAGCATAGTAGTGCCACACAACACACTGGCACCATTGCACTGAGAGCCAAGGTTAGGATGCATCATTCATAACATCACTCTGGAACTCCCGGTATTTCCAACTTTCTATAACTTGACCTTATTTAAGAGGAAGGTTTCAAAACATTTATCCTTAGCTCTTGGCTAACTCTCTTATTCCTTCAGGGGACTGGCAATAATAGTGGGCTTTTTTTTTTTTCACTGTTTTTGTTGCCCTTGGCAGGCTTCTCCCTCTTACTAGAAAAAAACCCAACAACTTCCCTTAATTCACTCATACTTAGAGAAGGGTGGTTAGTCTATAGCATTCCAACACCTTTATATTTGATGGTTGATTTATAAGAAAGATAATTTGTGTATTAAAAGATTGATGTATGAAGGCTTTATCTGAGTGCTTTAATGTGTGATTGAAGTAGTGATGAGATTATGTTTAGTATATATTTTTGTGTGTGTGTTCAGCTTTTGCCTCTCCTAACATCCTGACATGTTGTGTTCTGTGTTGACATTTGCAGAAATCAATTTGGCAGTGGGTATCGCAGCTGCAGCCTCAGACTGGTGCGAGACCTGTGCTCATAGAGTGTGTGTGTGTGTGTGTCCCCAAGAAAGGAAAACCGGGAGACACACTGCAGACAGTTAAGTAAAGTTTCAAAGACTAATGTACATGTATGCCTGGGTGTGTGTGTGTGTGTGTGTGTGTGTGTATTGGTCACTATGTATGTCTGTTGTCACTACCCAGTTATTCCCCTGTGGAAAGAACTCAGAACTGGTATTCAGTGATATGTGTGTGTGTGTGTGTGTGTGTGTGTGTGTAGGTGTGTAGGTGTGCAAGTGTTCATTAGCCATTGACTGACATTTGTTACATCTTTACTTAATTACCAATCACTCTGAGTTATCTGAACTTGATACATCCAATCTTTAAACTGGTAGAAATAGCAAAATACATTCCCTTCATCCATAACTTTTGAAAATGCTTCAAAATATTTTATGTATTGCATGTGGTGGTGATAATTGTCTCTTATCAAAGTAAGAGTTGAAAGCAATAGGTGTGTATGTGTGTCTCAATCAAAGGCGAATCACAAAGCTGAGTAAGCAGACAGGAGGCCTCCATTAGTTGGTCTTCTTTAGCCCATAAATTCCCATGAAAATGCCCACTTTGTATAGATTAAAAAAAATAAGAAAAAGTGTTGTTTAACCTTTGCCTGCCACTTGGAACCCTAATTACCAATCACGCTGAGACATCTTTATGTGCTCCCCAGCCACATACAATCTTGGAACTGAGTGGAAATTACTTCTTGTCTTCACCCGTAACATTCTTGCAGATGCTTAAAAAGATTTGCATATGGAGGTGATCAAACTTGTCAGTGGGTAGTGTGCATAGGATGCTTGAAGAGTGCAATATAGTATTCAATAAGACTTCCTCTGTCTTCTCTTACATTACTGTCTTGTAGTTCCTTCATCTTCCTCTTCACCCTTATCTACTGTAGGTATGGCTTCCTCCACACTTGTACAGTTACCATCTGCCTCCCTTCCTATGGACTCTGCCTCCCCCCAACATTTACTGGGATTCTTATGGCTTCCTTGGTGTTAGGAATTGCATCTAAAGCTTCTTTTCGCTCAAGTGTTCCTTACATAACAACATTAGAGAGTGAAGGAAGCTGCAGCACATTGTTAGGCAGGCAGGCAGGGACACAGTTCTCATGTAATTAATGTTGTCAAATTCCTATCAATAACACTAAATTCTTGTCATGTACACGTAATACACACACACACACACACACACACCCACACACACACACACACACACACCAACCATACATACATAAATATATACCTAAAACCATACAACCACACACACACACATGCATATAAACACACATCTCTACCTACCAATCAAGTCCTGCATTCCCTCAATATCAACAGCTGTGCCATAGAGAAAAAAAACCCGATGTATGAGAGATGGTACTCCAGAGGACTTTTTAGCTCTAAAACTTCTGTTAGTCGAGAATATGGCGGACCACGGACCACAACAACCTCTACGGAGGCGAACATTTCGACAAAGGAGAGATATATTCCGTGATTATAGTGACGACCACCTGGTGAAGAGATTCCGACTTGATCGTGCAGGCATACTAGTAGCGACTGACTTAGTAAGGGACAGACTTCAAAGTAGAACTGAGAGAAACAGACCACTGGATCCAGAAACGAAGATGGCAATTACTTTAAGGTATTTAGCAACTGGAAAAATGCAACAGTGTAACTGTGATGACTTTGGGACAACACAATCTTTTTGATAGGACAGAAAACCATTGGGTTTCTACCTCATCCACAGTCTGGTGATGCAGTGGATGAACAGCTTCGAGACTGCTAGTAATTAATTTTCATCCCAGGCCTTCTTCACTTGTTGCGCTTCCTCTGCCATGATGTCGAGTTTGTGTGTTCCTGTGTTTACAATTGTTGTTGCGGGACGGCAGCGTTGTGACGTCCATAGATCGCCAGCATGTGGTTAAAAAGTATTTGTCCTAACTACAAAAAATCGATGAAATGTGCAATTATGCATATCGAGAGTTAAATTGTTAATAGTAAAATAATTTTACATTAAATGATGCATTTTCAACTCGATTTAACGAAAAATAAGTGAATAGGTTGCTATCCTTAACGAAGGTTAGCAAGAGTTAACAAACAGCTGTTTGTTTACGAACATTTGCTAGTTAAGCCTTCGTGAAATACTTTCCTGTTAGCTAGTAGAAATTTGCTAAGTTAACTAGCAAGTTTTGTGTATACCGGCCCAGATAAACAGGATCGGCTTCCGGGTAGCGTGCTACATGCCCATGTAGCCTAGTTGGCGTTGACGGAGTCAGTCTCACGGAGCAATCGCTGATTGGACACAATTCTTGGTCATACCAATCATACCCCATGATCCTTCGAAGGCACCTAGTACCAAAGACATCAATTCGCCTCTTCAAGTCGGTGTTCATTGTTCATGTCTCACAACCATAGAGTAATACAGGTATCACCAGCGACTTGAAAATCCTAATCTTCGTCTGTTTTTCAAAGGTACCGACAGCACCATATACTCGTGCTGAGCTAGTCCATAACGTGTCAGCCCAATCCGCCTGACGATTTCATGACTCGAGCCATCGTCACTAGTTGGCGGAAAAAAGACAGTAAGAGGCAAAGACATAAGAAACAGAAGGGGATTGCGCTATGGGAGGTAGAGGGCACTCACTCCTCACCTGGATAGAGTCCACCCACCACCATGGAGTAAACTCAAAACACCGAGTCCAGTCGTGCGCAAATCCTCTCTATAACTTCTCGGTTTTTTTTTTTTTTTTTTTTTTTTCGTTTTTCCTTTTCTTTTTATTCACCCATATATCATGTTATTGTTAATCGTTAATGTAACTGAATGAGTACATTATGAATTGCACTTACATGTTTAAGAGAAAAAAATCTCTATCTTTATTATTTATATTGTGAAATGTAAATGTTCACTGACGCCTCCTTAACTAAGGCGATTTCAGTAATGGCACTACATAGATACATTTTTTATTCATTCATTTTATTTTCTTATTTTTTTACTGAACACGCTCCTGCTGTCCCGCTACCCCACTTTCTTGGTGAAAAACCGTCATATGCACCACTCTTCACTAAATACACACAGTTTGTAGGAACAAGGTGAGGAGTTGTACCTGGTCCTTTACTTTTTTTTTTTTTTTTTTTTTTTTTTTTGTACATTAACTTTGTTGATATTCAAACATATCTAGAGTACTGGAGGGTCTGCGCGCTAGGCGGGTCTGTGCGCTAACCCCCTCGTTCAGTCTCATAACACATAAACAGAGAGCAGAAAAGACGAAATGATTTTTAAATTTTCCCGCCAATACCTTCCCACTTTTCTGTGCGCGCCAGAAGGAACAACGCAGTGCGCTATCCAAGATTGTGAGATAAGTTGTGCTTTGTTAACTGTTTTGTTAACACACATGGATGTCATTGTTAGTCACTGCCACATATGTTGATACATAACTAACATAGTTTGTCAATTAATTCATTGTTATAATGCATGCCTATCAATTGATTGAGGATAAACATGCCTATTATCAACAAAGAAAGAGATTGCGTGGGTAGCGCATAAACCCTCCATAAAATCCTATAGAGGCTGCTGCGCCAACCCAGGCTAAATGCTTGACTAAGCTAGTGTACTTTACTTTATTTTTGTCTTCTCTTTCTAGACTATCTGCATTTCGGTATGTTTAATGATATTGTGAAAACAAACGTGATGTTACACACGAGCAGGTTTGACTTGTAAAGCGGAAAACGGCAGGAAATTATTTGGAAAAACTACTCTGAAATTCATGAAGCGGTATGAGGAGCTGTATGACATGGATGATCCGCTCTATAAATGTGTTGTTGGAGAAGACCTTACAACCTGCCCCACAGTTTCTGCCTTCCACATCCCAGCCTGCCTCACAGTCACTGCCTTCCACATCCCAGCCTGCCTCACAGTCCCTGCCTTCCAAATCCCAGCCTGCCTCACAGTCCCTGCCTTCCACATCCCAGCCTGCCTCACAGTCCCTGCCTTCCACATCCCAGCCTGCCTCACAGTCCCTGCCTTCCACATCCCAGCCTGCCTCACAGTCACTGCCTTCCACATCCCAGCCTGCCTCACAGTCACTGCCTTCCACATCCCAGCCTGCCTCACAGTCACTACCTTCCACAGGCCAAAACTCCAAAACAATTGACGATTACCTCACACTGCCTTTATTTCAGAAGAAAAGGGGACTGAAAAAGACTACGGCAGCATTGCCATATTCAATAAGTGAGGCTGAGTACCGGCAAATGATTGAAGTTAAACAGAGAACTGTGTGCGAAATGTCAATATGAAACAAGATCTAAAGTAAGAATAAAGTGTGCATTGTGTGACAACAGCTGGTGGCATGCGGAATGTGTGAGATGGATTTGACTGAGAAGTCTCAGGAAGACATTGATGCATTGGATTTTGATTTTTTTTTGTGTGTGTGAAACATGCAAATTAGGCTGATTTGATGTTGTTTGCATGGAGTATTTTCAACATTTCCGTTTAAATTCTACTGGAGATATATTTCCTTATGACTTTCAACACTATAGCTCAGTTTCTCTCCGTTTGTTTGTTAGTTTATAATGTGTAAAAATGAAATGCTAGATTGCAATCTTTCTTTTATTTATCTTTTTTTTATTTATTTGTATTCCTTGACAGGAAAGAAGAATTACTAAATGCTTATTGTCAACGATTTTGATAGTTTGTGGATAAAAATAAAAAGCTTAAGGCACCTAGCGCGATAGCCCGCCATGCCATAGCGCACTGACACCCCCCTGGCGCAGCTCCCTCCTCCACCTAGCGCACACACCCGATGATAGGCGCACTGGGCCGTCTCTACCTTCCCTCACTTAAACCATTCCATGAGGAAAAACTGCAGCTGCTGAGGGTAGCGCGTTACCTGCCATCATAGCAGATAGAATTTTACACTATCTGGTGAATTTTCGCTATCGTATTAATATTTGAAGATTTTATACCTAATATTTTCTGCTTAAGGTAGCGCAGACTACCGCCTCTACTCTAGCTAGTTTTTAGTACAAAGATGTTTGCTGATGATTTAAAGATGTACATTAGTATTGAGGCAGATTCTGAGGCTGATGCGCTAAGTGCAATGAGAAATTGCCAGAGAGATATAACAACTTTTCCAGACTAAAATTTCACCATGTTTCCAACATAGTTAATAAGGCAGGAGGGTGGCAACTACCTAGCATTCTCAAGTCTACTGTAAATCGTGATGTTTCCTTTATGCTTCCAGTTTTTACCACACATGTACGTCCTTTGCTGGAATATGCATCCTCTGTTTGGAATTTGGGTTGTGTCCAAAGATGGACAAAAGCAATGTATGGGTTGGAAGACTTGAATTATTCCCAGCGTTTACAAACTCTGAACTTGCACTCAGTTAAAGGTAGATTAATCAGACACGACCTTATTAAATATTGGTAGATTTTCCGAGACAAAGTACAAATTTCCCGTGACGACGTATTTCCTCGTCCTTTGTTAAAGTAGCACAAGGGGCCATGATTACAAAATTGCTCATTCAAGGACACAGTTGTAGATTCGAAAGAGATTCTTCCATTTGCGATGTATTGACCTGTGGAATGCACTGCCTGCCGATTTTATGCGATGCAATAATATAGAAACATTTAAACATTTTTTCTTTTCTTCTTGAAGACTTGATTTACATTTACGGTTAAATCGGTAAATTGTATATTGCTGCTTATTATGCACCATCCAGCTAGTTTCCTATGTTGAGTTTAACAACATTGATGGTCAATTTAGAGCTGGTGCATTAGCAGTGTGACTTCCCGCTACTATTCTCCTCCTTTGTGTAGGGTGGGAAGCCCATCAGGTAAGAGATGATTTGTTTCTAAAGGATGTCTACATATCGCCTGTACTTGATCCTATATAATATAATATCCAATGTCTTGGATAGATATCAAAACCATCTTATTAGATGATGATCAAGAGATTTGTAAGAGATTAAAACCCTTTCCCCTCCATTAATTCAGTACAAGGAAAAGTGATTGACACAATTTGCAAGAAAGTAAACATGACTAGGAGACAGGAAACAACTAAAACTATATGAGCAGGAGGGCATGATGCTAAAATAAAACGAAGTGGGGAGAATGTAACCTATATATATATATATATATATATATATATATATATATATATATATATATATATATATATATATATATATATATATATGGGATAACAGATGTTAACTCTAAGACCATCAAGTGTCTTAATAATGTAAAGATAGGGTTGAAAGGAAGACCATGGAAATTTCCATGTATTGCATTTATTGTCATGTAAAAAAAAGTTTTATTACAGTTATTTTTCAGCGGCTGTTTGTATGTGTATGTGAGTATGTGTGTGTAAATGTGTAAGTGTGTGTGTGTGTGTGTGTATATATATATATATATATATATATATATATATATATATATATATATATATATATATATATATATATATATATATATATATATATCCTTCACTATAATACTAATAAAAAAATACAAGCAGTTTCGGTAGTATCAAAGGTGCTGTAATTAAGAAAGATTATTGTAACTATATACCAACTACTCATGACATAATTCAATTTCATCTGGGCACACTAAATACCTTTTGGTTGTTAAATACTGTAATTATATGATGACGAAAATAATACTTTCCACAACTAAGTCCCTGGTATAGTATGTGAAAAAGAATCACTCAGTGCTGTCCACTGCTCACTAATCTTGTAGATATGTAACACTGCAACCACTCACTCAAATTGGCCCCCAATTCTACACACACGTCCATTCTTGAAAAATGTAAATACTTACCACAATACTTGTGTTTAACCCAAACATTGGCCCCTTATTGCTGAAATTAATTTTAACAAATACATTGACTTTGGTAAATGATAAAGGTAAACCTAGGAATTTACAAAGGCATTGAGCAAATAATTAACACTATATAACCACACTTGTAAGAACAGCAACTCAGCCACTCACAGGCAATGAGAAGCACACCTACAAAATTAATACCCTGAACTCAACATAAGTTAACCTGAACCTTATGACAATAGGAAAGGCTGGACATAATTTCCCTTACATGTATTTTTTCTATAATAAAAGTCCAAGAAATTTGATTGATTCATAAACAAATTAGTTAATAATTTTTGTTTTAAGAATCAAAAACTTCATTTCAATAACAATGACATTATAGCTAAAGCTGATGTTCTTATTCCAACTTCTGTATCATAACCTACTCGAGTGCCAAGTAATGACCTTGGCTTAACTATACATACATTAGAATTATACATGAGAATGGCAAGTAAATTCATACACAGAACTTAGTAATCTAGAATGCAATATTTTCCTTGACCAAATATAGGAATTACACACAATTATTCATGGATATACGTATATATGCACGTTAATTAGAAGCTTACTCGATCGATATACTATGTTTGGTTTGGTTTTCAGAGAAATTACAGTGAACCCTTGACTTGCAAAGTCTGATGGTAAGTGAACATAGTTAAGTAAGATGATGGAAATTGCAGGCTTCCTTATAATATAATGAGACTTGCTGCAAATCCCACATCCAGGAATCATTTCAGGTCAATGTTGCTCCTAAGGATTAATAAACGCACTTATGTATTCTATTGTAATACAGATGAAAATTAGTTCACACTTATCAAAGACTAAAGTTGAAGAAGAGTGCTTTTAGATTCTGTTACAAATTAATTGTACAAAATATATATGAATATAATGCACTACTGTTGAAAACTGAAATTCAATTAGTTTAGCTTTGATGTGAGAATGAATTCAGAGCAACTATCTATTTTCATGATGAAAGTTTGAAAAACAACTTGGTTATAATTTCAAAATTCAAATTTCAAAGACAATAGGTGAAAAGCAGTACTATGCAATAAATGTCTTTGCAAGCCACGTTGATCCCAATAATACATTACAGATTGAAAATTCCTTATCTGGAACATTCTGAAATCTGAAAGTTTCATATTCACATGAAATGCCACAATTGATTTATTCCTGACTTGCAGTAACTCTTAGGTGTTACTTTGTATTTCTATTGCCAAATCTGATATAGTTGTAATGACTAGAGCTGAAAATATATTTTGTGTGTGTTGGTCTTACTATGCATCTAGATAGTGTCAATTAGATGTATTACAATAGTTTAAGGGATAGAATTAGAAAGGAGAGGCATTGCTATTATGTCCTGCTACATAAAATTTCTTATCTTATACTTGTATTTTATAATTTTTCTTTGGAAGTACAAGTAACTGTTACAGCACAATACAGTAATACTGTCTTGAACTGAATTTATCAAAGCCTCTACATGAGTTCACAAACATCTATTCATAGCCTTGAAGAGTATTTACTGCTATGAAAAATGCCTCAGTTGCTTAAACATCTTTTGTAATTACTGGAGCACAAGGATAACATTTTACAATGTAATTACTGGAGCACAAGGATAACATTTTACAATCAGTGAAATTAGGGAAAGCATAATTTTCATATTATTGGATATTACCATTTAGGAAAATGTGTCATACTGCATAATTTAGAAATGAGCAATAATTGATAGTGAAGCTCATAAACTAAGAGACATGTAATTTTCCAACATGAATTTCAATGTAGAACTACAAAAACTTATCCATTTCCAACTACGCATTTTCCATTATCTTTAACATATCAACAAATGGGTAATTGAGATCAATAATCAAGCATCACATATCATTAACATTCTCTGCACCAGTCTAATTGTACGATTATTGTCGATGTATATTCATGAATCAATAATGTGGGGAACTTGACTCACCAACATATGCATAATATATTTACTGATGTTGAGTAAATAATAGACATAAAGGGAGAAACCCATGGTCATTGTAAGTAAAAGAAAGTATAAAGATAAAAATTAGAATTTCAATTACTTAAAGTACCTTTTCAGCAATCTTTATTATCCTATCTAGCCTTCCCCCTAAGATGCACTTGTATTACTTATCAAAAAGCATAGTTAGACCAACACCCAAAACCATTGTGAATTTTGTAATCAAGAAATTAAATACCAAAATCAATAATAGGTCAACTAAAATTTAGTTGACAATAATCTCCATTTATGTGAGTCTTCCAACACATTTGCCAAAAAGATAGAAAGTAAAATAATGTCTCAGTATAGCATAATGCTTAGCTAAACCAGAATTTGAAAACAGTTATGAAAAATTTATATAATACAATAAAAGTCCGTTTATCCAAAGAACAGGGCATCAGAAATTGTTTGGATTATCAGTTTCTTCAGATATCACAATGTAACCCTGAAAATACCACCACGTCAGGACCTCCATATAAGTTCGGACAATTTTTGGTTTCACAAATCCAACGATTTTTTCATGTTACTTATGTTTCTCTGGTGAGACATGTACAGAATTGATTAATGTTCTATGCCATTTCCTTTGCTAATGGATAATTTTAAAGTTATGATTATTTTCACTTATGCCTATCTCTCATCCCCAACCTTTGGGACCTTTGGGACCCATGGGATTTTTTTTCTTTTGTTGCAGAAGAGATCTAGGATCAACAAAATCACATAAAAAATCTCTGAAGACACATAAATTGCATCTTTGGTGGTGGCAGCTGCCAGAATTGTTGTTAGTGAGTAACATTGCCAATGATTCACAACATTGATTTTTCTTGTAGTAGGTTTTTTTTAAACCTGTACAGCACCAATGGTATATATTTATACCACATATCATTGATGCAAATTTTGCTACTGGTGTATATATATATATATATATATATATATATATATATATATATATATATATATATATATATATATATATATATATATATATATATATATGCTGGGCTATTGGTGGTTTACTTAATCCCATGTAGAGTATTCAGCATCCAATTCCAAGCATGTCTATGTATAACCTGACTCTTGTGCCTCATTTTACCACCTCCTAAGCATCACCAGACTGACCCAATGAGAGGGAGTGACTTGTGACAAGTCAACATGTCAAATGTGTGTTGTCCCAGGTTTGATGAGAGTGAAACTGATCAGATGCTGGACGATACAGTGTCAATATTATTGAGCAGAGACGATAGTGGATTGTGATGTGTCACTATCATCATCATCTTCAGACGATGACAAGATTTCTAGGCTTCATAAGGGAGAGAATGAAAGTAATACTGAATTTTCTGATTCAGGGAAAGGTTGAGTGCCAATTTAAGGGGAAATAACTCTCTCTGAGCTTGATATTGATGATGGTGATGGTGATAATGATGGTGAAGGTGATGAGGATTATGCTGGTGATGGTTATGATGGTGTATAGACAATTGTCAGTGCAAAATAGAGTATTTTAGGCAATTTTCAAAATTGAAACTAACTAACTTTTGGGTACCTGTGACCCTATATATGGGGTTTAAATCTTGTTTTCATTTTTAAAAATTTTAAAAACTTCCAACACCTGGGAGAAAAAAATCATATTTTGTTCTGGAGCTGTAACCCTCATGTTTTTATGTATAATTACGTTAATTTCAGGTGATGTTAACAGTCACTACATGTCTGTGAAACTGAAAATTGACCATAACTTCTTATGCAAAGAACACTATAATCACATCCACACATCTGAACATAGACACACTTACAAACATTTCTTAAGAGTTCATACCATCTGTACCACAAATAGATTTAACGTATCTTTTAAGAAATAAACACTCTTCTCACAAGTGATAATCACCAAAACCAATATATCCAACCACTCACAATAAACAACAATGCAACTTCACACACACATGCACACATACACCAAGAGTCCACAGTGTATAACATACAATACTTTCATATCATTCAAACAACACATTTATTCATAGAAATTCATTACTGCACTGTAATGTCTATTGTTATGAAGGGCATTGTAGGGTAGGGGAGCATCAATAATAGGATCTACTTCCACTTCTCACTGCTACAGTGCATCTGGTGCCTGGTTTGAATTTCTAGACCTAATTTTGGCCAAAGTTCTTTTTCACCCCACCTTCAAAATTCAAACTATTGAGAAACTCAGGTCACGGGTGTTTGGATTAACGGACTTTTACTGTACAAAATACTTCCAGCCCCAAGCATTGCAAATAAAGGATTATCAACCTATTCACCAATACTATGCAGCTTTTCTCCTTTAAGAATAGAAAATTCAAGAAAAAAATAAATAAATGCAACCAAGTAAGACAAGGGTTTACTGTATTTCCATTCCCTAATAGATGTATCAACTTAAGTATGTTAAATAAATGTAGCTCTCCTACTGGATGCAAAAAATTAGATATGTACTTTTAAAATCTTTAAATATTCGGTTTGCACTCTTACTAGTACATACACTGTTATTGACATTACCTATACTGTATTGTCCGTAGCAAATTAAAATGTCTCCAGATTTATGAAAAATAGGCGTCAAGCTTGCCAAATAAGAAAATATACATTATAATAATAATAATAATAATAATAACAATAATAATAGTAATAATAATAATAGTAATAATAATAATAATAATAATAATAATAATAATAATAATAATAATAATAATAATAATAATAATGATAATAATGACAATGATAATAATTGAAACCTGTGATGCCACAAGACGGAAAAAAAAAGGCACGCTATAAGGCACTTCTAGAGGAAAGTAAATGCTGCAACCAGAATTCACATAACAGTCTTGCCTTTACAGTTTATAATCAAAACATTAATATAAAATTACTGGACATATTGGTTACGCAACTATGTGTATATGTAATGTAAAATTGTATTTAGATTGCACCACACTTTTCAACTTCAACAGACACCCTGTGAACATTGACTGCTGCTGCCTTTTTGGCTACGTCTAATCCATCTACAACCTTACCAAACACGAGGCTATAGGAAAATTTCTTAAAATCTCTGTCGCCACACCATATCATGAACTGTGATCCAACCATTCCTCTTCCCTTATCACTGGTGCCAATACCCTTAAATCGCACCATACCAACCTCATCTTTTAGAGGACAGAGATCGGCTTCAAAAGTGCATTTCTCAAAGGCTGAATATCCTCCAGTTCCATCGTCATTCTCTACATCACCCCCAGCAAGAAAGCCTTCTCCACTCTTAAAGAAGTGTGTCCCCTTATAGCCATAACCACTTCTCCCTGTACATAACGCAATGAAATTCTCACACATTTTAGGAGCCTTATCAGGACGAAGTTCAAAAACTATGCGACCAGCTGGCTTTCCATCAAAGGAGAGCTCCATCCAACAATGTGGAAATTTGTTAGGTCTTAATGTAGTGCAGAGCTTCTCTAAGTGCATTTTGGGAAGACCATCAGGACTCTGGGATGGCTTTGCTGGTTTTTTTGCAGCATCAAGATAAGATACAGGGATAGGTTCTCTTCTGTCTCCAAGGCTTTCTAATTCATCTTTTCCATTTTCAGAAGCTTCAGTAGCAATAAGTGAAAGGTTAGATAATCCTAAAGACAATGCTGCTGCAGAGTTAGGCCCAGTAACATTTGCTCCTGCAGACATAGCTCCCATGCCATCACTTCTTCCTAATAGGGATCCAGTTTCTATTGCCTCTGTCATCTGTAGAATATGCTCATTTATATTATTCATTTCATGACTTTTTAGCTCATTTATTTTTTCTACTTCATGAGTTTTTAGTTCATTCATTTTATTTGAAGGAAGACCCAAACTGTGCCCAATGCTTCCATCATCAACAGTATTTGTTGACACAGGTGTGGGGGGTAAGTGTGATTGGAGAGGACTTGGTGCTGAAAGAGGTGGCTGTTGGCTAGGACTACGTGGACTTACACCTTTTAGTTGTAACATTCTCGTTGACAATAAATCTGATAACATATACAAAAGGAGGACATTAGCATTGTTACCAAATAAGGCATGTTCTTCAAGAGATGAATTCATAGAAAATGCTTCCTCATTACTAAAACCTATGGAAGATAGCACTGGTTCTAGTGCTGACTGCTTCAACTTGACAATGATAGCTTCTGTTGCATTGTTGATTGCTGTTATTGCAGCACACTGATTGAACTGTGAAGTGATTATGGTAATGTAATTTTGGACCTGGAAAGAAGAAAAATAAATAAAAATAGAGCATTACTATAATTATTAAACCAAAAATGAAAAGAAAAAGAAAAAAAATGTACTAGTTTAATATCAATCTGTAACTTTATTCACACCTTCATAAAATTTGTTTACCTTTTATAAGTTATGTATTTATCTACTTTAGTTACTTTTTTTTAGGTTATCAGTGATGAAGGCACCAGAAAGAATCAGGGGAAAAAGAAGAATGTGACAGCAGAAAATAGTAAAACATTGATTTTCATTCAATATCTAAGAAAAGATATGAGGCCTTCCACATTAACTTTTTCAGCACCAATACGTTCTCTGAAATTTTTCATGTTGTGTACAAAAAGTGCTCTAGTAGCAAAGATAAAAGACCTACAGTTTTTATTTTCTTATTTCCGTGTATTCTACAAATCTTTAGCAATTCAATGATATATAAAACATTCCCCTAGACTCAACAAAAGACTAACAAACATTTAAATAAGCACATGTACTCAAAGCCAGCTTTTCACTTATCGTGGACATATGAAACGTTTTTGGTGGTGAAAGGGTTAACATTTGTCTAGACAATTTGGTTATTAAATAAAGTTACCTCACTTCAAATATTAAAAAGTAAAGTAAAAGCTACTTTAAATTATTAATCTATCATTTTTATAAATATTTCCTTCATTCTGATACATATGGAGGAGACAGTATCAACAATAACAATAGATTTCAAAGATTATGTTCATTTCATAAGATATGCTTATTATGCAAAAAAAACATTACAAGATTGATCATTAAAGGTCACCACTGTACATACCTGATTAAAAGAATCTACCAACTGATAAATAGATGAGTCTTCTGCCAGTGCTTCACTAGCCATGGTGAGGTCTGCCAGGTGCTCCTGCAGTACAGCTTCTTCCAACTGCTCACCTTCAACCTGGTCATGATAAGTGAATACATAATGAGAAATGCCCACAAGAATACCAACAAAACTGTATACTAGAAGGACATTATTAATAATTGCTAAGCTGTAGTGATGCCATGTAGTCAAAGCGCATGTATGACAATGCCTTATGGTAATCACGACTTATATGCCATACCATATACAGATACCAGCACTTGATTCCTTGCCAATCCTAGCCATATAATTTCTCAGTAGCAACACCTGATAACCCCACATCAAATAAAGACTTCAGTTTTTCGTTGATTGGTTCAACTCCATCAAAAACAATGCCTTTGGGCTCCACCTATACACATATACACACTACATAGGAAAATATCATACATAATACAATTCATGAAACACAATCCAAGCAATGAAGAATGATGATAAGGTGAGAGGCAGAAATAAAAACAGATCACCTCCGATCAGGCTAGCCAGTCTTTCCCACTCACATTTGCCAGTATACCTAATATAAAGAATCAATATTCAATGCATCTCAAATAATAATATATGATCAAAATAAATTTGTTAGATAAACAAGCTACCAGCAGGCTGGGTCTTTTTTCCCAACATGAATTAGGAACTGCCCGATACTACCTCAATGACAAGAAGTGGAGTGACCATATGAAGGGTATCAGGGAAGTGCAGGCATATACTGTACATACTCAATAATTTGGAGGGGAAACCTCCAAAATTGTTTTAATATTACAGCTGGGGAAAAATCCTGCTTACATGAATAATGACAGCACCTAAAAATAGGATGCCGCTCACCTACACAAACAATCACTGTTAAGGGTTAAACTACAAGTGAAATATAAATAAGTAACTATGTAAATTCAATTAGGTTTAAATTAATGGTAATGAATTTGAATGAAATTATGAAATCATTTGTGCTGCAATACATGTCATTATGGTGAAGCACCTTTCTGTTAAACTGAAGAGAAAAAAACAAAAAATGAAGTAATTTCCTTATTTCTCTTCTAAATTACTGATGATGTTTAAACTTAAATAAATAAAACTGTATTGATATGAAAACAATCTGAACTGTAAATCAGTGAAGTAAATTTAATTGATAAAAATCAACTGAACCTACACCTGTTTCTAATTTGGTTTAGCTACAAAAAGGTACAAATATGACATTTTTCAAGACAACCTCCAATGTAATAGGAAGACAGTGATACATACAATATAAATGGGAAAGAAATAAAGAGTAAAATTTGAGAATTAGGAGATGGATGAAGAGGAACAAATGGAAGTTTACATAAAAACATGCATTAAGTGTAGAAAACATCAAAAATTGAACTCACCTTCTGCCTTAGCTCGTCCAAAAACTTCTCTACACTTAGGACGGTACGCTCCAGCCGCTCTTTCATAGTCGCTCTCAAAGTCATTGTTTGTCGCAATTTCTTAAGGGTTACCTCAAGGGAAGTCTTGAGGTTTGTTCGGAAGATGTCTCTGGCTTGGTCCTCTGCTATGAGGTGATGTCTGTTACTACTACAGGACTCTGCAGCAGGAATCTTTGGGCAGCTACAGCATACCATTGGTGGTGGACTAGTGCTTGGCCTTGAAAGTATTCAAGGAAATGTATAACCACCTTGCATTCATTATCTATAGTTTAGACAGCCTCTGATGAGACAAAGACATAAATCAACATTCTAATAATGAAAACACAATAAGCCTAAACAATTGAATTGTGGACACATGGAATGGATTGAAAGAGGAGGTTATTACAGCAACCAATATACATAAATTCAAGGAAATGTTGGATATATGGAGACAGGACACTATGAGCCCTGCTCGAACCCTGTATAATACAACTAGGTAAGCACACACAAACACACACACAACATAAGTATCATAAAGTCCTGTCCAAATGAGTGGACCTGATCAATAGGGATCCCAGGTAACAGACACATTTGATGGACAAGCTTTCAAATTCCTCAAATGCTCAATGAGTAAAATCACCAGGCAGTGACCAGTGGCTCAAGCTTTGACTTTGTCAAACTCAAGTTAATGTAATGTAACCACAGCAGTTTTATCCACTTGGCACTCAGCGACAATTGTCTCCAAAACTAAGACGAAAAAAGTGTGCATTCTCCACCAGTTGTTGATCAATCTGGCAGCAAATACACTATGAAGTTGGTGAAATTCACAGAGGGTGTGATGATGCGAGGCTGTTTTAGAGATGAGGAGGGAAATAGTGGTTTGTGCTTTTTGAAAAAGGATGAGAACATGAATATTGCATGTAAATATGTTGGAGAATGATGTTGCCATTCTGAGACATATAACAATGCTAAAGAAAGGGCTTTTTAAATGTATGACAAACTTTTTGAAAGATTGAGAAATAAGAACAATAAGACCAAGAAGGCTAAAGTGAGTTTAATCAGTGGGAATGAAGAAATAAAAAAGGAAACTGAGGAAGAGACGTAAGAATAACCACTGTGGATAACATGTCACCAGAGAAGCACATGAATAGTATTATGGGAAATACCTGATATTTTGAGGAATATAAAGATGGCATTCATTTATATGGATAAAGATATGATGAAAAATCTAAAAACAGCTTTAATATGCCTAAATTAGAATATGCAACAACAATATGGTCACCAAGTAAAAAGAAACAAAGAAACAGAGGGCAGCAACAAAAGTCTTTCTGAGTTTAAGTGAACTGTCATATGGAGAAAGGCAACAAATACTGGGTCTTACACCATGACTAGCTGTTAAGGAGATCTTCCAAAACAGAGATAGGTGACCATAACCAATCTTTTTTACACTCCTTAAATCCTACAAATATTTGTAATGCAAAAAAGTACTAGAATTAGAAGCTATTTTGTATAGATACATACCTCTGTGCACCGTTTTGGAGTACAAAGCCTGAAGATATGCCAGACAAGGACGGGGAGATGCTGGTATTTACAAGCTTTTTGATTGGCACTGTGTAATTTGTAGTTAAACCTGAGAAAAACATAGCAGTCGGAAACAATATATATTAACTGGAGTCATGGCAGAATATGGGATTACTCATAAAAATTAAGGAAATGAAGGAAGTATTGATAAATAATATAAATCAATAAATTGGAGCTTTTGCTGTCTTTTGGCAAATGAAATCAAGCAACTTTGTTCATGAACAAAATCATGGTTTGACAACCAAAGTAATTATGAGCTCAACAATTCTTTTTAAGAACTGATTTATTAGAAAAAAGGAGACATTCAGTAACCAAGATTCCACTATACAGTGGAGACCCAATACTTTAACATCTCAATAGTTGAACTTTTCAATACTCAAACACAAAATTTCAATTTAATACTCGAAAAAATCTGGTACTCAGACATCTGCACATGTGGCTGTAAACAAAGGCTTCCTCTCTACTGCCACCAACCATCCCTGGTATCCACAAAGATTTGTGGCAGGTGAGTGAAGGATGCTAGCCCACCTACAAGTGTTCACTGACATCACTACTATAATGTCATGAGGAAAGGCAGCTAATCATAAAGTGCTATTACTCTAGGGCTTAGGAAATCATATGAAATTGTTCACAGACTTTGATACAGAGTCAAATGCCCACAGCTACTGCTCACCACAATCAGCACTCCTCAAAGTGCTTTCATCATGGCCACTTTACCCCATAATATAAAAAGGAGACAATGATCTTCAATACTGTGACCTTAACCCTAGTGGAGGTGGTGTATTTTCAATCATCAAATCGTCCTTAACTCATAAGTTTTGATATATTCTACAGAACCAATCCAATAAAACAACAAACATTTCTTGCTGCATTGTGGCAAAGTGAAATAAAGAAGAGGAAACAATACACAAAGCTCTACCACATATGTATTTAGGACTCACCGGATATGCCAGCGTCAGTGAGTGCTGTAGTAAAGGGGCACCCAGAGGGACATTTTACTTCTAAATCTTGAGCTAAACATAGTAAGCAGTTACAACAAAACGTATGGCCACAACTGAGAATTTTTGGTTTGTGCCGCCACTCATCAAATACTGAACCACATAAAGTGCAACATGCTGAAACTCCCTGTAATGAAAAGAACAACAAATATTATTCATCTCATCAATGAAACCATAACTATGAATACAAGTTTCTTTATTTTCATTCCCTGTGTAGTGCCAGAATATAGTCAATGCTGACCAACATCTACTTCAACCTTGATGATCACTTATGGCTTACTTCTAGTAAGTCAGGTACTTTTGTTGTCCTGTCAGAGGTTTGATCCCAGGCTACTCTGTTCCATAGCAACTCTTCAAGTCAATTCCAAGTGTATTAGAACAAAAGCAAATACACCAGCATGATGAGTGTGTGAGAGAGAGAGAGAGAGAGAGAGAGAGAGAGAGAGAGAGAGAGAGAGAGAGAGAATTGACCAAGGAGGGTTTTTAGACATGTTTATCTCTTGATAATTCCAAAAAACCGACAGTAATGTTTGTTTGTCATGTTTATCTTTTGATAATTCAAAAAAACAGGCAGCAATATCTATACTCACTTCAAGCCTTTCTGTATTGTGCTCTTGTATTGGGTTTGAATTAGCATCAACAGCTTGCATTTTTAACAAAGGAGACTCTCTTCCTTGAAGAGATTCCATTGTTTTCAAAGATGCTAACTCTGGCCTGGGGGAGGTTCGAGACATTGGAGGTGATGTGTGGCCGATGGGGGAGGGCTGACTACTGCTGGCTGATGCTGGGAAGGCTGGATGGTAGTAATAGTTTGGGGGAGGTGGAGGATTGGTAGACCTGATAGAAGATTCTCCTGGTTTGTTGAATGATGTAAAAGATTCTGAGGGTGGACGTCTCTCTCTTCCTTCAGCTGACTTTGATTTGGACTAAAAATAGATAAGATGTAAGAGTATGTATTTCTAATTCATATTCAGGCTATGTAAATATCAATACCATGTAGAAAACATTAATGTACAGTAACCATCTGCATTCCTTGCCAAACCTCCACTGCATCAAAATGGCACTCATTTAGCTAGACATTTATTTTCAGAAGTTACAAGAAACAATAGTGATGACCTCCAACATGAAAGTTGGGTCTATAAGGAAACTGATGGTGCTCTTGACAGACTGTGATCCAGTGCTCTTTCTGTTTATGAGGTCAGAAGCTGTAACATCAACTTTGCATCAATGTGGTGCATGTTCAAATCAGGTATACAGATAATCTCCACTGTTCTGTATGACACAATGATCCTGACAGCAAGGTCCTTATTTCCAAAAACCCTCATGCACAATCCAATAAATAATTCCCATATTTTCAGCAACTTATGCAAAGTGACCCTGACTTCATGTCATATTCCAGTGTTTTACCATGTTTGAAACACATATGCTACTAGAAATATGTACCTTACATAACTAATTTCTTCATTGCTAAAAATTCACTGATGGAAAATATCTCAAAGACAGATTTGATCAGTCAAGTGTAGAATGTGATGTTCATTCTTTGTTCTATCTTGTAAACTATGAAATCACAAATAGACAAATAGACCATACAAGAGATTACAAATATTCCTGTGGCACAGCTTACCATATAAAAAAAAAAAAAAAAAAAAAAGACACAACAACAAGCATGCTCATTTCTATAATGTCATCTGTTGCAATGGTATGGAACTAGCCTTAAAACTTTTTGAGACTACCTCATATGCTTTGTTTCACAAATTAGAAATTCCTTCACTTTTAAGGCCATCTTTAGTAATGATTTATGAAGAAAAGTATAAAAATACTGTTTGAAAGACATCATACAATCATTCAGTATTTGTGACAAGAGTAAGAGAAAATGTCATCTCACAGTTTGACTACAATGAATAGACAACCTACAGAACCAAGAGAACAGACCATTATTGTAAAGTTGCTGCATCTCAACAGATACTTACACTGGATGCAGAGGCACCTAAAATTCATCAAAGTACAACAACAACAACAATAATAATAAGAGAAGTACCTTACCGAACTATAGTCATTAAAATCGTCTAGTGTGGTGATTCCTTTCCCTATGATATTCTGCTTATAAAGAGGAGTTGCTTTTTTGGAATTGATTGAAGCTTCAACTGCCATTGCTGTAAAAAAAATAAGGTTGCCTTAACCAAAAATGATAATGCAACATGGCTGACAACCTATTTCTTTTCTATATAATCACAAAGATTTCCTAAATTTATAAAGCTTGTTTACAAGAAAAAAAGTGAAGCATGCTTATCTGAGTGCCTTGGTAAAGTTTGGAACCAGATTCAAAGAATATGTACATTCAATAAAATATGATTATATTGAAACAAAATATTAAATAAGTTGATGAATTATATTGGCAAACAATTTTACTAATATTCATTCAATCATCATTTATTAACATAATTTATCTATCTCACCATGCTATATAATCATAATTTCTATCATGTATATAGTGAAATATCTGTTTTATATGTATGTCCTTTAGCTATCAATAGAGTGTCATTCAATCAAACTGACATGAAAGCATAGACTCTCAATTCCTGGAACCAGACAAACTTTTCCTTCAAAATAATGAAACTGAATAAAGAGCATGTAATACACATCTAGTGGTCTGTGTAAAAATATTTTTAAGAGCATGGAATACACATGCAGCCAATATAGTTCTGAATAAAAATATTCAACTTGAAAAAATTGATTTAAAAATAAAATATGAATCAATAAAGTCTGGATACATCAACGAAACATACTGATTAATTTTACACTATTGTTCATAATGTATAACGTACAATTTTACAAAAAACAAACAAAACAAAAAAAACATACTCTTGCCATGAAGATTATAACCACGAAGTTCACATATTGCCTTCCAGCCATCCTCTTCATATGCCATGTGCTGCAAGTAAACAGAAACAGAATATATATATATATATATATATATATATATATATATATATATATATATATATATATATATATATATATATATATATATATATTACTTCATGTATGGAGTATGGTCCACATGTAAGGGTCAGGCTTCTCCTCATCCCACTCTTTTGAAAAGGATGGAATCAAAGATATTTTGTTATATCCACTCCTCTCCTCTAACATACTGTCTTTCGTCTCCCTCTTTAATTATCTTCTACTGCTAATTTTATGCTATTTGTGTGCCACTCCCTCTCCCACAATCTTGCTGCACACAAAAATTTTGAAAAGCTAAAAGGGTTTTAAGATAATACAGAATGGTTGAAGATGTTCAAGAACAAGTCAGTGCGAGCTAAATATGATACACCCATGGATGATACACCCACGGAAAATATAAGGAGGGAGTTCAGGGAGACAGGACAGTATGAGCTAACCTCAGACCCTGTAAAATACAACTATGTCTATGTAAATACACACACACAAGTGGCTTCTGTATAAGCAATTATTTTCGTGAATGATACAAAGTCAATCACATTATGAAAGATGAATTGTGGTCTCAATATGTACAAAATAAAACTTACCACAAAGCCATAGAATTTGCCCACCATGACAACAGCCTCGACAACGGGTCCATAACGTGAGAAAAGATAGTAAAGGTCATCTTTAGTTGCAGCTCCGGCTAGATTGCCACAAAATATCTTGAAAGTCTTCTGCACCTCCCCCCCAGGCATTCTGGAACAGAGATAATTTACTAATAAATACTCACTCACACCTCCCCCATTGGCAGCTGTTCCTGATTTGTAGATACTAAGGAGGGATCCACACTGGTATTGCTTGCACTGTCCTATCTCAAAAAAAAAAAAAAAAAAATATGTAAAGTGCAACAACTGCCAATTAGCAACCTCAGACCCTCCTTGTTTACACCTCCAACCAGAATCATCTCAAATGCAAGATAAGGATGAAAGAAATGCACATAAATTTGGAAAAGATAGAGTGAGTGGTTGAAATATTGACTACCAAAAAGTTTGGAAATGTGAACATTTTTTGTAATACTATGCACTTAGTGCCATTAATGCAGCATTTTTTTTTTTTTTTTTAATAAGAACAAGTTTGCTAAACTAAATCTAATGACAACCTCATTGGAAATGGTAAAATGTTAGCTAGATATCAGAAAAGTGAAAACAAATACATTCATAGTATATTTAAAGCTAAAACAATCAATATGTTATATACAACATAATTATTTAGAGAGAGAGAGAGAGAGAGAGAGAGAGAGAGAGAGAGAGAGAGAGAGAGAGAGAGAGAGAGAGAGAGAGAGAGAGAATTAGTTTTTTGTTTTTTTGTGAAGTACAAATACATAATGACCATTCTTACAATCATAGAAGAGTACAGATAAAGTAGCATTACAAAATATAACAGATGGTCAAGTACTGGTACTGACCTTGATTACTATAGGTATAATCAATACATTATTTCTTCAGACTATTTCATTTGTTGAACATATAGAGTACATACTTGTAAATGTGTGTGCCTCATATCATCATTCCTCTTCAATCAGAAGTGAAATGTTCTGTGATCTATCACTTGTATGATTAACATATATATGTAATGTAAAAATGTATTAATATTAAATTCTATGTAAGCCATGAGTTAATGCTCACTTGTTAGGAGCACATAGGTCCCTAACTTAGAACTTCTAAGCATAACTTACAGACAAGACATGGCAGGATGAACACAAACAGGAAGGTCATTCAGATAAAGCTAATTATTTGTGTAGTAGAAAATGAATGTCAGTTAATTATATATATATCAAGATAATTGCATACATTGCTTAAAACAATTACTTATAACTTGAGAAGGTCTGTTTGTATGGTTACAATACTTTTATTTAAAGAAGAGCCAATAAGTGTACTCCTTTAACAGTGATGGATACTGAAAATAGTGAAGACCAATTTTTAACAAATTTCATTAGAAAAAAAAATCATCCAACTAACACAAAACTTGAAAAAAAGATAAATAAAAAAAAAAAATAAATATAATATATATATATATATATATATATATATATATATATATATATATATATATATATATATATATATATATATATAAAAAAGTGACCAAGATATCATCCACTACCAACTCAAGCTGATTGAGATTAATACCAAGAATACACACACACACACACACACACACACACACACACACACACACACACAGCTGTAGCATATATTCACATCTTTACCTTTCCATAACAGCAATGAGACTCTAGGAATGATTTCTAGAATTCATTTTCTATTTTTTTTTTTTAACAATATTTTGCACTCTTTATCAAAGTAGCTACCTTCCTTTTCCTAACAAATACAAAAAGTGACATGAATTTAATCTCCGAGTCACAGTTTCATATTTCCCTATAAAAAAGGAATAAAGAAATATTGTAAAAGATAAAAATCCCAATTTGTAAACATAAAATAGAGGTAGTCCACATCTAAGTTACAATAAATTTAGGGCAACCTCATAATCTCAAAAGATCTATAAACATGTCATATAATGTAACTTACAGTAATCATCTCATCTCCATAGCAAGCCATAACATGCTACAGCCAAGAAGTATTTCCTTCCTACAGTACCTATGCCAACTTCTACTCCACTTAATATTTCATACACAATTTTTACACTTACTTTTGCTTAGAAATAATTCTGGTCTTTTCAGTATTTTCTAAAGCTTCTTTGTCCAATCTAAAAAATAATACATGGACAACAATAACCTGCATGTGAAGGTATGGCATGTCACTACACTATAACTAAAAAGGAGACAGAACTAGATTCATAGATTTATCACGCCAAGGGTGCCTACCTCTATGAGCATGATGAATTGTCATTAGCAATATCAATAAACCCATCTCTCATTACTAAGCTAAGTGTCATCCACATAAAGCCTTGTAGACTATAATAGCTTCAGTCTTAAACATTAGCTGAGAGGTGTCTCTCTCTCTGTACTGAGGATACATGTTATCCTGATTATATATGCCTTGTATTTTCCTGGTCTCCACAAATTAATGCACTATTGTAGAGTATACTAACTGAGATGAGATAAGCTATAAAGATTGTGTGGTTCATCATCAACATTACAATAACATCCATCAGTACATCCATGACAGCATTTACCAATATATATATATATATATATATATATATATATATATATATATATATATATATATATATATATATATATATATATATATACTTCTTCAAAAAGAGACCACATTAATTCCCATTGATCTTAGCTGACACATTTGTTTAGCCACAGGGATTACAAAGCAGCAAAGAGAGCTGACTAACAAGATGTGTCTCATACGAGCATCTGTGCAGAGCATGCACAAAATAACCATAATTTAATATAGACTATAGGAGCTGCAAATAGAGAAAAATATTCATGGCAGCTGCTACATTATCAGAGCTCCAAGTTTTACAAGACGATGATGATAATAATAATAATAATAAAATCATATCAATCATGGTAGATAGCAGTGGTAGGTGAGCTGAGCCCCAATGAGGACCACAGCTATAGTCTGTCTGTCCTCAGCTAGGCCACGGCCATCCTCGGGCCATCTTGGAGCCGCTGGTGCAAACGTGCTCTTTGTTATCAGTCGAGACACCAACGTAACACATTGGTCCCCATCCCTTACTGGAAACTGACTATTACCTGATCATGGTTCCATCATCACTACGAGGCATCAGAAAAACACATTAAGAGTAAACCTAGGGATTTGTTGACAAAATGAGTCTCCTTTTCCACGCCTCCTTTCCTCATTCTTGCTTCACCTTAAGCTTATTTAATCACAGCCCACAACGTTCATACGACTTACTTTCGTCCCTTTCCGGAGTAAGCTGCGTAATTCATCTATCCATTCAGTTTCAAATTCAAAAAAACATCAAGACACTACGATTCTCAGCTGAACATCACAATCAGCACCACCACCACCACCACCGCCTCATAAGGACTAACTATATAAAGTTTTGGTTCTTTATACATTTTCATCACGGAATAAATTTTACGATTGTATATTGAAAAAAAAACTTTTATATGGTTCTACTTAAAATGTTGACATAATGATATACGAATGTATTAGTAACATGAGTCATATCTAGAAAAAAAAAGAAAAAAAAAACTGAAATATGTTCCTACAAAATATTCCTCACATTTTTTTTTTCATCCTTACACTTAATAACTAGATAGAAAATTCGCGTCTTTCTACAATTTCTCACTAAAAAATATGTAGAATTATCAAGATAAGAAATACGTCCTACATACGTAACTGTGCATGAGAAAACAACGTTATACATATTCAAAATGTTCACTATTTTGGAATCCATTACAATGTCAACACACTTATCTATAGTCAATGAATCATTCACTGTAGATATGCTAACACCATGAGCTATAATGATGCAAAGGTATACATTAATATGCACGTTGCATATGCAGCTACGTTGTTCAATAGGAGTCGGCAGAATGTCAAGTGAGATAGAAAAAAATAACATATTTCAATCAATAGGTTCTCAGAAAATCAAGGAATATGGCTGGAGCAGATTTTGCTTGTAAAATAATTTCACAAATTGGCACCAAACTCGATCTGTCACGTTTTCTGTCTGTGGTATAATATCCATGGGTGTAACTGACTGATAAGTGCAAGTTACCATGATAAGTAGACAGATGCAAATTATAATAACAGAAGAATATCTCACACGTACAACCTTGCTTTGCCATACGTTAACGACAATATTCAATTGATTGATTTGTAACTAGACTTTAGCTCAAAATTTATTTCGTATTATAATCGCTAACTATTATAGCTACCACAATTTCAGCTTCTATATCTATACTCCTCTTATACAATTCATGCGTGCTATACTTACAACGGCGTGTCAGGTAGGTAGGTATTCATGGTGACCGGATCTGAAATTCTGAATAATTTAGTTATGCTTTCTAGAAGTTTTGGAGCTTTGCAGTTGTGGATATCTTATATGAGAGTGTAGAGATGATAAACAGGGAGATATCCGACTGGGTGAATGATCTTCAAATGGGCCGATAACACCGATATCGATACCAATGCCGATACCGATACATCGATACATCGCTAATTAAAACTAGTTCTTTAGGAGCTTACCTTTAAAGGACTCATTTTATCTCCCTTTTTTGCTTGATTTAAAGTTTTTTTTGTTCAAATAAAGAAAAATAATAAAAAAAAAATCAGAAAATTATAGAAGAGTTCACCTATGTTCACTGACGCACCTTTTTTCCTGTTCTTCATCTTCTTCCTTTAGGCAGGCGTACAGCTTCGGGAGCAGGACGAACAAAAAGATGCCACTAAAAACGCCAGTAAAAAGACAAAACGTGTGTGTGTGTGTGTGTGTGTGTGTGTGTGTGTGTGTGTGTGTGTGTGTGTGTGTGTGTGTGTGTGTTACCTTAAATTAAAACTATAGATATCAATAATTATTCAAGTTTCGTCCGGACAGATGGCCGTATTCTTAAACGCTCTGCTGCCTCTTCTCGACTGTTTTGAACAAACTCTTCTGACAATAATAGTGGTTTTCAAGGATGTTTTCACGATTAGTAGTAACTACCTCCCAATTAGTTTGACATCAGTAGTAGGGAAGATGTTAGAAGCTTTCATAGCAAGGGCGATTAGGAAGCACTTAGATAAGCATAAACTAATTAGACACAGTCATCATGGGTTTAGCAAGGGGAAGTCCTGCCTGACAAATCTATTATCCTTCTACGGGAAAGTATTTGAAACAGATAGTGGTGACAGGTATGATATAATTTTTTTCTGGATTTCAGCAAAGCCTTCGACAGAGTACCCCATAGGAGACTGATGAGTAAAGTCAAAGCTCATGCAACAGATGGGAAGGTATTAGAGTGGATCAGGGGATGGCTTACAAATAGGGAACAGAGGATACAGATACATGGAAAGAAATCAGAATGGGGTAATGTCAGTAATGGTGTTTCCCAGGGTTCAGTTTTAGGACCGCTGTTATTTATAATCTACATAAATGACTTAGAGGCAGGAATTAGTAGTGATATCAGGAAATTTGCAGATGACACAAAAATAGGAAGACCAACAAAAGAGATTGCTGGATTGGTCAGAGAAATGGAATACGCAGTTTAATGTTAACAAGTATACCATTATGAGCGTAGGTAAGGAAAATTGGCCGGTAGAATATACATTAAGTAACAATACCTAAGGAAAGACACGTAGTGCGAGGGACTTGGGAGTACAAGTTAATAGTGACCTAGGTACGTCCAAGGCAACAGTGCATTCTAGCTAGAAATAGAGCCAACAAAATATTGGGTTTTATAGGCAGGTGTGTGATAAATAGGACTCCAGAGGTCATTTTCAGGTTGCATTTAGCACTAGTTACACCCCATCTAGATTACGCAGTACAATTTTGGCCCCATTATAGGAAGGATGTAGAGTCCCTGGAGGCAATTCAGAGAAGAATGACTAAAATAACTTAGGGGATGAAAAATTTACCCTATAAAGAGAGGTCAAATCGTTTGATAAATCTCCACTCCCTAGAGAGAAGGAGAGGAAGAGGTGATATGATTGAGGTTTACAAATGGGTAAAAGGAATAAATAAGGGAAGCATTGATCAGGTGATAGAAATTAGTAGCCAGGGGAGGACACGCAGCAGTGGGTACAAGATAGTGAAGCCTAGATTCAGGACAGACATAGGTAGATATTGGTTCACAAATAGAGTGGTGAATGACTGGAATAGGCTGGACAGACATGTAGTGAGCGCAGAGTCAATAAGTAGCTTTAAAAAAAGGTTGGATGAGAGCAAGGATTCTAATTATAATATCCTTGGATGAGAGTATGGATAGAGATGATAGGTGTGTTGGATAAGAATTATGGATTAAAAGGGCTGGCTCGTATAGGTCATACTGGCCTTCTGCAGTCTCCATTTTCTAATGTTCTTATTGCAGTAAATGATAATCTAACTAGAATTCTACATGATTGCTGAAGATTTAACGAATGAAAATGAGTGTTTACCTCTGTAACCCTTGAAAATAGCCATGTGATGAGAAATGAATGTTTAAGAACACGAACCAAAATTTTAACTTTACGATTTTAACGGAATATTTCCTACAAGAAACAAGAAACAAGAACAGTGGACTGTGCTTCTATTTTACATTGATGCTAGGTTTCTATGGTAAAACGTTCCCAGTGACGCGTATATTTCCCTATAACATTGCCGATATACAGAACAATAGAAACTTTATATTTTGCAACCTTCTGTTGTTCATTCACCTATTAAAATAACTAAAATACTTGGTTATCAAAGATTATATCCAGGTTTACTCGAATCTTATTATTTGTTTTCGCCTGAAGTCTTTTATTGGAGTATTTACACGACTAGACGAGCAGGATTTAGTGGTCTGTGTACAGCTCGTGGACAGTGGAGGGAGTATAGATGGAGGCCTAAACTAAATGTTGATTTACATCTTGAGTGAACGCTGTAGATACATTTCTTATCGTCGGTAGGTCACAATCTATACTAGCAACGTTCTAAATGTGTTGGACAGTCGTTAGGTGATAAATGGGGCGTGAGTGGGACTATCGACTGCGCAATGTAAAACACTAATGCTGCCTTCATCCATACGTGGGGTACATTTTCACCATTTATGTCCGTCTGACTTCCACAGCTGAACGAATATATGGAATTGATTTGGTGGTTGTTTACATCAATGAGGTATTGCACTGAGAGGGGAAAGTCTTATATAGTGTGATGAGACTAAAATGTAACATTAATTATTCCTACCAAAAGAATTAAAAGTTTAGAAAAGTTTAGTGATGAAATGTTGGAAAGAAATGATAAAGACCAGAGGAATTATCATTAGATCTATCAAAACTACTAATGCCCATTGGAAAGCACTTGCTGCCACGACTGTGCACTGCTGGTTATGGCATTTAATCAAAACTAACCTAACCTTAACTTAAACTTAAGAGGGTTGTTTTGCTTTAAATCAGCAAATAAATCATGATCTAAATCAAAGTTTGCAGTTTCAGCCAATACTCCACACCTCCCATCCCCTCAAACACGTTTGGGGGCATGTAGGGAATCGTGGGTTTTGGGTGGGGGAGACATATATGAGCGATATATGGAGTTAAAAATCTAGGGGAATTTCCCTTAATCTAGGAAAATTTCCCTAGGAATCAAGAAAACTTCCCAAAATGAAGCAAAAAATATATACCTATTCAAACCCCTCTCCACTAGTACAAACTTATTCTAGCAGGGGGGTTGTGCCCCCCTAGACCCCCTTATAATTAACCTAACCTAACCTAACCTAATGAAATTCCCTATATGTAGCCAGAGCCAGACACTCATACTAGGCGGAGGGCTGTGCCCTCCTGGTCCCCCCTTTAACCGGGGGGCTGTGCTCCCTGGACCCCCCCTCTGATTATTGTAACCTGACCTAACCCTAATGAAATTCCCTAAATGTAGCTTGGGGGCATGTGGGGAATCAAGGAGTTTGGGTGGGGGAGACATATGAGCGATATATGGAGTTCAAAATCTATGGAAATTTCCCTAAATCTAGGGAAGCTTATAAAAATTTCAATGGAAATATTTTTATGTTAATAAATTTTCCATTTCTTCCACTGCCACAGGTTGCTTGAGTTGTTTTTGTTTCACACCTGTTGCTACATCAGCTCTCTTAATGGCCTTGTTATTTAGTATGGTGGCTACTGTGGATTTTGCCAAACAATACTCAATTGCAAGATCAGCAATTCTTGCTCCTTGTATTCATCAATACTAATCTCCTTTTTCCGTTCATTGGTGATCTTTATATTTGTCCTTTTAGGCTTATTTTCACCACTAATAAGCCTCATTGGTGCCATTGTAAGTTTCTAAATGATGAACCACAAACAGAATGCAAAAGAATGTTGTTCTCTTGACTGTGGTGGGACAACTGATGGGAGGCAGACATTCAAGTATCTACCAGATACTTTTTTGAGAACCAAGTGAAACATTTGCATTTGAGTGTGGAAAAAATTCAGCTTAAAAGACGTTCAAGTTTAGTTTTCATGCATTGATAAGGTTAGCTAAATTTTCTAAAATCATGTATAAACATTTCAGACATTAGGCTAGCAAGATGTCACTCTCAAAACGTGAATATGAGGAGTACAAGGGAGCAGTGGACAAGTTGGTGTACAAGTATGTGTCACGGGATCGGTCCAGTGTTGTGTCAGCCATCACCCATGCTGTGGACTCGGGTCTGGATAAGAGAAAAGTTGAGGACAAGCTCATGGGATATGTTGACAAGAGTCTGGCATACAAATTAGCTGAGAAGGTAAGACATAGAAATGTGTAAAAAAAAAAAAAAAAATAAGAAAAAAAAAATCATATAAAAAGTCTACCAAGTTGTTTTTAGAAATAAGCTAAGAATAGTTTAGGGGTTCAGTTACTGCTAGTTATTGTTCTAAATCTGCACAGTAAATCCTCAGTACAGTTACAATGCTCTTCTATGGAAAGTTATCCGTGTTTATTTATTTTTTAAAATTTTCAGTTAATTGATATATTAAATGTATTTAACCATGTATGTACGTGTAATTTTTCCTTACTAATCAAGATTTTCAAGGCTCATTAGTATTTTTAGGGGGTGTCTCTAGTTATCTGTAGGTTTGTCTTATCCATGGTAATGTCTTTTACATTTTATTGTATTTTATTGTATTTTATTGTATTTTATTTATTATTATCTAACCCCTATGGTTAATGAGGGATAACTAACTATACTTCCATTGAAGTGGAGATCTTGTTAACAAGTACATTATGTGAATATTACAATAAACTGCCTTATCACAATAAACCTAGTTATATGTCAAAGATACTTTTATATCTATTGCTTGAATCTGTGAGGTTGATATCACTATGATATTGATGAATCGTCCTTCACAAAATGTCTCTTTCAGGCTTTTGGAATCCTGGAAGACATGGGGGCCAAGGTAAAAACTTCATCACGGAAGCGCACTCACAAAGATGAAAATGAACGTGAGAAGGAGAGTAAGAGGGCAAGAGTCAAGGAGGAGAAAGAGTCTCCTGTAGAGAATAAACCTCCTCAACCTCCCTCATCTGGGCCCAACAATACAGTTAGTCCAGGTCAAATACAGGCACAACAGGTAAGTGTACTGGGTGATACTAGATAGAGCTTTGCAATTAAGAAAATCAAAAGGGATATATGATTACATTTGAGCTCATATTTCATTTATGGTACATCCAATTGCTTTGAAATTTTAATATGTTTTTTGCTCATGTAAAATTATGCAAATCTAAATTTCATCTTAATGAGTGAATGGAAGGGGGAACTCAAACAAAATGTTTTTAATTTTCTTATTTCTCAACGTTCATTTTTCAGTCAATTGCTTTGAAAAATCACCGTAGAAACATATATTTGCAACCCTTACTTTTTCCTATTTTCTGTTTTTCTTTTGATTTCACTCCTGCTGAATCCTGTTTTCGACATTTTAAAAAACTTTCAACCTTATTGAAGTTGGAAAGCAGTGTAGCAAACAACATAGCTAGACAGAGAAAGAGTTAACAATTGTGGGGATATAAATAACTCAAAACTTGGAGAAGTGATGCTTGAGCCCCTATGGGTCTGGGACCCTCATATATACATATAGGAACAAAGATTGTGGTTTCCAAATGATCCTTGCTAAGATTTTAGATTTCTTCCTTGTATAATAAGTGGAAGATTTAACACTACTATGTTTTAAAAGTAGATACTTTTTATATTATTGCAGATTAAGGACATAATGGCTAAAGCTCAAGCTGTTATTGAAGAGAGAAAGAAGGCTATGGCTAGTCTACACCCTCCTGAGCCAAAACCAACCACTAATGGTGCAGGTAAGGTGAATTCCCTGCTAAGTGGTAGTATTCACTCAAGGTTTTATATAACTCTAGCCTCTTGTTTTTCCCATCAATGATATGCAGTTCTGTAACTAGACTAGTTACAAAATTTAAAAGGATTTGTGAAAAAAGGAAGCTGAGACATAAGTGTATTCATGTATCTTGGTGGCACTGTTTATCTCGGGTGCCATCCTAATTGCTTGCAAAAGAACTACATGTCAGGAAAAATATTCACTATAATTCTTAAGTTTGGTCTTTATTTTCTCATTGTTCTGATTGTCAGAATATGAAGTAATTACAGTAGCATTGCTGATAGCTATTAGAGATAAGTGACTAAAAAATATAACCCCCTTTACTCTGCCTATTCTCATGCTTTCATCTAAAGTAGATTGCATCTTAGAGAAATAAAAAGGGAAATAATAAAAAATAGGACGAGAAGCTGATTTAGATCAAATAAATGAAAATAGTTTATTTAGTAAACTAATTAAATTAAAGAAATTTATATGACTTTGTTTTACAGAAAGATTTTAAATGATTACTACCTCCTTCATATTAATATTCTCAGTAGTTGTCTCCTGCAATATACATGGAGTATTGAAACATATGTATTAAAGGAATGGAAGTAGATTTGTGTTAATTTTTTTTGCAGCACTTCCCTTGATGCCTGGGCCACCACCCTCTTTGTTGGGGGCCCTTGGTGGTGGAGATGTGAATTCTCGTATTGCTGAGCTGCAAGCTCGTATTCAAGCCCAGCTGGGGAGCAACCCAGCCCTTGGGCTTCCGGGATTACAAATGGGGCTACCTGCTGGTGCACCACCTCCTCCAGCTGCTACTGTAACTAAGCCTGTTGGGGAGCAGAGCAAACCAACGCCACTCATTCTTGATGCAGAAGGACGGACAGTTGATCAGAGTGGGAAAGAGGTTCATCTGACACAGCGGATTCCAACATTAAAGGTGAGAGAAAGTTCAATGTTTTTTAATATATAGGTAAAAAATGGAACACATTTTATCAAGCATGGTCTAATAACCTTTAACTAATTATATCTAAATTGCTTGTAATGAAAATAGATATATTATAGTAATAATGATGATACTTATGATGATGATTATGTCCACCAGGCAAACATCAGAGCCAAGAAGCGTGAGGAATTCAAACAGCAATTACAGGAGAAGCCTCTAGAGGACACTGCTGAGAGTAATTTCTTTGATGGTCGGATTGGTGGGCGGCCACCAGTTCGGGTGAAAAGGATGTTCAAGTTCCATGATCAGGGAAAGTTTATACAGCTGGCACAGAGAGAAAGAGCTAAGGTATTATCTTCATTTTACTGTTCATAGAGGTATAGCTTTACATATGAGTATTTCAAGATGTTTGTATTGTTGAGATCTTGGGGAAGTATTAACAAAGAATCTTAAGGGTGTGAATTTGTCTCAGATGAACTATTTGCCTTTGTTTTTATCTTAACCTCCTGAATTTGCCATAGATTTGAGATGTGTCTGGAGGTGTATAATCTCTAAGGTTGTACACTGAGACCAATTTAACAAAAGGATATTTTTATTATTATTATTTTAATATTCTTATTTTTATTATTATTACTTATTTTATATTTTTTCATAACCTACAGTCTCGCTTGGAGAAGTTGCAGTTTGAAATATCACAGGTGGCCAAGAAAACTGGCATTTCTTCAGCTGCAAAACTTGCCCAGCTAGAACAGCGAGAGTTGAAGAGTGGCCCATCAGGTTTACCAGATGTAGAGTGGTGGGATGCTGTAATACTAGAGGGAAACAGGTAAGCACAGTTGATGAGATGCTGCAGTACTAATCAATCAGCAGATTATATTATATATTTCATCCCTATTTCCTTACAATATTGGGAAGTAAGTGCCTCATGTATAGAAAAGGTAGTTGTGGCTCTTTGGCAAAATAGTTTTTAAGAATGAGTGCAATCATTACATTTAGGGATGTAAATATGCTTAATCTTTGAGAGTTAAAAAAAAAATGTGAATAAAGAAATTTTAGGAAGGAAAAATGTGAAGATCATACATTAGTGAAGTGGGAAGCAAATTGCTAAATATTATGCAGTCTTCTTGAACCTTAACAAGGCACACTATAGGGCTTGTTGGAAAACTTTAGAAGGCTGTTGTTGTTGGAATGAATTAAGGCCACAAAATTTTTCAGAAGGTGTAAAAGCAAATTTACATTATGCAGTTTGTTTGGTTTACGTTTTATAAATAGTTGTCTTGTGAAAATATGGTTCATAATGCATTGTAATTGAAAATCATAGATCATAACATTTCTATTATAAAATGCAGTTTTCTATTATAGGTGCATCCACTTTATTTGTTCTATTGATTTTTGTAGTAGGAATCATCATTAGAATAAATGTTTTCTGCAGATATCCTGAGGAAGGAGAACCTGTAAAGGTAAAGGATGACTTCATAACTAGGCTAATAGAACATCCACTTGAGGTTAAGTGCCCTTCAGATCCTACTAAACCTGTGAGTCTTCAAGTCTTCCTCACTAAGAGAGAGCGGAAGAAGCTGCGTCGTATGAATAGACGAGAGACTTGGAAAGAGAAGCAGGAAAAGATTCGCTTAGGCCTAGAACCACCCCCAGAGCCCAAGGTGTGCTTGTATTTATGTATTTGTTCTGTTGATAAGTTTCTTGTGATGTCTTATGATATGTTTAACATGGGATGGTTATCTGTGTTCCTTAACCCGTACAGTGTCAACAACGAACGTGTATGTTGTAACTCATTGATGGGACTCTTGCTCCCACAGCAGTTCTATTGCTCCCATACACAGCAGTCAGCATCCATTCTCAAGCACTTGGTATAGCTGGACTCTCATGCTTCATTTTACTGCCTTCCAATAATCACCATACTAACACAGAGGAAGTGAGTGACCCCTTGATGTGTCAACATATTGAATATGTTTCACTCCAGCCTTGACGAGTGAAATTGATTACACGGTGGACAATACAGTGTTGACATTAATGAATGGAGAGGATAGTGGATGGTTTAAGGATAGTGATGCGTCACTATCATCATCATATTCAGATGGTGAGATTGATGGGCCTCATAAGGGACAGAGTGAAAGTGAAACTGAATCTTCTGATTCTGGGAAAGGGAGATTGACAATGCGAGGGGAAATAACTCTACTTGAGCTCACTACTGGTGATGGTGATGATGGTATACAGAAGATTGAGAGTGCATAATTGTGTTTATTTTGGGCATCTTTCAAAATCTATTTAACTAATTCCTGGGCACCTGTGACTCCATAATTTATATGGATTTAAATTTTGTTTTCATTCCTAGAATTAAAAAAAAAAAAATACTCCAACACTTTAGAGAAAACATTTTATTTTTTGTCCCGACACTGTACGGGTTAAACTTCTCTGATTTAGAGAACTTCCCCCTCTCTGTCCCTTCAGTGCATAACTGACAATTGGCAGTATGAATATGCTACATCCATTAAGAACTAACTGCATACATAATGCCAATATCTTTGTGCAATGTTGCAGGTGCGCATGGCTAACTTGATGAGGGTACTAGGGACAGAAGCTGTCCTTGACCCCACCAAAATGGAAAAGCATGTACGGGAACAGATGGCCAAGAGGCTCAAGGCTCATCAGGATGCCAATGCTGCCCGGAAGCTCACTCCTGAGCAACAAAGAGATAAGAAAGTTCGCAAGATTAAAGAAGATACCTCCACTGGACTTCATGTTACTGTGTACAAGTAAGAACTTGATAATTTGTTGTTATAGTTCTGTTATCTAAGATATATGTTACTTGTCATTTTCTTATTTGCTTCAGTTTATAATGCAAGTTATAAAACAAAATAAATAAAGGCAACTAAATCTTTTACAGAGTGACTGACTTTTCCAATGGTTCTCACAAGTTCAAAGTAGAGACCAATGCCAAGCAGCTCTTCATGACGGGCACAGTGGTATTATTTAAGGACATCAATGTTGTCGTTGTAGAAGGAGGTCCAAAGCAGCAAAAAAAGTATAAGAGGTAAGTGGAGTGCAAGCAAACTGTTCAAACAGTGAGAAAAGTTACAGAATTAAAATGCATGTAGAATACAAGGAATGAAGGTTCATGGTGAAAAATAGATGTATAGAAAAATGTTAAAATAAGACATTCCTTTCTTAGTTACTACCTTGCTTGCATGGAGCTTCCTTAAATAACTTGATCAGTGTCAAAGTGCAAATTGATGGACATTTTTATATGTTAACTATTATAGTTCTGTTTGCAATTTTGGTTTATTACAATTATTTATTTGTTCTAGTTTATTTTAGTGTTCTTCGATGCTTCTATGCATGCATGGGAAAAAGCTTATGGTAAAAAAAATATGCATGGTTTACTGTTTTCATATACTTGCAGAGTATATAAAAAAATTATTTGACAATTGGCAGAAGAATTTATTTTAGAAAATACAATAAAGGGGACTTTGAAAACTTGAACTCTATGCAGCACCACTGTATTGTGTGATTGGCTTGTAAAGTCTTCAGTAACTTGATTTTCCTGTGTTCATGAAAGAAACTCTTCATGAAAGTACAGGTCAGTTGTCATTAATCTAGCATTTATTTCGGCCATTGTAATTTCAAATCTCCCAGGTTGCCACACCAATCTGCTACCTCCACTGTTTGATGGCATAACTGTATATGCTACATAATCAGCAGGCTATCTTCATTCCTATTTGCTATTCTCTATTTATTGAACTTTCTCAATTTTATTCTAAGCCATGACCAGTGAGTAAAGGGAATCCCCATTTTGTAAAGCACAAACACATTATATTATCCCTAAAAGATATAGTTGAAATTTTTTTATGAAATTTAATGATTATAAATTTCTTATATGAAATTAGTGTGTCCCATATTCTGTAATTGCAGAATTACATTTGAGATGTTAGGTAATTGTAAGTTATATTATGTATCATAAAATGCACATAGTCTTAACCCTTTAAAGATTTTTTAATCTCAAACCATTTATATGCTGTAATTCACAGATTAATGATGGAACGCATTAAATGGGCAGAAGAGTCACGTTCAAAAGATGCAGACTTGGAGTCCAAATGCCAGTTGATTTGGGAAGGAGTGGTTTCAGAGAGAAGTTTTGGAGAGGTGGGCAGACACATTTTTCATCTACTTGTATTTTCACATTCACTTTTTTAACTTAAGGGAAAAAATGGTCAGAGCCAGCAAAATATTCAAGAGATATAAAGAAATGTTTTCAAATTATATTGTAAACACCTCTGGAAGAACTGTAGTTATGGTATCAATCAAAACTTATAAACAGAATAATTTGTGAAACTATTTGGAAAACTATCAAGCTTATTCATTATTTTGGTGATATTTATTACAAACTTTTCTTGTTATCTTACAGATGCAATTCAAGGCCTGCCCAACTGAACTATTTGCCAGGGATCATTTCAAAAAGCATGGAGTGGAACACTACTGGGACTTGGCATATGGGAAGAAAATATTGGAAGAAGCCGATAGTGGCATTTAAAAATTGGAAATTCAAATAATGTAGGTATAAAACTATGAAGCAAATGAAAATGGTCTTCATGTTCATTTACTATCTTGTAATATTTTTTATAATATGTATTGTTATTTCAAAATTCCTTTAGATGTTGGTTGAGCGTAAGATTGTCCATCTCAAAGAATAATGACTGGATGCACATTTTCAAGCCTTAGTGAACCACTCATATTATGTCTTACAATTGATCCAAAACAGCTAAATGTACATCATCCTGTAGATGGAATTATGAAATCACTTAAGAAGTGTAAATTGTAATACAAGGTTACTTTATCCAACAGCTTTGCTGAAAATTTTAGCACATATATATCTAAATTTTGTATCTGTTAAATTGGGCAGTTACTGAAATGGGAGGATAAGATAACAAGGTCTTGTTAATTTCTCTTGATACATTGTATTAACTGGTATATTGCTGACTTAAGTAAATAACTTGTTCTCCTATAATTATTTCATTTATTATTATTTTATATTTCAATATTATTATCATTATTATATTATAGATGAATTGAATACACTTGTTTTTTATATATATATATTCCCTATAAAAATATTAACCAGCTTATTCAGTATATATATATATATATATATATATATATATATATATATATATATACTTTTAAAAGCTGTTTAAATGCAGTCATATTTACTGTGCAATGATTTGATGAAAAGAAGATTAACTGAAATGTGCACCATTTGTCTGATCACAAGATAAATAATTGCATAATCACTAAGTTTTCAAAAAAGTTTACCCAGTTGTGAACCAACCTTTTTATAGAAAATAATTTCCCATAATGATGCAATTAGTTTTTATCTATTTGTATGAATTAAAAATAGATTTGATAAATATTTTGCTTTGCTAAATTATAAAATTCTGAGTTATTCAGTTTTGAGTTATAAAGGTTTTACTGTATACCTTTGAAACTATATTTGAACTAGCCAGCAGATTTCTGTGTTTATTTAAATATTAAGTTATTCTGCATTAATATTGGCAATAATTCTGTGATTTATAACACTAAACCTTGAGTTGAACAGATCCTATCACATGTATTATGGATATTAGATTCAGTGGACCAGCCAAATAAAATACCTTTTAAAATAACACTGACAAACATCCCTCACATCTTTTCCTAGGTTTCAAGGAAGAGAAACTGATTTTCTCTTCAATTAATCATCAGTCACAGGGGGCATACACCTGGGGGCATGTCGCCTCACCTACCCTATGGTGCCATGGCTGTTGGTTGTGCCTCGCTAGTCTCCCTGCAGGCTCCCTTTCTTCCCATACCAAGTAACTCCCAGTAAGAGGCATCAACTTACCTCAGCCATGAGTTTTGTAGGTGCCTTGTTGGCTTCCTCCATGCTGGGTTATCCCTTTCAGAGATAACCTGATAAGCAGGATTGGCTTCTGGGTACCTTGCTACATGCCCATAGAGCCGCAGTTGGCATTGATAGACTGGCTGGTAATGAGTCTCGATTCAGTCTCATGGAACAATTGCTGATTGGACACAGTCATGCCAGCGGTACCCCATGATCCTGTGAAGGCATCTGATACCAAAGACATCAATTTGGCTCTTCAGGTTGGTGTTCAGTATCCATGTCTCACAACTATTGAGTAAGACAGGGATTACCACTGATTTGAAGATCCGAATCTTTGTCTGTCTGCAAAGGTACTGACACCAAATACTCCGTGTTGAGTGAGTCCATAATGCCGTGGGCCAGGCCAATCTGCTGTATTACTTCTTGGCTCAACCCACTGTCATTATGCAATACACTACCAAGGTATGTAAAGTTTTCTGAGATCTCAAGGTCCTTGCCACATGCATGAACAAACTGTACTGTTTCATCCAATAAGCCTCCAAACAACTGACCCTTGGTCTCGGGCCAGGAAACCTTGAGTCTGAAGGGCTTCAACTCCTCATGCAGTGCCTCTTGAACCACTATCTGTCTCCAATGACTCAACAAAGATTACTGCATCATTTCAAAAACAAAATCTATAATCTGAGTATTGCAGATACTTCACAATGACTTTGGTCCACAACTCTGCTTACTTCCAATTCATGCAGGTGTAGAAAAGTGATGGAGCAAGTACACATCCCTGCCTCACTCCTGTATTCATAGGAAAGAATCTGGACACACCCTCTCCAAACTTCATAAAACTCACAGTCAGAGTTAATAGAGCCAATTAATAGACCAATAATCATTGCAGGAATCCCATGGAGACACAGATCCCAGAGTGTCTCTCGATACACTGAATCAAACGCCTTTTTAAGATCAACATAGGCTGCAAGCATCCCTTCTCGAAATGCACATTGGTGCTCCACTAGTACATGAAGCGTTAGGATCCAGTTAGTTGTTGACTTACCAGGCGTGAACCCAGACTGTTCAGGTCTAGTGTTTCAGCAGATGAATGTAAATCTGCATCAACAGCAAATGGGCAAGCACTTTACCTGGTAAACTGGGTAGTGTTATACTGTGGTAGTTGCTGCAGTCCTGACGGTCCCCTTTGCCCTTCCAGATAGGAACAATTAACCCCCTTTTTCCCAGAGAGAGAGAGAGAGAGAGAGATTCAACAAATTCAGTGGAACCTCAACTTACGAGAAGTTTGACATGCAAGTGGTGGCTTGGTTGATTTTTCACTTCATTCCAAGTTTATAGTTAGTTCCAGATAACTTGGTGTGGTGAAGTGAATGCCACATCTAGCCAGTATTCCATGTCTAATGCTTTCAATTAACTTTTTTTCACTGGAAGTATTCTTTATGCTATGCTCTTTGATTTTTTTTTTTTTTTTTTAGCTAGATTTCTTTTCTCTAACCATGAGTCCTAAGCTTACCTCCTCAACCTTCCACTTCCTCAAGTTGTCTGATGTACAAGGTGAATTCAGTTTATAATACCTGGTTATTTCTCTCTTATTATAGTCTATTGTGTTTTTAAGCAATAAAAAAATGTAAGGAAGCTTTTTTGGGGCTGGAATGGATTAGTACCTTTTCAATTTCAATAGCAGAACTTATATGAGATATAAATTATGTGCTCTGTCATGGAACAAAATATACCTGTAATTTGAGGTACTACTTAATATTAAAGCATGTGATACCATAACCAAAATGTCATAGCATGATTTATTAAATCCTCATACTCCCTCCCCCTCTCTCTCTCTCTCTCTCTCAAGGATGTTGTACAATTGTGCTTTGGATCATGTGCCTGATACTTCACTGCCATGGTAAGGTCTCATAATTAAAATGCTACATGATGTAGAAAGCTGTATGGAAATACTTGCTTAATTATTAACTCATGACAATTTTATTATGAAAGTTTTACTTTCTAGATTAGTGTTAGAGTCGTACATATGAAGCAACTGACATCATCTTGGTTAATATAGTACTCAAATGTCTTATGGTTCTGTTTCTGTATCATGCCAGTTTCTACAGGATTGTAAAGTTACAATCTTCATACATAAATTATATATATATATATATTTTCTGTTGGATAAACATTGACTTGAGTATGCCAGACCGATGCATAGATCTTTTTGAAAATAAAATCTGGGTTCTTTTGCTGTAAGCTAAGCTCATTAATCTCCAGATTGGGTTTTCTTTCCTTTAGGCAAATCTACAAATTTACTTCATATGCGTAGTGGCAAACTATTTTTGGATGGGACGTAGCTAAGGTGCCTCGCACATGCCCACACACACATCTCTACACAGGTATGAGAGATTCTTGATACAATTGATTTTCCCATATTTATCAATGACACAATTTTACAAAATTATTATTATTATTGTTATCTTTATTATGTTTGTTTTTACTTTTTTTGCAGTACTAATTGGTGCAAAACCTCATGCACATTACTTACTAGAAATTTGTATTTATTCCTTGATCTTAAACATTAGTGGCATTATTTTCTTTAGAAAATACATAACCTCTCATTAATTTCAAGACATCCTCATTCATACAATTACTTTAATTATATTACAAGAGATCATATATCTAAAATGCTGGTGCCTTCTGTTTTAAGATATCGCATGTTTCTTTTAAAACAATGTGCAATGTCATTTGTATTTACCAGTTGTTTATACTGTTGTATATATAGGGATAGATTTCTTGAGACTAAAGAAAACTAGTTTCATTATTCATTTTCTTTGAATAATTCTATTTATTTATTTATTATTATTATTATTATTGTCAATTTATTTATTTGTTCTATTTTTTGCTAGAAATAGCACTTAATTGCCATGTACAAGATCTTAGGCTATTATTCCCCGACAAGAATCCTTGTGCTAGCGAGAATAGAATGGCTGTTCACATTGTAGCAAAGAGGGGATACTATTACTGTATTTTCCATTTGTTTTACAATTGTGGCGCTCTGTGCTATAGTGAGGTAAGCAACATCTACGTTGAAATTGAGTTGTAGCATGCATCGTTTAGTGTAATTCAAGCTCTTCGTGAGGTATGCAAAATATTCTGAAAGTCCAAAACTCAAGTTCATAAAATCAAAATTTAATAGAAGAATTGAGATTTTTCCACTCACAGACTGTATGGAAAGATTTTCCATGCTATAGGGAGGCAAACAGCCGAGAGAAGTGTGATTATGGTGAGTCACCACCTCGCAGCCAATGGAAAATGCCCATATGTATGTCTTCCTGTATCAGTTGTACTATAGTGAGGTAAGTGCTTGCACTGCTTAGTATGGACCGGAACTTCCAAATGCTGTTTTCTTAATTGTTTTTTCTGTGTTGCTTACGCAGGGGGCATCACAATTGATTTATTTTTTTTCTAAGAGTTGAGCTTTGTTTGTTTCAAATGAATTTATTTAATTAAAAGAGGCTTTATTATCAGACTTTAAAGAATTTGAAGTAATAACCTTAGCTCATAGACATCTATATTTTCAATTGAAGAAAATTTTTCTCAAAGGTAAATACTACAAGGAATATAGAAAACTTTCATAGAAACTAAAAATTGGTAGATCTGAGTTCTTAACTAAACTGATCAGTGATACTCCATGTCCAAACTTTGGTTGTCACTATTTCATTTATTTGTCCCATCCCCCCAACCCAATAATTTTACTTACATGAAACTTTCCCATAATTATTAAAAAGGATGATATAGAAGTTGAGCCACATACATTTCATACATATTAGTAGGCTTGAAGGATAAGAGGTTCTGGGCCAATGCTTTGTACCAGTTCATTGCTAGGTAAACAAAGATTATAAGTACAACATGAAAATTTGAAATTTAAATTCTCTCCGTATAGCCTCATACCTTTATTATTTGTTTTTTTATTTATATTTGATAAGTTTTGCAACACTGTAATAGTCATATACAATGGTGAAAATGTTCGATGTATTTTTTTTAATGGTGCAAAGATTTATTACATGATAACTTGCTGAAATGAAAGCTGTAAAATGTCAGAGATGATCAATAGAACAAAGTTATAGAGTTTAAAAAATTCTAAAAGATGTAAAAATTAAGAGAATAACAGAAAACCCTATATCTTTTTATACTAATATGACTGTTACAAAGAAATCAGGTGAAAGAGTGTGGGAATAACAGAAATAAAAATCTTTACAAGAAATGAAATGATAGAAGTGATTAGCTTTTAAGAATATGCAGATACTGGTGCTATTTTCATTACATCATCACAGTAGAAAAAAGTATTTTCTCCTCTAATCAAATGACAGTTGTATATCTTGCCTACTTTTGAAATACCAAGGTAATTGTAAGATAAAGTGTTTTATAGATAATGGTGACATTTTTATTCTGTTGAAGATAACATTATCAAAGTGTAAAACTTGAAAATATTGTTGTATAACATCCTTTACATTCCTATTACTTACACTTTAAAACAAATTTTATAGCACAATAAAGACAAAAGGTCATCAAATTTAATGTTGGAACTATTTTTCATAAAATGACATGAATATTGTTAGTAAAAATGTATCCAAGAAGAAAATTATGCTGAGCAATAATACTAAAATTTTTCCAAGAAAAGTCCAAAGTTTCAACAGTTCCCTTCATTAAGCATCATTGCCCAGCACATTTTTTGCCAAGTGGTACATTTCTGTAGTCAGCACCTTATACGATGCATTTATGAGATGCTGCAATTTGATTTTTCCACTTTCTGAATGGTTTTAGGACTACCACCACCTTCAATGGTGATCACAGTATCAACAATCTCGTCGAAGTCGGGGAAACCCTTACGCTCAAGTTTGGAGAAGACAGTGATGTCGTTCACAGTAACTTCAAAGGAGCCTGAAATATGGATGATGAATATTGATACAAACACACAAAAGATTTTAAATTACAAACACAGCTAGCTTTAAAGAATGTGGATTAGGTTTTGGGATGTGGCCCCCAAAATACATAATATACTAGTATAGAAGAAAAATAAACATTTTAAGAATATTCACAATATTCAATAGCTACATGTATGTACACATGCATTCCATCTATGAAAAAAAAATCATAAAGAATGACCAAACTAAAATATATACATACAAATAATACATAGTACTCTAAGACCTTACAATACAAAACCTCAATTTTATTTCTGCTTTATTGAATATAATCATCCTCCTCAAAATATTAGGGCTGTTGTCATGCAAGAACATCAGTATTGAGGAATAGGAGTCCGACACCAAGGATGGTGCTCCCATGTGGTATATCCCTGCAAACTTGGGCATCACTTCTTAGGGAAATTTTTCATTATCACTTTTCCTTCTTTGGGGGAGTTGGTTAAGTTTTGTTTATTCCTCATATTTATACATAAATTGATTTGAATAAACAATTAAAAGTAGTTTTGGATGGAACAAAACGTTTTATCTGATGACAGACACTAGTTTATGTCACACTGATACAGGTTGGTTAGCTTGTACACAGCCTTGTGTTAACTTGTGCTGTACAGGAAATGAATGGGTCAAGCTTCACAACTTTTATATTTTTCCGATATATGTAAAAACTGCTTATTCTTCAGTACGTATGGTGGCTACTGTAGATTCTGCCATATAATACTCAGCAGCAAGATCGGTGATTCTTGCTCCTTTCTCATATTTATCAATACTATATAAGAGTAATGATAAATCTTTGTGCTATTTGTGTGTGTGTTGTTAGAATGGTTTGGTTACTTGGTCCAGGTTCATTGTGTGTGTGTGCAAGCGTGTGCAAGGTGAAAAACAACTCTTTGGCCTGACTATTGTTTTTTGATTGATTAATCCTGTTCCTTGATCTCCAAATGACATTACTGGCTATAAATCTCTTTGAGGATGCATAAGTCCAAGTGGAGAGTGTTACGGAGTGATACGAGTTTTGGTCTGAGTAAATATAGCCAGTTAAACCTGAAAGTCTACGCTGCACCTTCCCTTCTATAAAGCTAAGTTTGTGGAAATGGCCAGAATCTATTTGAATTATTTGTATTGAAAGTTTTCTCCTACAATGCAGTGAAAGTGAAAGAGCACTTCTGATAAGGATGATGACCTTGAAGAAGAAATTATGAGGCCACAGATTTTGGCAAGAGAGAGAGAGAGAGAGAGAGAGAGAGAGAGAGAGAGAGAGAGAGAGAGAGAGAGAGAGAGAGAGAGAGAGAGAGAGAGATTGTAGGAGTACGCAAGCTAGCGGTATCGTTTGATCTGCAGCCTTGCATCATGTCAGCAACGTAAAATTTGTTATGCAATAACTTGACACTTGGATATCATTGTGTGCTAACAAACATATCAGTGCAATCAGTATCAAAATAGAGCAAAGATTTATGTAATTGAAATTGTTCTCTGCCATTTTTAAAGTGTATGTATTTTATCCAGAGATGAAAAGGGAAAATTCAATGAGCAGCCCATCAGTTAAGGTTTAAATTGGTCTGCTAAAAAAATACAAGCTGTTAGTTACTTAGAGCAAAGTAAACTGTTAGTTACTACAAGTAATGCATGAGTTATCCCACATTCAGCTTTCATTCTATCACGAGACTTGCAGGATACTTTTTGACTATTTATCTTGAGCAAAAACAACCATTTTGCTATGCAGGAAGTAAAAGTAAGCAGATGCAATTTGTGTTTGCCCAAAGAAAATTAATAATAAATATGCACATGCCTTATATATGTAATAATACACATGTTGTTTTATGTGCAATACACTTTATAGAATTGAAGTATGAATAAAATAACATTCCAATATTTATGGCTATTTCATGCATATTATCACTTTGGCCATTTCATGCTCAATTTATAATAATAATACTAAATACATAAACAAATGAAAGAAGCAGTTGGACAAGGGGGTGCAGTGTTGTTTACTAAGGATATTCCCTGGATATTCCCTTTGGGAAATCCAGGAAGGAGTCGGGTGCCAGAGATAGGGAGAGAGCTACACTCATAATGACAAACATAGCATTAATTCTGATGAGACAAATCACCTGCTCTACATGATTTGGCAGCCACCAGACTCAGTCTTAGAAACCTGCCGGACGGGGTTTCCTTTGTCGACATCGCTGGTAATTTCAGCCAACTCATCAAAGTCAGGGAAGGCCATAGTCCGTACCTTGGAGTGAACTTCTATGTCGTTTATACAAACTTCAAAAGAAGCTTGTATCAAAGTTAGAAAGTAGTATTAAAAAGATGCATTGATTAGTTTCATATGAACTTTATAAAAATCTTGTTTTCCATTTCAAGGCAGTCTCATATTACTTTAATAGCCCATCCCAATGAGTGCACTATGAAAACACCTTCACCAAAAGGAAGAATTAAATTACAGTAGTACCACATATATAGTATGTACACATTTTAAAGACTATTTAAGAAAGGCAAAGCTAGAAATTATTACCATCTTGGGAAAAGACAATTATACGATAGTAAACAAGTGCTAATCTGAACATCAATAATCCAGATTTCTCAATAGTACAATTTTTTTTTTTTTTTTTTTTTTTTTAAGATAAGAGGTGAAAAATTGATTTATGACCAAAATCAGGTCTCAAATTCAAACAATGTGCCACATGCACCACAGCAGTGAAAGTGAAAATAGACACTGCTACTGATGCTCAAGTACCCTACTAAGTTCCTAACAATAGACATTACAGTACAGTCATGAGTTTCTATGTATAAATCTGTTGTTTAAAAGACCTGGAAGTATAGCTCAGAGGCCATTTTCTGCACATTGTATGTGATTGTCATAGCTAATGACATCAGTCATAGCAAGACAAGATGGCACATTTTAAATATGTCTATCTATGACTGACTCATCTTATCACATCATCCTTAAGTGCTAAGACAAGATTCACCCTGTTATAGTGTGATTCCTAACCATCATAAGCGTCAATGTCATGACTGTATAAACCATAATATGACCCCTAACTATTTTTATTGTTAGTTTAACAGTAAACATCAGTAATAATGAGTAAATAATGTCCTTTGATTTAATAATGTATCATTACAAATAACTACCAGGAGGATTTTTATTGTTAGTTTAACAGTAAACATCAGTAATAATGAGTAAATAATGTCCTTTGATTTAATAATGTATCATTACAAATAACTACCAGGAGGGGCATGATTGGTTTTCCCCAAAGTCAAACAAACCTTGCCCTCATTATAAGATAAAACTTCATAATGAAAAGTCAGACTACTACTTGTAGGCAAGACTGAAGTGTTCAATCAATATCCATCCTTGTATTGCATGACTCGGGTGTGTTATTAATTATAATTGTCCTGAAACTTGCTTACATATCGCATCTATGTCTAACATAGGTATGTTTTGGAAACTAAATGTAAAATTGAGGATCAAATTCTACAAATAAGAAATTGCCTGCATGATCTGCAAGTGAGGAGAAATGCATTGCAGTTTTATTGGTCCTACTATGAAATCAGGTAACCACCCATTAATTGAGTCAGTACGCACTCACTGATAGACTCCGAACACAATAATCAGATAAGCTTTTATCTGAAGGATTGTCATGCCATAAACACAATGCACACATTTTTCTTATCAGCTGACGCAGCTATTACTCACTACATTAGAGGATTACCTGGTCACTTTTTTAACACGACATGGATTTGTACGCCACCAATTTTGTGTGTGGGAAATGAGTACATATCCTACAGGTTCTTCATGTTATACTCTGTTGATTACTTTCCGTGAAATATGGAATAGACCCCAACATTGTCATCAACAAACAGGAGTGAAGAACAACACTAACATCAATACCATAGACATGTAACAGTCACAAAGGAGTTGTAGATATTTGTTGAAAATAAGTGTTCTAATGAACACTTAACTAACAAAGAAAAACTACTAAATAGGACAATAGGACAAAAATCAATGTCATCATAAGCAACAATCAAAGCTGTGCCTTAATTTAACACAAATAAATAAGGATTCATAAATTGCATGCCTTCATTGAATCATTGAGACATGTTCTTCACATTAAATTGTTACTATATTTGCACTGTAATACTTAGATAACTCTCTACCCTTTAAAGCCTATTTGCACACACACACACACACACACACACACACACACACACACACACACACAAAGACATGTCCTAGTGATGCCAACTCCTTCACTACTAGGACACGTTTTTGTATTTATTTTGCTTATTATTTGGCAATTTTATACAGCTTCAGAAATTCATGTGGGGAATAAAATAGTACAAACTCTGGCCATTGATCTTATGAGCTCCATAAACCTTTGCAAATGTCAATAAAATCATCTAATCACACCCAAAACTAATGGTAAAAATGTGTCCCAATATTGAATGAGATCATATTACTATATATAACAGAAAGGCAAAAATAATGTTCATAGCAATCACTACAATATCCAGCAGTCACTTACTTGAGCGACCGACGAAGCCAGTAACCTCCGCCTGAGGAACCTTGGCCTTGATGACTCTGGCCAGCTCCTCATAGCGGGGTCGGTACCCTCATCCCCCACTAGAGGAAGAAATTATAACATTAATGTTTACATACACATGTTCCATCTTTTTAAGTAAGTACTTTTCACAAACAAATAGGGGTATTGCTAAATGTTCCAAATATCGTATACCATTCATGCTATCACATTTAGAGGCACAGTATCTATTACAATAGCAAAAAATTTAAAGGTGTGACAATTTTGTGAAATGAAGTACTACAATTATCCCTTGTCTTCCATAAGATAATAATATTCCATAAGATAAGTAATAAACACTCCCATGAATAGAAAAAATCTTTGGAAAATTCAGATCCCTTTAACTCCGTAGGAGTTAGATTCAGATCCCTTTAACACCGTAAGAAATAATGAAATTTTTCTCCTGGGTGCCAGAATATGGTAATCAAGCAATGCTCTAGCCAATTACTTTGTAATCACTAGAATGTACCACTGGACAGTTTTACTTTACACCCTGCAGAGATGATGAGTAACCTACAATACATCCTGGAACTGAAAAAATCACAACAAAAGGTGTGAGGGGATGTCTATCCCATACATTCAAAGGTAAATTTGCACAATTGGATGTGTAGTCTATGCATACCACATTTATATGATTGGTATTATTGCAGTTTCAGACAATACATACCATGGCACAGTAAACTGCCTAACTGTCTAAGTCACACTTAGGAGCATTTTGAATGCCATATTCATAATAATGCCAGGGAAATTTCCCTAGATTTGTAAATCCATATATCGTTCATATAATGTCTCCTCCACCCAAAACCCCCAAAGTTACATTCAGGGAATTTCATGAGGTTAAGTCAAATTAGGATAATTAGAGGGGGGGGGGGTCCAGCCCCGGATAGAAAGGGTGCCAGGGGGCCACAGCTCCCCACCTAGTATGAGTGTCTGGCTCTGGCTACATTTAGGGAATTTCATTAGGTTAGGTCAGGTCAGGTTAGGATAATTAGAAGAGGGGTCCAGGGGGGCACAGCTTCCCTGCTAGAATAAGTTTGTACTAGTGGAGAGGGGGGCTTCAATAGGTATTTGTTTGTTTGCTTCATTTGGGGAATTTTCTTTTCTAGAGAAATTTCCCTAGATTTTTAACTCCATATATCGCTCATATATGTCTCCCCCACCCAAAACCCACACTTCCCCACATGCCCCCAAACTTGTTTGGGGGCATGTGGGGCAGAGATATGGAGTATTGGCTGAAACTGTAAATTTACCATATTAAATAGCATTCCTACTGTTGCGAATGAGAGGTAGGCATAGTTGAATTTGAAGAAAGTCACTTGCTACATAAATCAAGTATACCATGAAATTCACATTTTTCACCATCCAGGAGTGCCCAATCATTGATGAATAAAGAGTCAAGGTGGAGAAAGTCGTCAGTCCACCAATATCAAATAATAAAGCCCTTTGTAGTGCGGGGGAATGAATAAAGAAATGCAACCAGTGAAGGTGAACAGAGGGAATGGAAATAAAAGTATGCATGGGTTGACTCCGGGAGACAGACCGCCTTCTCAGGTAAAGAGCCAAAAATGGTTCCAGAAAATATTCGTGAAAAACTCATAAATACGTATAATAATGGTTCCAGATTAAAAAAAAATAAATAAATAAATAGCTGAAAACTCATAAGTACGTATAATCATTGATGAGCTTACCAATACTCCACCGTCACCTTCACCATGGTGGTATGCTGTCCACGAGCCGGGAGTTAAGTAGGAAAATTTTACTTGTGACCTTTCCCCGCTGCAGCCGACGACCAATAACGCAGCGAGTGAGTGAGTGCGTGAGTCGGCGGAATGTGATTGTGGAATTGAGAGACCGCGGGGGTTGATTGATCAGCAGTCGCGGAGGGAATTCCCGTCTACTTTCTCTCCAAATCCCCCCAAAACCAGTCAATTTATTCTCTACCTTAGAATCAGAATAAAATAAAGGAAAGGTGGGGACGGAGGGAAGAGCTCTCAAACTTTTAAACTCCTTTTCTCCCTCCCCCCTTTCACTTTCTCTCCAAATCCGCCCCAAACCAGCCGATCTATTATCTACCTTAGAATCAGAATAAAATAAAGGAAAGGTGGGGGAGGGGGAAGAGCTCTCAAACTTTTAAATTCCTTTCACCCTTCCCCCCCCTTCATGAATTCTCAACATTCGTGTGGCTCCCCTTCACTTTCTCTCCAAATCCGCCCAAAACCAGCCAATCTATTCTCTACCTTGGAATCAGAATAAAATTGAGGAAAGGTAGGGAGGGGGAAGTGGGGATAGAGGGAAGAGTTCTCAAACTTTTAAAACCCTTTCCCCCCCTCCCTCCTCTTTCATGAATTCTCAACATTTGTGTGGCTCCCCTTAATTTTTCTCCCAAAGTCCACCCTCCGAAAAAAAATAAATAATAATAATAAATAAATAAGATAAAAGGTTGACGAAGAAAACCCCCTTGGTTTATCACACTTTACATTTCCAATAACAATTATGCTTTTTTCAGATTCTTAACATTCAGAAATGTATACTATCCAACAGCCCACTATGTCCCACACATACAAATAAATAAATAAATAAATATGAAAAAGATAGATAAAAGATAAAAAAAAGTTCTCCCAGTTTGAGTCACTGCTCTAACTCACAAAAGGTTAAAAATACGAAAAACTACATTACTGTATGTGCTGTGCACTTCAAATTTACATGGTTTATACAGATTTCTTAACATTATTTTTCTCCAGCATTCCAACATTCTAAAACACAACTGAAAATATCCTTTGGTATGCCAAATAGTATAGACATCGATACATGGTCATGCAAATTTCTGCTAGAGCCATAGTGAACTAATCAAACTTAGAAAATTCACATATGGTTCCTGATTAATGTCCAAGATGATAAATACATCAATGACTAGACAAGTGATTCATCTCATACTATTCCACAGTTACTTGAGACATGAGAAGTCACAACTTGGGATATTCTTTAGATTCACTTATAATCTGATTATGCACCTATATGTCCCAGAGGACAAAGGAGAATCTTCCTATGATGCTGTGGACTTCCAACTGCATAAATGCCCATTATAAATGCTACATAAAAGAACATCTGTGATTTATGGAAACAATGTAAACAAGAGTTTATAAGAAAACTTTTCACAATGCATATATAAAGTAAAATGTAATAATAATTAATAAATACCTAAATAAGAAACAATAAATGGAGACAAATAGAGAGGAAATAAGTAGGATAGTAATACAGTAGAGACTCAATACTCGAACTTAATTTGTTCCAAATGGCTGTTCGAGTAACAAAAAGTTCAACTATCAATACCACCACAAAATCTTTGTATGCACAAAGATTTGTGCATACTAGGGATGGGCAGCAGCAGTGGGAAGGAAGCCTTTGTTTACAACCACGTATGCAGACGTTTGAGTATCAGATATTTTTCAAGCACCAAGTTAATATTTTGCATTGGAGTACCGAAAAGTTTGACTTTAAGTCATTTGAGTATTGAGTCTCTACTGTATAAATTTCTTTCTTCACCAAACAACAAAGATATAATGCAATCTTACTAAATGCCTGATTCCATTTACAAGGACTGAGTATAGGACAAGAGTAATGAAAAAAATCACAATAGGAGACCCATGTAATCAAAATTCCACAATTTTGTGAATGAAAATCCATACAAATTTTGCGGAAAGATAGGATTTTAGCTGATCGTGAATTTAATTCCTTTAATACAGAACCAAAAAAGTAAGTGGTCAAATTGAATTTTGGTGTCATGAAAATTCCCTTTAGTTACCACTTTCCAACCACTTTTCCATTAAGGAGGACAAAATGTTGGTGTTCCAATTATCCTGAAATAAGCAAATGCCTCAGGATTGCCAGGTAGTTTTCACTTTTTCACATCATAAAAGCAAATTATTTGACTTCTGGTAAGCTATAATTCTGCTGGAATAATTACATTAAATTACTCATGCAATTCCACTTATGAAACACAACCAAGTGAACACTCCTTAGAAGTATATCTCAATATTTTAAAACTTAAATATATAATATATAAACATACATACTATGAGTATAGAGGATCAGAAAGTAGGTTGTATCTCCAGTTCATATTTACATAATGTATATAATATGGTATTTTCAAGCTTGCGTATTATCTTCATGGTAGTTTGTATGTGTTACTAATTACTATCCATGGCATTTACACACTATATAATACACTGAAGTTTCTATACATCTGTACATTACTTAGAAACCACTGAGGACAATTATATTCCTCTAAAAATCAGGAGGAAATACATATACAGTCAGGCCACCTATAATGCTTTTTTACGGTGAGGTTTTTATCTAGCGACTTGATCTAGCGCAGTTTCAGTTTGGCAACAGGGAGGGTAGGTGGGGTGCTACTGGGTGAGACATTGCTCTGGAATGATCCCAAGCTACCTATAGCATCAAGATCAAGATAAGGGGTGGACCTTGGCTTATGTGGTGGCACTGTGTAATTTCATAATCAGTGTCTCTGGTGTGATCATCCATCCTAACACCACTGCTTTAGTTCAGCCCCTTGATCAGACCATCACAAATGTGAAGGCTACATAAGCAAGGAAAACCTTTGCTCTGCTAAGCGTCACAATAGAAACACACAAGGGGATCGGTGCTATGGAGGAAAGTAGTCTGATTGTGACTCTGACAATCATAGAATCACCAAAAGCACCTATCCTTGTTCCACCACTGGTACAAAATCCTCAAGCGATGTCTGTAATTGAGTGGTTGAATTTTTCAATGGTAATTTTTCTCAGTTCATTTTTATCAATTTGTGTTGAAATTTAGGCATCTCATATTTTTGTCTTCTAGACAAATTAGACAAAAATAGGAGAAGAAAGATACAAAAAGCAAAGTTTGAGGAAGTGGCCAGAACCAATTGGAATTTTTGCATTGAAAGTTTTCCTCAAGTAGTGCAGTTTTGACTTAGCGCAGTGTATGTCCCGAACAAATTAACAGCACTATAGCTAGTCCAACTGTAAATTGAAAATCTACAAGAGAGAGAGAGAGAGAGAGAGAGAGAGAGAGAGAGAGAGAGAGAGAGAGAGAGAGAGAGAGAGAGAGAGAGAGAGAGAGAGAGAGAGAGATCCTAAAGATTAATATTATGTAGATTGCTTGATTCTGTTGCATTAATTAAAATATAAGAGAGAGAGAGAGAGAGAGAGAGAGAGAGAGAGAGAGAGAGAGAGAGAGAGAGAGAGAGAGAGAGAGAGAGAGAGAGAGAGAGAGAGAGAGAGAGAGAGAGAGAGAGAGAGCGAGCGAGCGAGCGAGCGAGCGAGCGAGCGAACGAGCGAGAGAGAGAGAGAGAGAGAGAGAGAGAGAGAGAGAGAGAGAGAGAGAGAGAGAGAGAGAGAGAGAGAGAGAGAGAGAGAGAGAGACTTAAACAGGGAAATTAATCACCTATAATATTCAAGTGAAAAGATCGCCATACAATTCATCAGCCAATACAAAGCCAACCTTCTGAGCAACTCTCTTGCATCCAGTAGTAGAGAAGAGTTGGTTTTCTGGAGGAAAGTAGACCATTTCACTAGATACCTTCCTGTACAGAGAATTCCAGAATACACCTATTAGAATGATTGCACTGAATTAAAAAGCATTTATATATACATACAGAATGATAATTTGATGCATAATTTTTTCTTTTGTTGTTAGTCTTGTCTACATGAAAACAGTGAATATACTTCCATATTTTTTTGTGGATTCACAGAACAAGTCATGGAGACAAACTGATCCAAGTCTGGTTAATATATCTAAAAAAATTAAACCACTGCATTATCAAGAATGAAACATTCATAAAGGAAAAGGTACTTTACAGTAACAAAATTCAGCATGATGTACTTACTGGATTAGTTCCTTAGTTGGAGTATGACCTCTTCTGATGATTTCATCACGGATGCACAATTCTACATGGTGCCTCTCAAGAGGCAGGAAGGGAATGTAATGGTCTACCAGTGAATGCTGGATTAACTCGCTTTTATGCAATCCTCCTGCAACAATAATGACGTAGTAATTTTAACAAATTGATAACTTTGTTTGGAATGTGACTATGAGTTTGGAATGTGACTATGAGTAGAATGTTTGGAATGTAACTATGAGTAGATAATGTCACTCTTCGTAGTAATAAAGTATTAATACAAATTAGCTGGGAGTGGTACAATCTGTTTACCCAAACACAACTGAACCTTGCCACATGCAGCCCACATGTGTTGGGCTGTCAGCAGTAATCTTCTATGTATATCATGATTCTTTTGTTGGGATACATTGTATAACTATCCCAAAAGCAGTCTTCTTCTTCACATTCATGCAAACAGTATTTATTATCACCATTCAAGAATGTAGGGGCAGAATGGATTGCAAATTCCATACTTGTGAGAGTATCACTTCCCTAATCCCAATGAGCATCAAGATTCGACTATATTTGCAGCCAGAAATTAAACACTATGACCTTTTGAGATCAAACAAAAATTAACATAAAGCTTACCTTGTTCATTAAATGCCCCACGTTCAATCAGAGGTTCTAAGTCAAGCATAGTGATTTCTTCTCTTTTCTTGCCTGCACGCCACATTTTTAGCACAGCTCTTGTAATATCAGGACCACCAGTATTACTCAGGAACAAAAATATTGATTGCCTGGAAAAAGGTCATATTGTACTAAGCTTAACTTCTGCATTACTAGAAAATTGACGCATGAAAGTTTTTAGAAACAGGGAGTATCTGTCAAGGAAGAGATACTGTCTTCTGTAACACTTTTCATAAACCATTGAAGAAATGGAATTCTACAATGTTTTGGTTTAAGGCACTTGAAATACATTTAAAACCCATCCCAATTAAAATTAGGTGAAGATATACCATACAAGTAGTCACCGCCATCTCTTTTCTCAAGCACATTTCATGTGCTACACATTGAAAAGGAGTCACAAGCCACCAAGCTTGGCCAAACTTGTTTTATTTCATATAATACTATTTTCATTCCTCTCCTATGCAATGGTAGTGGTCTTTCATCATTTCACGTAAATAAGAATTAAGATGAAAAAATATTCACATTAAAATTTTTGTAAATGCCAGGTTTTGCTAAGGTTAGAACTGACTAATCAAACTTTTTGATACTTGAACAGCCATTTGGAACAAATTAAGTTTGAATATTGTGCCTCCATTGCATTTTGGATGAAGAATGTATGTGTAGTTAGGTGCATATAGCTGCGTGTGAAGAGAGTTGTCTCTAGGGGGCAGGCTATGACTGGGAAAAAAAATGATTAAGCATTCATACAAATCATAATTTGTACAGCTTCCTGGAATGGATATCTATAGTATAGTACCACTGTACACAGTTTTTTGTTGCTGTAATACATTTAATCAGTAAATAATGGAGATAACATGTATAAATATAATGATATGAAGAAATTCATGATGCATGATCATTAATAATGATTAAACTAAAAATATTTCAAACCTACAAAATGAAATTGCAGGAAGAAATGAGATGATTGACAACATTATAAGAATAGCTAGGCATACCTGAAGTCTACTCCATCAATATTTTCATGGTAGTCAATGAAGGGCTTGATTCCGTTAATCATTCCAATTGGCATCTTATCAATTTCATCAAAGATGAACAATGACCTCTGACAGTTGCTCACATTTCCTCTTATCCAGTCTTGTAAGTGAAGCTGTATATGAAATAATGAAAATTAATAATGTCCTCAATTACTATTACCTTTCTGCAGAATATTAAATTTTCTTATTTACCTTGGCCTATGTAAATCTACTTCAGGAAAAATCATTGCGAGAGATTAATTCTCATACTTCATCACACTAGTTCACTGCATCTTACTGAAGATGCTATTGTAGTGGGGCTTTTGAGGAAATATCTACATCACTCATGTCCAATACCTATTCTTGAGTGAAAGGCATGTGAAAGAAAACTAATCTCGGGTACAAGATATCTCATTTATGAGCTGCACGTGCTAGGTATTATACCAGTGGACAGCTGAATATATTTACTTAAATAAGAGAGCCAAATATACCTGTTATTAAAAAAATCACAACTTGATTAAGTTCCTGCACTTCAATTTCAGTTTGTCAATACAAGCAAACCATTTAAGTTTACACTATATATGTTCAATTAAAACAATAGATTTTAACATACCTTATAAATATCTGTCTGTTGTTCATGAGGAAAGTGGACTGTACTAACAAATACATGAACAAAGTCACTCTTCATTCCCAGTTTGTAGATGCTCTCTGCAATGAATCTTGACACGAAATTCTTTCCTCCTCCAGTCCATCCATGAAAACTTAAAACAAGAGCCTGTGACAGAGGATCAAGATTACGTAAGAGACAAGAATAATACCTATGGACAGTACAGTGAAACCTCACTTAATGAACATCTTGCATAATGAGTACTTTACATAGCAAGCAAAGAAAATTTGAATTGCTTGATGAAAAATGTTTTGCTTAATATGTGATGTTTCAACACAAATGCTCCTTTCTATCTAATTAGCCCTGAGTTATGAGAAGTGAGTCTTTTTGTGACTGGTGGCTAGCTCCCCCATGTCTCCTTTTTGGCCAGTGTTGCTATTTGGTCAAAATACTGTGCAGTATCACATTTTTGCCAAATTTTTGAGCATACACAAAAATAAATGTCCCTAGATGGCTTTCTGGTGGAAAATTATTCTAAAGAGAGTCCTACAGCAATGATGAAGATACAGTTTGTATTTACATTTGTTGAATCATAATTTTGAAGAATCAATGATTAAAAGGCATAATAATACAAGTCTCTAGATTTGCACTTGCAGAATATCAGGTCATCTTTCTTAAAAGCCAAAAATGTGGTGTCATAGTCTTTACAGATTACAATGGTTTTGACTTCAAAGTGTAGTTTGTTTTTCTTGTTATTGTTTTTAACCCATTGGCTCCAGCACTCAAATTTCTGGATCACCATGTGGTGCGTAATTTTCTCATCCCTTAAAAGCTTTAAAATAAATTTACTTATATACTAAAAATCTTCATCTAAACCAAATAAGAGCTCAATATTTTCCTTCATTTCGCTGGGTGATGACTTCAGTTCAGTTCAGTTCAGTGCACAATTTTCTAATCCTCTCAAAACTTTTTTCTCTCATGATCAGAAGGAACACAGCAAAATATGGATATTTTATAATATGAGCTCAATATTTATCTTTGTTTAAGTGTGGCAATGATTTCAAGGTGGCATGGAAACCATGTTTCAGCCCTTATGGCCAATAAATCACATCTACCCTCTATGGTGACAAAGAACCAAGTAAAAATGAATAAAATAAGAGTGGGTGGGCAACCTATGAACTGCTAAGTATCACCATATAAAAATGGGCACCTGAGATGTTGAACTTAATACAAAATAACTAATGCCTTCTGGAATATAAGGCGCAGTTATGTGCAGCAAGTTCTGGAAGGTATGTTGCAGCTAACAGGTTAATAGCCTGCTTAAACTATTATCCTGATAATATCTGACATCCATTAGGGTGTAAAGCTTAACTACCTTAAATTTAAATCACTCTATCCATCCATTTACAGTTCATCTTACTTTTGCAGGTTGATCATTCTGGAGATGAGCCTTCAATGATTTCGTCACTGTATTTTGTACCAGGTGCTGGCCATGCAAACGTGTGGTTAGAGCAATGTTCAGAGCTGGAAAAATATATCAATAGGTAACAACAAAACAACAACAATTATATACAGTAAAACCAATGCAGCCTCCCTTAAAAGTGCCAAGTAAGGATGTTATAGTATTCTTTGATCTTATTGTTGTATATAATTATATTTACCCAGTGCAGGTGTTTGTTCTTTAAGAAATTACCTTGGCACAGATTTTTCTTATGTTCACCATGTTGAAAATGATTAAAAAACAGACTGAAATTTCCCTGAACCAGAACAAGCCAAGAGTCTACAAAACTGCAAACATTTATAAAAAATAATTCTCCAGAATTGTTCTCATTGTAAAAAGGAAACAAGAGGGGGGGAGGGGGGTAGAGATATGGAGTATTGCCTGAAACTGCAAATTTACTAAAAGCTCTAACAGATGGGAAGGGTATGAAAAAGCCAACTTGAGACTGGTGTTAAAGTAAAATAATACCTGAAATTTAAACTAGAATGTTAAAAATATGTTCAATCATTTTGTTGATTTCTGACCTCTTTTTGCAAAGCACATTACGCAGTGATGCACTCTTTTATTGTTTCAATGAGATTGATGGCTTTCTCTAATGATACACAGAATTTCACCTGTCATATTGGGATGAATCCAAGGGGCTCGAGGTGCACAGCACTCATAGAAGGAACAGCGGAGTTTTTCAAAGCCCGCGTAAAGAGCTGCCCCGGCCACACCAAGGGCTGACACCCCCAGGGGCACCGACCCCTCACTCTCTGGTATCCTCAACAGCAACGCCAAACAAACAAGAATCCACCCAAGACGACTATGAGGTATGGATAGCTCCATTGTAATGCTGTATATATTCTTGATCTTGTTCTTGATAGTGAGTCACCATAGGTGGCTCTGAATCGCTCCAGCAACGGGGGCGGTATACTCGAAAGTCGAAACACTTACAGCATTCGACCTCGCAAGCACTTAAAAGATCTGCCTCGGAGATGCTTATGGTGAACGTTTACAAGGTATACTCGAGCCAAATTTACGACATCGGAAACTTTTAGTAGAGATGAGGAGTCCATGACGTCACAAATATCTTCTTTAGAGAGTGACTGTCGAAACGTAGAGTAAAGAGTATCCCTGACCCAGCCCAAGTTTTTCCTTAACATTTTTACACCCATTTGTCTCAATACTACTACTCAACACGTCACAAAAGTTAACCCCCTTTTCGGAAGTCAACCCAAAATATTTGCCTTGCCAATGATGTGCGCGACATTCACCCACCTCAACATTTTACTATTATGCTGGATTGCTCGGCTTATGGTTGCACCAAGAGGTGTGACAATTTATAGAGACATAACATTTCACTGTTGAGGTGAAGAGATTTCCATGGCTAGTCATCACTTTAAATAAAAACTGGTGGAGACGCCTCAGAACGTCCAACTTCATAGAAGCTTTTTTGCTAGAGATGAGATATGAAGTTTCCAGTTTATATTTTGAATAGAGGGACAACCGCATAAACCGATGCTTGAGGAGAGAAAGATTTAATTGACGTTGAAATTGTTTGCGTTATCATTGATAGCAATTCCTGTTAGCAATACTTCTGTGAAAATGGTATTTTTGTGTGTTGATACTGATAATGACAACAGTAATAATTATGTTGTTCATATATTGATGTGTAGGACAGTTTAGATAGATAAAAAAAAGTTTAATAAAGTATTACATAAGTCTTAGTTTTCTTCCTTTGTCATGTAAGCATTATTGTATACCTACATATTTGAAACTATTGGGCTCCTTTTGGATTGATTTTGGAGTGAGATTCCGTGGAAATGGGCGGTAGGACTAGTCGGCACGTCAGTTTGCCCGTGTCACTGATTACGCGTGTCGGCCCGACTCTCCAGCAGAAGTTGTGAAGGTAAGCAGTCCATGTGTTTGCGAGAAAGGTGAAGTCAAATATAACTATATATAATGATATATTTTTTTCTCTCTCTCATTGGGTTACAGTAAAACATTTTGGCTTCTTTTATTGTTTCCATGGGATATAATTTTGTTAAATTACATAGTTGGTGTTGAACTTTCCGTTAAGACAAATGCTGGAATGTTTAATATTGATTTCAGTTTGACATTGTTGTTGTTGTTGTTGTTGTTGTTGTTGTTAGGTGGATTGAAATATACACCATTTATTTACTTAACGTCGGTGATCTCTGATCAGTGACATAATGTCAAGGGAGACATTCACGGTTGTATTTGGTGACGTTTGGGATGACAATTACTATGCATATCAACTTAAACTATTTTTAGTAATGCTGCAGAGTAGGGCTAAAGTAGAGGTTACAGCTTAAGATGTACCCTAATGAAGTCAAATATTGTCCCCTTTGCCAAAAATAGCTAGGGGCGTGCGCCACTGTTGATGCTGCTGCTTTTTCTGATTTTGTTGGCTTGTTCCATTGAATGGCTTTGTAAGATCCTCTTATAGTGTTGTTTCTCCAAGATCCTTTTACCACTTATTAGACACTGGGATTAAGCATAGCACGGTTGTTCTTGTGATGGATGCTTTATTGTTGATCTTGATGTTCCCAGCATCCAAATCTAATTTAGGTAGATATATACTAGAGGTTCTTCTTTTGCCAAATACGGCCATATATCTCCTTAGACTGATAAATTTATAATTTAAGCCAATATTCCATATATGTACCAACACCCCCATAACCCTTCCAGCAAACTTGGGGGCCTACTTGGGGTAATTGACAATATGAATTCATAACTCACAATACCTTGACGAGATGATGAAGGTCATGGCTGTCCGTCATTCTCTACTTGAGTCTTTAACGGGGATACCAGGAGTGGTCACAAAAAAGTTACTTGTGCGGTGATTCCACCACACCTTATCCTAGCAATCACAATACCAGACACAGCTGTCAAAACCCAAGTTTACAGGGCGTGGCACTCAGGGCATTGAATACCTACTGTTTCCTCAGAAACTGATAACACAAGTCGTCTTTTGAATGGAGTTTTATGACAACTTACCAGTAATATAAATTTACAACGTTCACAAGTTATTTACATGATAGCAATTGCTGAACTGAGCACACCAATGTCTCTATGTACCTGTCTGCTCAGCTGTGCCACACATATGAAAGCATATAGCAAATTCTCATTGGTGCATCTTGGAGATGCAGCACATTCCCAGAAATATTGCAGCATTATTATTCATATCCAACAAGTAATGTCATCACTGGAAATATTATAAATAGTTAAAATAAGATAGAAGTGACTTTCAGAAAATAGAAAATTTATTTGGTCTTTTTTGTTATCCCTGGCCAACTAAACCAAAACGAACAATCCAAGTTGACATATTCTGAAAAATGAACTTATCCTAAGCTAATATAGCCAAATTTTTGCCTTGTTTAACTCTGGCACAATGTATTGATTTTTTAAAAGCATCAATATGAGTTAGGAATAGCTGAATGCACAATAAAAAAAATTCATGAACATGAAATATACTACCAAAGTAAGTCTCATGAATGCTTCATTTAATGTAAAGTAATGAAATATATATTGTTTTCAGGATGTCAGGGTGTGGTGGTGGTGGTGATGGACATGGTGGCCATGGACATGACCATTCAGGTCATGGATCATGTGAAGGACATGATCATGGCCCAGCAGATCTTGGAGTGGCCTATAGCCTGTATACAAAAATTGATACAGAACATGTGGAGTGTTTGAATGAGGCTTTGGAAGGTTCGGGCAAGACTGTTTTTAAACCTTGGGAGGAGCGACTCTCCACTGACAAGGTGACTGCATTGCTTTGTTTAAAACTGGAAATTTTAGTCTCTAGTTACCTTCTACTCATTTTTATTTTCTCCCACATTTGTACATACATAGCCTGGCATCATCACCTCCCATCTACATTCCCTACACTTAAAACACTTTCCAGTTTGGGTAAGCACAGCCACACAGTCTTCCTGAGATATTTAATGGAAGATTTCAAGTACATCAATAACATTTCTCTCACCAAGATATGTGATGTTCCATAACTTGTAAAAATAATAATTGAATAATTTATAAATTCACCCTTCAACATTCTGAAGTAACACTCCCAAAACAAGCATTAACCATCATCTCATTTCACAGCTGAACATAACCTCTTAACTTTTTCTATCCATGTTAACATTTTTCACCTCAATATTTGCACAAACTTGCATTACATCCTGTATACACACACACACACACACACACACACACACACACACACACACACACACACACACACACACACACACATACACACACACACACACCACGTAGTGTAGTGGTTAGCACTCTCGGCCCACAACCAAGAGGGCCTGGGTTTGAGTCCTGGGTGTGGTGAGCCAAATGGGCAAGCCTCTTAATGTGTATATAGCCCCTGTTCACCTAGTAGAAAGTAGGTACAGAACCTAACTTGGGGGGTTGTGACCTCACTGTCCCAGTGTGTAGTGTGTGATGTGGTCTCAGCCCTACCCGAAGATTGGTCTAAGAGCTTTGAGCTCGCTCTATAGGGAAAGGCTGGATGGATGACCAACAGGTGACCGTGGTGAATAACACACACACACACACACACACACACACACACACACACACACACACACACACACACACACACACTTTCTCTAAGGAGGTTACTTCTCAAATCTATAATCAGTAAGACACAAGATACAGAAAATGAGACTTCAAAGTAATCATAAGATTAAAATAAACAGAGAAAAATAGAATACAGATTTTAAACATCAGAAAGGAAATGGAAACATAAGAAAGAAAGCCAAACTTTTTTTATTCTAGTATAAATTTTATAAAGGAGAGAATATGATGTTTACATTTACTTTATTTGTTTCATTCTTCTTCTAGTTTGTAGAAAGTGATGCTGATGAAGAGCTGCTTTTCAATGTCCCGTAAGTATTGTTTTGGTGCCAGTATGAAGACTTTATGCTTCAATAAAAACTGATCACCTATTCACCCTTGATGGCATTATTTGGTCATGTAATACCAAGAGATAAGGCATAGTAATATGCCAGAATGAAGTAGATAAAGTAGGCAAGATGCAATTTCTTTTTTAATTATTCTTGATGTGTTGCCAACGTTTCTTGCAGTTATCAACTGGAAAGACATATAAAAAACAATTAGTTAAGTAGTTGTAAAATTAGTAGGAAAAGTGCCTAGAATTTTTTTTCCTCTTTTACGGAGTTCTGGCTACAGGTGAGTCTTTTACTCACTGCCATTTAAGTTCCAAGTATCAATGAGTGAAATCATCCAAATAGTAAAAATTGTTAGCAGCTCTGATGAAGACAGTGGTGTCTTTGTTCATGCATGCATAGAATAAAGGGAAAGGAATTTTACCATAAATGGGATTTCCCCAATTGTTGTGGAGCAGTTGATAGGAAACACTTCCGGATTGTATGCCCCAAGCAGTCTGGCTTTCTCTTTTACAGTTACAAGGCTTTTTCCTAACAGTGCTTCTGGCTGTAGTTGACACAAACTATAAATTCATGTTTATCAAAGTTGGATACTATGGGAAAGAAGGTGATTCCAGAATTTTCAAAAGATCATCTTTGGGAAAGATGTTCTATGGTACACTACTTCCACTGCCACCTATGCTACCTTGTGCTGCCCCACATATTTGTTGGTGATGATGTTTTCCAGGTAACATCCAAACATGCTGAAATACCTGCAGTTCACGTTGTTCCCCACTACAAGAGCATGCAGTGGGGGACAACTTGAAAGTATGTATATTAAATTATAGGTTCTCCTGCACTCACTGAAACTCTGAAAATGCTTTTGTTTCACTATCCCAAGTGTTTTGCATTTTTACGCTGCAATCAATTTACTCCCCAAAATCATGGACAATGTTGTGAGTCTGAATTGCTCTAGCCCGATTCATTTTATCATAATTTGCTATTTAGTTCATAAGTGAAAACCTTTTTCTTTGCACATACTTTGGAAGGTATTTTTGAATTAGATTTACTGAAAATTCATGCAAGACATAATGTTTTGTGACAAATGTATGTATTTGTAGCTCTATCTAGTTGCCCAGATTAAATGCCATGGTAAATTATGCCTGCATTAAGAAGAAAAGACAAATATATTATAAAACAGTGCAGCCTGAGCCTCTTATTTGCATTTGCGATATCTAGCAAAAAACACAACTACTCTAGTGTTTTTATTGGTAATTTTCACAATATGCATGTAAAAAGTAGGATATAGTATAGCAATGTTGATTTCAGTTGTCCTGAAGAATAAAACCTCCAGAAATAGTTTTCACTCCATATTTTACATAAGGGTATAAGAAATGCAACTCACCATGACATAGGATAAATAAGTTGAATTTACAATCTCCTTTCTTCCTTTTTCTTGGCAGATTCACCGATAATATCAAGCTTAAAGGTGTCATTGTGGTGGGAGGTGATGGTTGCTATCACCCCAGCAAAATGAGGCTGTGAGTACTCCATAAGTCAGGTAGTTCAGAGAATATCAGTAAAATTTGACTATGGAAGTTGAAAATTGCTAAATACCATAGGCTTGATTTTCATCTTTAATATTTGCAGGACATTTTTTTATTACATTGAGTAGAAGAAATAATCCCATAGCGATTTTCTCTGTACTCCATTTAAAAGACAAAAATAAATGAATAAATAAAAGATAAATCAATATAAAAAATAAAGAAGTGAAATAAATAGAAAAGAGAAGGTTTTTTTACTTGTGTTTTCCAGCTCTTGAGTTTGTATATTCAATGCTGGCTTAGTGATGGAACATTGCAGTCATGTACAGTTTCTATTGTTGCTCAGCTTCAAGAATAGGGAGCACATGACCTTCGATGATGTAGGTTTGGCCGCTGATCAGGAATTTGAACTTCATCCTGATCCCTCTGGCACTCTGGAATACACCACCAAGTAAGTTTCACCTCCCTCTCCAACTCTCTCTCTCTCTCTCTCTCTCTCTCTCTCTCTCTCTCTCTCTCTCTCTCTCTCTCTCTCTCTCTCTCTCTCTCCTACTCTTCCTCTTATTCCTTTTGTCTTGGAACTTTAGACTGGATATCCATATTAAAAAATGGTTCACTGGGAATAAAAAGACAAAAGACTTGTAATCTCAAAAGTTATATTAAGGGAGCATTTTTGAATTATGTACATTTTTATGGGCATGCAAACTTTTTTTCAGTTTTAACCTTGATTTCAGAGTGGTGACCTTCTCTTCTGTCACTCATTTGACCCTCCATTTTCCAACCAACTTTGGTGAAGACAGCACCAAGATATCATACATTGGATTCCGTGGAGAGTATACCAAGGCACACAGGCATGGTGTCACCATCTGCAATTATGAATCTACACCACAAATGTCTGACCACAAGAATAAGGCCATGGAAAGTGTGGGTCGGCCTGTAATGTGATGAGAATATTGTTTGGGACATGGGAAGAGTTTCAGATCTTGTCATGTGTCACCTTTTGCTGCTTTGCTGATGAGAATTGCATGTAACTCTTGCTGTTTCTCAGACTTCATTGAAAGGTTATTGAGAAGAGATGCATGTGCCTCATAAATTTTCAGCTTAGTGGATTTTTGGTGGTAAGTACTATGCAGGTCTTGTTTTGTTCATTCTTAGTTCATGTTGAGTTTTGGAAGGATAAATGTTGAGGTGGGTCTCTTGCTTCCTTTTAATTCCCACATGTGATATTTGGGTGTCATATGAAATGATACTTTAAGGAAGTAATAAGAACCGAAATATCATTGATAATGTCAAATCAATGTAGATTGTGGCATGGTTAATTCAGAATTTTGTATGCTTTTTCTTGTATTTGTATTTTGTATATTTTCTCTTGAGATGCTGAACTAATATGATATAATTTGTTATTGTGCAATTCTTGCTTTGAAGTACATGACTGATATTTAGATGATAGTATTGTTCAATACCCCCAAAACTCAATTTCTCCATCTACAAACTTGACACAAACTTCCAGACAACTATTTCTTTTTTGTCAATGATACTCAGCTGTCACCCTCTTCTACACTGAATATCTTCAGACTGTTCTTTACTTATGATATAAACATCTCTTCTTAAGTAAAAATGAAGAGGCATTCTAAGTTTTCTCTGCTAGTTTTTCTCACCCATTTAGCTGCTAACTCAATACATGGGCCTTATCTGCCCATGTATGGAGTATTATTTACATTTATAGGAAAGAGTCTTCCACTCATTGTTTTTATCAGTTAGATGGAATATTTAGATGGATCTTATCAATTCCTCTCCTCCGACTGACTATCTTCAGCCCCTTTCTCACCACTATTGCATCTCTTGCTATCTTCTGCTCTTCAGATCTTGTTAACTGCATGCTTTCTTATTTATTATCATTCAAGCAATAGTGAAGGGAGAAGTTTGTATTTGATTGATTGGCATGAAATCTTTACAGAATATTGTTTATACCTTGTTTACATTCTGGAAGTCAAGGCTGGCAGACTTGTGTGGTGGTGGTGATGGTGGCAGTGAACTCGAGTCTCAACTGTCACTGAAGATGTTCCTTGAGTGCTTTTCTGTCTAGCAATTGGCAACAGCTTTGTGTAAGTCTGAGGACATGCCCGTGTCATCTTTTACTTATAAGTCATGGTTGGTGGGAGCAAAGCTTCCATGAAATTTTGAACATCCGTCCCTCCCAGTGTTTGGCTAAGGACTATTTGCTGTGCTGAGAGCCATGGTCTCCCTACACACCACCACTGTAGAGTGAATGTCAAGTGGTAAAATGTATAAAGAAAACCATTTTTTATTTAAATGTTACATAAATATTACAATAACACATATCACACGTGATAGCCTGTGAGTTGTGGTATGATGCAACAATGGGGGTATTTAAAAGCCTCCCAGGAGTGGTGTTTTTATAATTATTTTCAAACAAAAACTTCTCTACTTGAAAGTATAGGGTATCTGACAGAGGTTCAGAGAAGAAAACACATTTTGTGTACTATTTAAAAAATATTTGTCCAAAAAATGTATTTCTTGTGCCTGAAGGAAAAGGAGATTGAAGTCAACAGGAAACAGCTCTCCTTCAATAAAAATTATGTTGAGAAAAATCCCCTTATTCATTATACACACCAACTAGCTATAGAGTTCAAAATCAATGCGCTTTGTTGAATACCATGTTCTTGCCCTGTCTGAGACTCTTCTGACATAGGCCACTTTATCAAAGTAACCTGACTCCTGCCACTGCAACATCTTCTCATTGGGGAATGGTCCATGTATTTCTGCATCTTCCTTGTCCTCCCAGCGGATCTCCCAAGTAACTTTTTCTGATAAGATAAAGAGAATTATGAAAATTATTAATTAATTAACATAAGATAATGACATTAACTTCATGTTTACTTTATGAGGGAAATGTATCTTACCAACACTATCCTGTCCTTCCTGGCCAACATTCTCCTGATGTCCATCAGTTGTCTTCTGATCCTCTTCAGCAAACATATCTAGTGCTGGGGCAGGAGCTGGAGCTTTAGAGCGTTCAATCTGAAAGTTTGCAAGTGGCATAATATATAACATTAGAGTATAATAATAATAATAATATATAGGATACACACTGAAAAAACAAACTCAATTTTGGGGAACTTAATGGATGTCACAAACTATCAAAATGGTCTAGATCTCAAAAGTAAGTCTAAAAATGAAAACCATTGACATTTTAATGACTGATATGGCCAAAAGCAGCTTCAATTATGGTAACTCATGCTTTTAACTATTGTTTTTGTTGCATTCAATAGTTAAGGGTGGAGGTTAGGTGAGGAATTAAACAAGCAATTGGAAAAGAGAAACAAAAACAAAGTAGACAATGCAGAAATATTAAAACAACAGAAAGAGGAATATAATAGAGAAATGGAAACCAAAGAAAAGGGGTAAATATTAAGAGAGACCATCCAGAAAAAGATGTGTGTCATGGTGTTTGGGTTAAAGAAAAGCATCAGCCCATGAAGGATTGAAGATAATCAAAGCAAACTGAAGGCAAAAAACAATCAGCATCTGCAGGAAGGGAAAAAGAGCTATGTGTGAAAATAAGAGACATGAAAGTCATGAAATGGTGACTGAAAGTAGACAGTGGGAGCAACAGGGATAGAAAAAAGATATGAGTGTAGTGATAAAGTGGGAAATATGGATGGGTGGATGCAATATATTTAGATCTAGGAAAGGCCATTGATAAAAGTCCTTCATAAGAGCCTAATATGGACGTGTGAGAGTGTAGGAGGATTGAAAGGAGGTGTGTTGGAGTGGATGAAGAATTATCTAACTAGAAGAGAGAGATGAGAGCAACCATAAGAGACAGCAGTTCAACATGGGAAATAGTAGAGTGAAGTGCCACAGAGTTCAGTCCTGGCACCCAGCAGATGACACAAAGTTACTAAAGGTGATCAAGAGCCATAAAGATTGTGAGGAATTATAAAAGGATCAAAGAAAGCAGAGGAAAGCCAAAGCTGGTGATGAGCATTGAAATTTCCAGGAATGGAGTGAGGATGCGCTCCCCTTCAGATGTTAAATTGGAAGAACAAGAAAAAGAAGAAAAAAAAGTTAAGATAGTAAGGTGAGAGCTGAGGCCACCAATGACAAGTTTAGTGAGTGGTAGTTGCCTGTACCTTCAGTTTGATCATCTCATATGTTTCTTGATAGATGTCCATGTTGCCGGTCTCAATGATTTTGTTAGCCAACTCTGTCAGCTTCAAGAAGTTGGACATATTCTGGCTTCCGTTCTCACTCCCATCACCACCAGTCTTTTTCAGCTTCCACTTTTGAGCAGATGAAATCTTCTTGTTACCACCAAGTCTCTGAAAGGATTTCAAAGCATTTGTTGAAAAGATGAAGTCCTCATAAATACATAATTCTACCGTCAATATATCATTACAGAATGTTTATATGTATATGGTTGTGGCTGCTTTGTAAAAGTCTGCTAGTCCAAACCCTGATGATCCAAATTTTCAAAGCCTAAATTTTTGTGGGTGGGGTGGAAAATATAATCTATGGCCAAAATTAGGTCCCAGCACAAATTTAAACTAGGTGCCAGATGCACTATAGCAACAAGGGATGGGAGTAGATTCTACTACAAATGTTCCTTTACCTACTAAGTCTACAACAATAGACAGTGCGATGCAGTAATGAATTTTGGTAAATAAATTTGAAAAGCACTCTAAGAACATCTTCAGTGACAGTTGAGACAAGTTTTCTGCCACCACCACCACCACAACACAAGTTTGCCAGCCCTGGCTTTTTAAAAGGGAGGACTAATGCCTTATCCTATTCCAGAAAGTAAACAAGGTATAAACAATATTCTGAAAAGATTTCATGCCAATCAATCAAATACAAACTGCAGGACAGTGATAAAGTGTGAAAAAATCTTTAGGAGCCAATATCTATACAAACTGTTTTTAACACTTAAAAAATCCTTACAAAATTTGTTCAGAATCTGACTGTATATTGTAAAGTACCACTGGAAAGTACAACTAAAGGGCTATTTTCCCTAGCTAAAAGAAAAATCCAAAACGATAAAAATGAGACAGAATATTAGTGGACAAAGCACTGAGAAATTAGTGGACTTCTTTTCTTTTATGTTACATAAAAAAAACCCTATCAAACATCCAGAATTTTTAAAAATCCAACAGTCCTCAGGTCCTGAGATTGCTCTAGTAAATTGTACTACCTTACCTCACAAGATGATCTGTACATAAACCCATGTTCACTTAGAAAGAATGCAAACCTCTTTCTTAACTTTTCATGACCATCATTATACAGTATAACTAATAACAACACAAACAGCTTAACAAAAGCAAATTTTTCAAACCTTTAATGCTTTGGCAACTGTTTCTCCCTCCTTAAGGAAAACCAATATTTCTTTGTACACTTCAATGATGCTGCTGACAGGTTCTTCACTCTCTTCGTCACTCTCAATATCAGACCCATACTTTTTCTCATCTCCTTCACGACTCTTGATCTGAGGAATATAAAGCAAGACAATCAATGCCTGGGAAATGGTTTGTTTAAGTTAATGTTCACAAAGATAAAAGGGAAATTACCTACAAACATGAGCCAAAAAGAAAAAGCATATCCAGATTTTATTCTTAGATGACATATATGAATTGTTCACATTCTATAATAATAAACAAATCAAGTAATAATTGTTGAGAAAGGAGTAAAGGAAAAGCAACAAAAAACAAAAACAAATAAAAAGGAAGTTAAAGAAGATGAGTAAAAAAAAATGTAAGAATAACATTAGGAAAAGAGAAATACAGAGGAGGTGAGAACATTTTTTGTGCCCCTATCAAGATGCAGGAAAAAATTAGTATAAAGTAACAACAGCTTGCCTCAGTAACATACCTTTATCCAATCAATGTCATCAAGCCATGCATCTTTAATTTGTAAAGGATTCTTCTTAAAGTGGTAAAATCCATCCCCATCAAAATGGCCATCCTCCATTTCTTCTTTCATATTGAATGGTGTTATTGGAGTGTCGCCCTCACAATCTATTGTCTTCTCTTCCTGGCCTGTGCATATAAGATGAGTGTACACATAGGGGTTGGAGGTCTTTTGTATTGTTTTATATTATAGGTACATGTAGTTGCATTCAGAAGATGCAGTGTAATGAAACTGCTTCCTTATTAATCTAATTAATAGTCAACTGAAATTTTTTTAAAGGTATATATATAATACCTATTATATACCTTTATTTTCTTTTTTCAAATGGTTTATCTGATGCCTATCATGCAAGCCTTCAATTTCAAAAGATTGTATTTTGTTTCATTCTAGTGCTTGAATGTTTCATTCATATCTTATGATTGTGGTGAGTCAATAATTATTCAAGGCTTTATATTTTTTTTTGTTTTTAAAATGTCTATTCTTATTCCACATAAAAATTCAAATGTACAGTAAAAGTCTGTTAATCTGTGGTGGAACAAAAAATGGAATTTTTCTCCCAGGTGCTACAACTTTTTAATGCATTTTTGGAGCAAAAACGAGACTGAAACCCTATTGCATTATCAATATTCTGTACACCATTGTAACCATCACCAGTATCACCCTCATTATCTTCACTGTCATTATCACTATCACCATCACCAATATTGTGTTCGGGAAGAGTTATTTCCCCTCAGTGTCACTTTTATTTTCTCTCTCATAAGGATTACAAATCTCATTATCATCTGAATATGATTAGGGTGATGCATCACAATCCACAAACAATCAACTATCCTCTCTACACAATAATATCAACACTGTATTGCCTGGCACCCAATCATTTTCACTCATCAAACCCAGAGCAACGCACATTTTACATGTTGACTCGCCACAGGTCACTGGGTCAGTCTGGTGATGCTTAGGAGGTGGTAAAAGGATGTCCAAGAGTCAGGCTATACATGGACTTGGTTCAAATTAGATGCTGACCACTCCATTAGTGAAGGAAATTATGTAGAATATCAATAAATTCTATACATGTCTCATCAAAGAAACAGGCAACACAAGAAAATTGTTGGATGTGTGAAACTGGAAATTGTCCAAACTTATATGAAGATCCTGACTTGGTGGTGTTTTCATAACCTGCCACACTCCTAATCCACCGCTCATCATTAACAGAATTTTACTTAATTAAGATTCTAAATTTTGCATGACAATTCTTTCTTTAGAAAATACATCAAAGAAATACCATCTCTGACACATATACAACAGGCAAGTGAAGAATTTTGTTGAATCTTATGAGGAAAACATAAAAAAACTTAAATTGACGTAAAAACGATTAAGTGTGGCTGCATATTGAAACTGCAAATTAACAACTAATGTAATAGTGTTTTCTTACCATCAATATCCTCCTCCTTCAATATATCATAATTTTTCTCTTCATTCGGGCCATTACCCTCTAACTCATCTTCCTCCTCATCTGAATCAAGAGTGTGCTTCTTCACCTTCATGGGTCTCACATCTTCACGTTCAGAATACTTCACTGCTTTGCTTGGAACATAATCCTCATCATCATCATAGTTGTAGGGTCCTGGTGCTCGCTTTCTGGACATCTGCAACAGAAATCACACACGTAAAAAAATTTACATGTACTTTGATTATGGGTGTTGTGATGTGCCTAGCCAGACTTTCAAATGCAAATTACCCAGAAAAACTAAATACACGTTAACTATAGTGAGTATACAACATGCAGCCGTGTCACTTGCTACTGACAAGGTCCGACCGTAAACATTAACCAAGTACAGTAAGAAAACTACCTAAGCATGTAAATATCTGCAATGGGTATAAGACCTAATTCTGCAGACTTACCATGGAAACACTACCTTTTTGTAGGTTTCAGTTTGGGTAACAAACGCAATGTTCTTGTTCTTGTTGGGATTTGAAACTTTGTAGCCTTTGGTGCCACAGCCTCCACTGCCCTCAAGGTCCTAGTACCAAGAAGGTTAGTTATTTAGATTCTAGTAAGCTGTCCAGCCTTCAGGATAGGTGCCTTGTCGGAGGTTTCGACACTGGTGGAGCCTTCGCGTCCCTGTTGTTGTTAGGGCTGCAAAGACTTTGTGGTTCTTATGAGCTGTGGTATAATCCTGTGAGGCTATCACAGGCGTGGTAGCTGACTAATAGGCGTAGGACGGCAAGCTGGCGTGAAGGGAGGACGCCTGAGGCCGCCAGAGGCGTGGGTAGATCCAAGTACTGTGATGCTTATGGCTAAGAGTTGAGAGCACATCATACTTCACACTGGTTTACTCCTTCGTGTCTGTTCAACAAACAGCTTTTTCCACTAATACCGAAAAAAAAAAAAAAAAACTAGGGGCCCGAGTGATCCAGGGCCGGAAGAACTAGAGGACGGAGTGACTTGTTTGAGGCGGGCAGCAGCAGGGATTGGGACGCGGTGTTTACAAACCGAGGCCGAGCTGGGTTGTGGGAGACGGCACAGTCTGTCAACCTGTTGAGGACTGAAGGCTATGGAGGAATATTTCAATGTTATCAACGCCCTGAGGAACAGCAAGAGGCTCAGACACTGGGACAAACCTCCTGAAGACTATGGCCCAACTAACCCTGAGGTGAGACCACTACCTCCTATGAGGGTATTCTCAAACACTTCTGTGCTTCACCTCCACTGTTTCAAAAGGCTTTTGCTTAAATTCCCCAGAGTTTTTGATGTGTTTTCACTGTTCTAGAAGCAGTTTAAGAAGATGGTAAAAGTACAGAATAGGACCTCCTCCTTTTCCTCCATCCCACCTCCCCCCACCTAGCCCAGCAAGCTTGGGGAACTGAGCCAGGCACTCATACTAGGCGGGGGGCTGTGGCCCCCTGGACTCCCCGTTGTAGCCAAGGGTCCCCCTCTAATTATCCTAACCTGACCTAACCTAACTTAATGAAATTCCCTAAATGTAGCTTGGGGGCATGTGGGGAATCGGGGATGGGGGTCGGGGAGACATATATGAGTGATATATGGAGTTAAAAATCAAGGGAAATTTCCCTAGCATTATTATGAATTTGCAACAGGTAGTATGGGGGTTCAAAATGGTCCTAACAGTGTGACTTAGACAGTTAGGCAGTTTACTGTGCCATGGTATGTATTGTCTGAAACTGCAATGATACAAAAAATCTAAGGACAGAAATTGCCATTTTTTGTGAAATTTGTGTAAAATTCACAAAAATCTAATGACAAAACCTAACCTAACCTAACCCACCAACATATGAACACATGCACTAACTGGTATACCTTCCTACATGACATTTAATTATTGTGGCCTTACAAAAACCATCTCACATTAAAAACATCACAGACATGTTGTATAATAAATAGTACTCTATCACCTTGCAAGGTTATTTCAATGATTAGAAAGAAGGTGCTACTCTTTACTTTTCTGAGAAGATTTCTACATTATTAACTGGAGAAACCATGCTAATTATCTCTTTGACCTTAGAAAATAATTGTGGCAAGAGAGCAAAGCATTTCTGACCTGACTGGTGACACAAGTTTCTTAGGTAGATTCTTGTATTCTCTTCCCAGTGCCGAGTTGCCAATACTGGTAAGTTGGTGTTTCTTTTTGATGCTATGTGTCTTGTGCTTCAATAGCCTGAATGTGATATAAAGGGCTATATCTCCATAAATATTCACTTTCAGAGAAAATTAAGATGAAAACTGGGATATTTCTGTTATTAGGTTTAGTTTTGTTTTGTTTTGTTTACCAACTTAGCATTGAAAAATATTAGTTGACGAAATATTTAAAAAAAATAACCATATATTGAATAAAAACATTTAAAGATCTTGGTAAGAGTGTTGATGGCACTCTTCCACCACTTTTACTATTATATTACTTGGATATTCATGGATATCTATTCATATTTTTAGGTGTATTTCTTCAGTAAATAATGTAGAAATCTTCCTAATC